>SJYT01013295.1:186019-245704 GCA_006410635.1 Cephalophus harveyi | reverse complement strand
TCTGGGCCTCGGGGCCTCGGTCTGTACGGGCGGGGGTGGCGGAACTCCGCCTGCTGCCTGCGGCGGGGCGGCCCGGAGATTGCCCCGAGCCCCGGGACGGGTCCAGGCTGCTAGAGGCAGCTCGGGCAAAGGCGGATCCGGCTCTGCTTTCCGTGCCCATCTTCGCCCCCACCCCGAGACACTCCACACGCACACGCACACACACACATAATATAACAGACGCGAAGATAATCCTGCCATCTGGCAAATCCCAAATTTGGCGCCCGAGCTCTGAAAGCCACGGCGAAGTGGCATCCGGGAGTAGGTGGCTGGCTGAACCTGCCCTGCGCTCTGGAGCCGAAATCAGGGCACTGAGTTCCGCGCCCGCACCTCGGCTGGATCCCCCATCTCTGCCCTGATCCCTCGATTTCGTGAAGTTTTGGTCTTACAGTGGACAGAGGCTCTGGGCGTCGGGAATGGGGACACAGGAATTGCGGATTGGCGGGTGGGGGGGGGGGGCGTCCCAGTTCCCACCAACACTGCCTCAATGAGCTAAAACCCAAATTCGGCTTCATTATGTAACACCAAATGTAATTTATAGCTGGGCGGCCTGTCGGCAGCGATTTAGATCATTTGGTGATAAGGATCACACTTATTAGATTTCTTCAAAGCCAATGGGGGTTTTCTGTTTTTTGTTTTTTTTTTTAAGGAGGGCATTTGTGCTAAATTGCCCAGTGCTGGTGTGATAACTGTCAAAAGTTTAACATCAAAGGAGTTAATATTATTCAGTTACTAGAGACGCTGTCTGTCTAAATAAGAATATCTTAATTACTGCATGACAAAGGTAGGAAGGGGTCGGAACTGAAAAGGGGAGGACATTCAGACACTCCTTTTGATGCGCTATCTATATTAGACCGATGCGTGGCTCTTAATCAGGCTTCCCTCGATTTCCTTTCCTCTCCCCTGTCGGTCCTCTGAACTTTATAACTATATGTAAACACGTTGTCAGTGGGGACATAATCTTCTCGGGTTCTTATTAGAAGAAATTTCCATCCTTTCCCGTTCTAGATTAGCAGTGGAGTCCGCTCCATCAATGAAGGGACTAAGGTTTCGTGGACAATAATGTGGCAATTGTTGATGGTTTGTGACCCATAAAATGTGGAGGTGACTGTTCTGGCTTTGGTATGTAATTATGCAAAACACTTTCCATAAAGACTTGCCATTCGATCTAATGGCAGTCCCTGCGGTCTATTTCAAATAGGGAGGGTCTATGTACAGAGAGAGAAAAGTAACATTTGTTTTAACACAGGTTTTATGGGGGGGATGGATAAATACAAACACATCGTAACTGCCGCCCAAAGTATTTTTTCGAGTCGAATTAAAATAATTACGAGGGGGTTTAATAAGTTAATCATAGCAACACGGCCTATCCAAACACAGGGAGGGGCGTTCGGGCTTCAGCCCACCACCTCCGCGACCTGGGACTGGGCTTGTGGGTGGCGATTCAACCTCCCGCTTACGCAGGGTAGGGTGAGTCTCCGTGTCATCTCGGTCCACCTGAGTGCAGGGCTGGGTTCTAAAGCTCACTCTGGGGCTGAGATTGGGAGAAGGGTGGGCAACGTCCCCACCCCAAAGTCTTATCCGCGGAATTATTCGACAGAGGGAAGTTTAACAAAGCAATCGTCTCCCAGGAAGCCCTCCCCCACACTCCCTCTGCCTCTAATGCCCTCGGACCCCCAGGATCTGGGGCCCACAGACAGCCTGGTGGGAAGGGGTGCGGGGCGGAAGGAGTGCCCGCATGATTGGGGTGAGATGTCTAAACTTGGCGTACTGGCTCAAGACACAGCTCCGGGCCCGACTGCCAGCGGCTGAAAGCAGTACCATTCCATGCCGCCTGAGGTTTTGTTTTGTTCTTAAAAAAGGAGAAGCAGCATCTAAAAAGGCTTGAAGGAGGAGAGGTGGAATGAGACACGAGGTGGTCAGCGGGCCCAGCCCAGCCCTGGCCGCCGGCTACAAAGCAAGCATTTCTCTGTGACACCGCCGCCCCCTACCCGGCCCGGAGAGGCGCCTCCCTAGACTCCGAACGTCTCTGCGTCCAGCTTCGCGGCCTCGCTGCCCGCCGCGCAGTGACGTGGCAGTGTGAGTTCCTCAGACGCAGGCGACAGGGGATTTTTTTTTTTTTTCCAAGAGGGAAATGATGATTAAAAGAGAGAATCATCTAAATATCAAAGTGACACATGGGGAGACCTGGAAAAAATATTTAAGCTAATGAAAAGCAAATAAAGAAGCAGGCACTTAGGCCGGGAAATTAAATATTATGTTTAAGATGGTGCTTTTCTGCAGGCTTGAAGATTTCCGATTCATGTACACATAATAAACACTCAGGTTTGTCATCTGGAGGTGCAAATCTGAAAGATATTCCAACAAATGAAGTGCCGGCAGAGAGAGGAATAAAGAGATCGGCGCCTGTCAGGGGTCAGGCAGCCTGAGATTGCTTCTAGAGATCTTTTGAAAATTTCACACGATTGAAGGCTTAGGGGCTTCACTGTGCTTGCATTTCAAACTCAGATCAGTGGGATCACAATCAAAAATAGAGGTCTGGAAAAATTTGATGCAAAGATGGCCACGGGCTGCAGCGTTTCTCTCACTAGCTCACTCTTTCTCTCCGCCCCCCCTCCTCCCTTTTTTCTTCCCAAGACAGACACCCTGACATAGCTGTGATCCTTTGGATGACAGAGTTGTCAGAAAAGAAAGAGAAAATTGCATCTTGTCTCGTAACTTCTTTTCAGTCAAAAGGAATTTAGGATCTTGTTTCCAATAAAAGAGAGGAAAAATGACCATTTTCTGGCAAGCATAGGACCCTAGCTCAAAAGAGTTTTGGATTTCATAATTAGCAATTTACTCCTAGACATTTAGGTCTGGGTCTCCTCTTCACTTATCCAGATTATTAAGATGATTTCTCATTCAGCTTGTGTCCCTACATTACATTAAAATTTCTTCCCACTGTCAATCTTATGCAAGTTCGGGTGGATAAATATAAGTACACACTTACACATATACATGTATATACACACAGAACTTTGTTAAGCCTGGAGATTGGCCTGGCTGCTTCATATTTTGTGGGATTTCGTGCTCACTCAGATTTCATCCAACACCTCAAGACGTCAGCATTTTCTGGTTCAACCAGGACACAGGAAAATCAATTGTCTCTCTGATTGATCCATGGCTGGTGAAGGGAGAAAATAAAGGAACCGGGAGGGTGGGTCCTATGAGAACAGTTCTAAGGAACTCTGAAATGCGACCAGGCTGAGTAGAAGAAGCTGGTTTGACAGTCCCAGCTGTAAAAGACTTTGTGAACAAGCAGAAGTAATGCCAGTTATGCTAAAATGGGAGTCATCTAAAATCAATTTCTATTAGTTTGGCCAACTTTAGGAAGATCAAAAAAGAATGGCTAATTCATCATCAATTTGCCAGTTTTCCTATTTATCTAGCTAGCGTAGACAAATGACAAGGTACTTTTGAGAAATAATCTAAATTATGGTTGGGTTTCATTAAGTCTGAGAGCAAGAAGAGCAAGAAGAGAAGAAGCCTAAGAACTTCTCTTAAGTGCATGCGTTAAGAGCAGTGACCTCACAGAGAAGGAAGAGGTCAGAGTAAAGAACGTCTCCTGTTCTCTGAATTACCAAGTCAAACCGTTTAAGAACATGTGTTCTTTAACAGGTGGGCAGAAAGGGAAAAGTGTTAAGAGTCGCTCTAATTGGTTTTACAAGTTCAAATCCTTGACTACTCTAGCTTCTGTCCACCAGAGCAGCCTCTGCCAGCCCCTTCTAGTTGGGGAGCAGGGGCTGAACCGGGGTGGCAGCTGGGGAGGAGACCAGGCCTCAGCTGTAGCCACTGTCTCTCCTGTACCAGGCTGGGGGGCGGGGGGCTCACTCGGCTGCAGACCCCCTGGATTTGGGATTCCGGAAGAAAGGTGGGGGAAAAGTAGAGTGCCCCTCAAATCTCACATCCAGACCCTTGGCAGACACTCCGGTTACCGGGGCAGAACCTCCCAGCCCGCAGGTTTGGGAGCCAGCGGCCCTGTATCTACAGGGTAGCGGCTCTTCTAGATCGGTATGTCCTATATATATATGTCTGGATCTTTTTTCCAGACCCACAGGAAAGGAGTAGACAGCGACCTTGAGTATAACTTCTAAACACTTGACCAGAGATGCAAACGAAGGGGAGCCTTCTCATTGCAAGAGAGCCACCCCCTGGGCTCTCAATCTCGCCCTTTCTCTGTCTCCTACGAGGGACCTAGGCTCCCAGCCGGGTTTTAAAAGCGGGAGTTTTGTGCCTTGAATACGTCGGGGCCCTGTCCTGGCTTCCAGGAGAAGCGCTGGAAAAAGGGCCGGCGGCTTAACGGACAGAAAGCCGGGGAGGCTGGAGAGGACCGTCGGCCGAAAGGAAACGGCGCCGCCTCCGAGCCGGAGCCGCGCCCGGGTCCCGGTGGAGCGAGGGTTAGGCGAGGATCAAGGCCACGGCGGGCGCGCCGAGTGACCGCCATCCTCCGCTGCACCAGGGCCGGAGAGGGCTAGGGGCGCCTTGAGTGGGACGTCGGGGGTCTTCCCTGCAGCCTGGAGAGCTGGCAGGAGGCTCCATCAAGAAACACCACGAGGACGCGGGTTTGAGAACTGCCCTCTTTGCCCACCACAGAGGGCCTGGAGGGGAGGTGAAACTCCCGAGTGCCGGCCCCGCCAAGGACCCACGCGGAGTGCCCCTTCAGCAGCCTATTAAACAGGGACTTAAGGGATGGAGAAGAGGGTGGTCTCTCCAAACCACAGGCTGCGGGTGACCTCCGAGTCCCCACGTTCTAAGGCCTCCAGCCCTGGGAGCTATGGACAGGGGAAACCTGTCCTGGTCTCGCCTTGGGGGACAAAAAAGGGGCGGCACAGCGGAGAACTGCAAAGTGCAGGTCAGAGGCTTCAGCGAGCGGGAAAGAAACTCGCGCCTCTAGGTTTTAAAGTAAACAAAGCCGAAAACCACCCCAGAGCCCCTGGTAGCCCCTGAGCCAGAGCTCGGGACGTCCAGGGTAGCGCGTGCGCGCCGAGCACCCCTGCTCCGGGGATCATCCCCAGGCAAACCCTGGGCTGGACCCCCCGTGCGCCTCGGCCTGTCCCTCCTCGAGTGAGGAGACCCTGAGAGTGCACCCTGTTCGCAGCTGCTGGACCCCTCCGGACAGGGTGGCTCTGGGGGGCGCTGCCCAGGGCAGGGAGGGCTCGAGGCTCATAGGGGCAGCCCAGCGGCGCTGGAGGCTGGCGCGCACGGCGGGGCCCCATTGCAACCACTCTGCCAGGCCGCACGCTCTTGCCCTCTCCAGGAGTGAAACTCGCAAACCTTCCCGAGAGCTGGGTAGGGAAAAGGGGAGCAACCAGAGGCATCTTCTGGCTGTATTACCACGAGCTTGGAAAACTCAGCGTTTCCACTGTTGGAAACCTCCCGTGGTGGCTGGGAGAGGCCGGCCCCGCGGGGCGGCGAGAAAGCGCTCGAATTCCCACGTTGCCGTCTTGGCCTTTTCTAAAAATGATTTTTTTAAAAATATGAAACTAAAAACTCCAGGCGAGGCAACGCCTTTCTTCCTCTTTTGATATGACATCCACTAAATAAAATCCGCTTTTAAGCTGTCTGTACTCTAACTTCAAAGGAGCAAATGTTAATTTTACCTTTATTTAAATGGTTGCCAGGCTGCCTTGTGAGAGGTTCTCCCCCTCCTCCGGCCCTCCCTCTAGATTTTAACATATGGAGTACTGTAATGATTTAGCGCCACTCGGAAAGCAGGCAGCTCTTCCCGCCCGCCTCCTGCCTCCCCCAGCACTTTGCCTCATTTTTGTTGATATTGTTAATTTCATGGACCTCTCCTTAAAGTTTAGCCGGAAATACACGATGCCAGGACACAAATGGCGAGTGTGTGGGTTGTCTCCAGTGGCCTGTAAGTGGCGACACACCAGCAACAGACCCCACGTCTCCTTGGGATTTCGTGGGCACGGCTCCTTGATCTAAGCCCAGACATGAATATTTTTACTCCACACAACGCCCAGGTGACCACACTCCCGGAGGTTCGCCACTTGCGCCTGGAACTCTGTTCCTTGAAGGCAAGACTGCAGACCTGTAGGGAAACTCAGGGAATTTCAGGTGGTCTTTTTGATCCCACCTCCAGTTTTTAGGATCTCCTGCCAATTTCTCAGTGTTTCTGTCCAGATAGACTAAGCTCTTTGGAGTTAATTAACCTGTGGTACGGCTATGATGAGTACACAGCGAAGAAAAGGCGGAAAGAGAGGATGTTAGAAAGAGGAGAGGGAGATAAATAGCGTACGTTTAGCCGCATTCCTTTACACGCGTCGGCCACAGTTCGTTACCGACTTTCCAGCTGCGAGGACGCTGTGCGCCATTTACGGTAATTGAATTGCTGTTATAACACCTTTCAGGGGGACAGCAATGTGTTTCAAAAAAGTTGCGCGCGGCCTGCGGCTCCCTTTCCTGCTCTTGCTACCACCAGCCGCCCGCCGGGCAGAGCTGCCCCTCGGGGACTGGGGACACGGGAGGTGCCCCGCAGGTGGAACAGGAGGGACCCAGGCCCTGGTGAATCCAGCCCAGGTGGGGCACCTCCCCAGTCCTGCGAATACTCTGGGGTTGCTGGGGATCCCGCGAGAGCCAGAACCCGAAGACTAGTCTGAATAAAAGATGAGGCCAGGACCTGGAACTGTAGAAACTGGGAAAAGCAATATGCGATCCAGAGTAATCCGAGCGGCAAGGCCTCTGCCTTCACTCTTCCACCGGATTCGGACTCTCCGGCGCTGCCTGCGGCCAAGGGCGGCTCAGACAGCGCTCCCTTGGCCTGTGCCCTTCCCTCAGCCTTGGCCTGGCGTCTCTGGGTACCTGCTTGCCCTGAGAAAGAGGAAAGTTTCCTGCCCAGGGCTAGGCACCCGAGTTTGGGGGCCTGTGCTGAGATGCCCCGTCGTGTGTTCCCCCCACCCCTACTCCAACGACCTCCCCAGCCTTTGATTTTGGCCACGGCAAAGCCTGGGAGGCCCCAGGATTCATCACCGCCCTCTAGTCTCTTGGCAACAGCCCTGGCCTCCTTCCTCTTCCAAGGTGTATCCCTCCAACCCTTCTCCTGTCTCTCCTACCCCGCAGCAGTGGCCTCGTTGAGACCTCGAGGCCAGCCAACTCTTTTCCCTGGTACTGTTCCCTCCAGGCTGACTCCTCTCTCAAGCATGACACAACTTTCCAGGTGGAGAGAGCAAACCTGATTCATTGGTTTTTCCCTCTCTCCTCCTCCCCACCCCTTTCTGCTCCAGGGCAGCCTTTGGCTCGGTGGCCTGGGTAGTAGCCGGTTGACAGAAGTGTGCAAAAATGTGTGTTTGTGTAGAAGGAGTGCAAGGGGATCTCCCTACCCTTACCCATCGTGTAAGACCTCTATGGCTAGCTTAAAGAAACTAGGAAAAGAGAAAGGCGAGAACTAGAGGCTGGGCTGTGTTTCAGCAGGCGGAGGGAGATGAACCCAGTGCGCTGGGAGGGACTAGTGCACCCGGCTGCTGACCCAGGGGTCTGAGCCTCGTTTACCCAGGTCAGTCAGAGAAACTGAGATGCTAGTGGCCACGCTAGGCTCCCCCCAACTGCCCAGTGCTGTGCGGAGTGGGAATCAGGCTGAAGGAACTGTCCAGGAGGAATTGGGACTGAAACCAGTGGGCAGAACAGTGTAGAAGGAGAAACTGCTCCTAGGGGGTGGATAAGCAGTGCTGTGGGGTCTGGCCCTGAGCCACTGAGTGCGGAAACTCTTATGGCCTTAGTTTGGGATTCACCGAACAGGGGTATGTGTGTGTGTGTGTGTGTGTGTGTGTGTGTGTGTGTGTGTGTTTGAGGTGGTGGGGGTGAGAGGGAGCCGTGGTGGGGGAAGGGTGGTTGGCATCCACCTCACTCATCACTGTGGCTCCAGTTAACCTTCTCTTTTCCTGGGAAATCTTCAGCTCCCACCCCTTGGAGTCTCCCCCCGCGCACCGCCCCTCTCTCCGCCCTTGCTAGACTCAAAGTTTCCTCTGGAACCAAAAGTCTAGCGCTCCCGGAGGCATCCAGCCCTGGGAGCAGGAATGTACTCTGTGGTCCTGCAAGGTGGGGGTGCATTCGCCTGACCCTGCCCCCAGCCACACACAACCCTTAGCCGCCTACATCTACTTTTCAGCAGAACCAAGTTCTTTGGCTCTGCTGCGTGGGCTGGAGTGGGGTTGGGGGGAATGCCCTGCCTCCTGGTCCTCCATGGCCTCCTGAAGCTGAGATCAGTTTGGGGTGGTGTTGGGGAGGGGATAAAAATCTGTAAGAACTCGGTAAAGTGACTTGATGGGGAGGCCGCGGGAGTGTTGGGAGTAAATGGACTCAAGCTTCAGTTGAGGCAGGAGGAAAAAGCAGGTAGCTCTTGTGTCTGTAACCAGTACCCGGTGTTCTCTGCCGAAAACGACGGGCTCCTAGGTTTGCGCTTCGGCGTCTTGGAGACGAAACAGGTGCGCCCCTGCCTCCTTCCGCTTCGAGGCGAAGCGGGTGCGCGAAGAGTGTGCGCGTCAAGGGCCCTCGTTCTGCTCACCCAGGGTCGGTAGCATGGTCGGGGGAGGGGGGTGGTCTGGCTGGGAGGAGACTCCCCTTCACCTGGGAGCGCAGCCAAGGCTGGGTTTGTGAACGATTGAATTCCCGCTGCGTTGTTCGGCTCTATCTACTCTCGCAGCCCTGTTGAAATCCATCTACTTTGCAGGTTTGACCCTCCCATCTCTAGACTGCTCAGGAGTGATTTTCCCCGGATATTGACCTTTGCGCAATAAAGTTGATTGTCAACAGCTAGAAAGATTCTTTAGGAAAAGGCATGGACCAAAAAAAAAAAGAAGAAGAAATAAGACTGAAGCGAGCCCCGAGCCCTGCGCACGGCTAAGCTGCACCCTAGCGCTCCCACAAGCCGTCCCACCCCACCTCCCCACCGACTTAGGAACTGCCATTGTCCCCTCTTTGCTGCTAAAGAAACTGAGCTTCAGGGAAGTTAAGAACCTTACGTTGAGCCCACTAGCAATAGACCAGGCCTGGATGGAACCGGGCCAACTTGCTGGAAGTCAGCTTCCATTCCACACTGGATTTAGGAGAGAAAGCTACTCGCTTGGAGGGTAAATGGAGCTTCTCCCGGGGACAAAGTGGTGCTTCCCCGGGTAATCTGTCCTTGCCAAGGGGGTCAGGAAAGGGTTTTCTAGCAGGCTCCACCCCGTGGACCACTTAGCTGAGAGGCAGCAAGCAGGTGGGCCAGCGATTCCCCTACAAGGCACAGCCTGCTGCTTCCAGGGACAGGAGACAGTATGCCCCTGCGCTTTCTGTATTTCAAAGGTGAATCAGGGGTGCTTGCTGTGTTACGTGTGCCCACAAAAGAAGCTTGGGATCTTATCCCTTTTAAAGAGCTTATTAAAAGAGCACCTGGGTTTGTCAGGGGAAGGGAGGAGGGGGAAAAGGAAAAAAAGCACCTGGGATACTTGGGCATATTCATCTTGGGAGCTGGAGCACAGATTGGTGGCGGCCAACAGTATGATTTGCAACATCGGAATAAACGGTTTCATTTCAAACATTCTGATCCACTCCCTGTTCTGATGGGGAAAGACAGTGATGTGAACACAGTCATGAGAACTTCCCTCTTGCTAAGAAGTCCCATTTCCTCATGGGATCCCAGGGTAGAGCAGAGAGTTGTCCAAGACTCAGTGAACATGAGTTTGGGCAAACTCCGGGAAACGGTGAAGAACAAGGAAGCCTGGCGCGCGGCAGTCCACGGGGTCACAGAGTCTGCACCATTTAATGACTGAACAGCTGCACGTTACTAAGGAAAGTATCTCACCCATTTTTCCTTTTACTCTGTCTCCGTGCTCTTTTCGTGGATTTCATGAGGAATCAGACTTTAGAATTGATTATTTTTTTCATCTAGAAAAGCATACTATGCCTTAAGCATAACCACAACAAACTTACATAGTAGTGATAATAGAGAATCATTAACTTTCCTGCCAAATTGGTGTGGGTAGCATTTGACTTCACCTTTTCTTCTTCTTTCAGTTTTTCGTTTGTTTCTCATTTTCTCATGAGGGTGAAGTGAATTTAAGAAAATACTCTCCTTAATGTCTCTCTCTCTCTTTCCATATACACATACAAGTTACATCTCCATGAGTCTAAGCATCCAATATTTTTAAGGTTGATGTAGGAAAAAATCAGTGTACCGAGGTAGTCATTTTTTTCAAAAATTCAAAACAGAAAAATGACAGTTAATATTCACATCCTCAGCTTGTAGGAAGGAACCACCCACGTGTGTGTTACTTATTTGGAAGGAGATGGTCAGCTTGGGTCAGCCAGTCCTAGGGGAATATTGCTAAGTCAAGATCAGCTGTGCCTACCCGTTGACACTACAGGCATTCTGCAGTTACAGTTTCCTGAATTTAGAGCTTCCTGGCTTGGCAAGTGGGTCATCAGTGTTGGGAGGAGGTGGAAGTATGGGTGGGCTATGAGTGTAGCATGGGAAATGCAGGCATCCAGGAGGAGGAGGAAGAGTGATTATCTTCCTGCTCACCATGGAGACTTTCTCACTTTTGCATTTACTTAACACCCACTTATTAAGCAGGTGGGATGTTACCAGCGTGGTATGAGGCACTTGTGGACACAAAGATTAGTAAGTCATGGGCCCTGGCCTGGAGGAGTTTTTAAGTTTGCAGCAGCGAGCAAGCAAACAGGGCATAATACTCTCTGACAATGTGAACAAGGAGCTTTGGAAGTTTGAAAGAGAACTGCTTGGGACAGATGTCCAATGTAGGTGATTTCATTTGGTATTCAAAAAGTATGGGAGGTAGGGCAGAGCAAGGAGAGGGAGGAGAGAGAAACAGGAACTTCAGGTGGAAAGAGGCCCAGAGTAAAGGCAGGGAAGGTCAGACCAGGGTTTTTATTTCTTTGGGGGACACTCAGGTTTACTGTTCCTTGGATTATTGGGGCTTATATAAAGAAGCTGGAGGTTTCTCCCATAGTTCTTAAGTAGAGTGTGTCTTCTGCCTCCCTGTCATTTTCATGGTGGGAGAAGTGGGTATGAGATGATTTTCTTTTTAGTCTAACTGATGAGCCACATTTAGATTCCCTTCTGGAGTGAATAAGTTGAACTTCTTGTCCCTTGGGCATTTACCTGAAGGTTTAAGACAGAGAGAAGGACACACAGACAAGGACAAGGTTGTAGAAATATCAGAGGAGATTATCAGAGGAGATATCAGCGGAGTATAAGGAGGATAGTGACCCCAAAAAAAAAAAAAAAATCTTGCCAGAATGAATTCCTAACTTTGCACGAATGCCAGAAGTATGGGTACTGTCGGCTTCCACTTCAGAGCTTCCACTTCTCTCAGAACAGATGAAACATGCTGTTTGGGTTAGTTCTCTGTGTCTCTCTCTCCCTTGGGGCTGGAAGCCCCATGGAGGCTGGGAGTTGAACTGTTTCACTTACGTTCCCAGCTCCTGGCACAGCGCCAGGCACATAAAAAGAGCTCAGTCCATTCTGAATGAATGAACGCTGTAAGTGTAAGGATGCTGGCTTTTAGTTTGTGTTCATGATGGAGACTCTGAATATCTTTTTAGGTTTATCATTTTAGTTTTTTAATTGTGATCTCACAGAGTAATCACTGGAACAACTAGTTCTGATAATAACTTGTTTTTATTAATGGTGGAACTAGCCTGTTGAAGTGAAAGATCTGAGCACAATAGTTATTAAACTGTACCCCCTGCCTTGACCTTGGACACTCACAAGACACTCACGAGCCACAAATTGAAAACCACTGTACTGGAGGCTTCACATCAGCGTTGTCCAATTTGTTGCTCTCCTTATTCTCAACATGATGATTTGACTTAACTGTTCTCTCTGAGCTGGTCTTCCTAACGTTCAGAGTCATGGTGAACTTTCATACAACCAAAACTCACTTTTGGCATATGTGTTGCTGTTGTTGTTTTCGTCATTTCATGTATGACTTGTACATTGGCCAAGATACCTTCATAGCTGGACTAAAGAAAGGTTAAGATACCTTCTTCTTCCCAAGGCTTCTGTATAACTTTTAGATGACCCAGGGAATGGCAATCATCTGGGTTCTTAAAAGTCAATATCTTATGGCCACTTACTCAGGGAGAGGGCAAAATCTAGGTTGGAAGAAGGATTAATCTAAGATGTTTTGATGCCCTTCTTTTGCATCGCTGCTCTGTGTTAACATTTTCCAACATAGGCACCAATTAGGTCTTGGAAACAAGCATGAAGAAAAACATAAAATGAGATCAAAACATGATCAGCTCCCTCTGAATTCTACCTTATGTTTTAGCCAGTCTATTGGCTCCTTGGCTTGGAGTAATTTCAAATTCCCACTGGCTTAGTGGCAAGACATCTTCTCATTCTTTTCTAAATACACTCTTCCTTTCAAAAAAAAAAAAAAAAAATTCCTCCCCACCATCTTATAAATTCTCTTTTTAGGATTCAGATTGCAAAGAAATTCGTAAGTGAAATAGAATGTATTTTTGAGCACTATGTTCATTGTTATTCCTAGCTCAATGGGGCAGTAGAATATTTCAGGAAGGAAGTTTATAGGTTTTGTTTTTTTTTTTTGCTTTGAGTTGAGGAGGCTGTGTTATCCTTGATAATCATCTCAGTGATACTGTGTCTTGGTACCCAGTCAGCTGAGGTACAATACAAGTATCATCCAATCTTGATTACATTGCTCATAAAAAGGCAAAATTTTCAGGGCTGTGGACCTCTCAGGGCAAGAAGAGTGTCAAACTCTCCTATTAGCAACATCAAAATATAATTCCAGAGAGCCCATGATAAGAGATTCAGATGGGATTATATGATACAAATGCAAAGGATGGGAAATCCAATTTTAGGTCAGTTGCCAGCCCTTGGCATTCTGATGGCTCTGTGAAGATTACAGAAAGTAGAGATTTCACTTTTGAGATTCTGAGAGGAAACCAACATGTTACAGTAACCTCTTCCATCTTTGAGAACTGTGTTCAAATCTGTATGCCTACAGAGAGGAATCTAAGTAATTATTACAACTAACATATCAATTTATTATTCTCAATGTGTGCATTCCTAAGAAATAACAAGAAAGAAAATTATAAATTTATAGCTTAAAAAGATAAAAATCATTTGAATTTAAAACTTGAGATGCTAGTACACTTCTTTTTGTTTAAATTATGGCTGCCTCAAATGAACCTATGTCTCACAGACATAGAGAGCAGACTTGTGATTGCCAAGGTGACTGCCTGGGGCCAGGGGCTTCTATATTTTAAAAGAATATATAAAGGCAAATTTAATTTAGAGATTTTTGTTTAATATCTATAAAAACTATACTCCCATGTAGGGACCAGGAGACTTCCAGCCATATTGCTTTTTGAGTTACAGTGGAATTTTGATGAAAACGTGAGCTGCACTAATTTTGTGTTGCAGGATGGGGGAGTTGCATGATGGGGGAGTTGCAGGATGGGGGCAGGATGGTGGCTACTGGGAAAATGAGCACATTTTCAATAGGTTTCCCATATTTGTCTACATTTGCTCCTTTTGGTTCTCCTTCTCTACAAGGATAGTGTTTTTAAAAATTAATGCACATTTATTAAGAGGGGGCTGAGAAGGGCTGAGAGTTTGAGGTTAGAAGGTGCAAATGATTACATATAGAACGGTCTTACTGTACAGCACAGGCTTCCCCGGTGGCTCAGTGGTAAAGAATCTGCCTGCGATGCGGCCTGCAATGCAAAAGGCACAGGAGGCTTGGGTTCGATCCCTGCATCAGGAAGATCCCCTGGAAGAGGGCAGGGCAACCCACTCTGGTATTCTTGCCTGGAGAATCCCATGGGCAGAAGATTCTGGTGGGCTAGAGTCCATAGGGTCACAAAGAATCCAACGCAACTGAAGCAACTAACTCACTGTATATAGCACAGGGAGCTCTATTCAGTATCCCGGGATAAGTCATATGGGAAATAATATAAAAAAGAATGTATGTACGTGCAAAACTGAGTCACTTTGCTGTCTGGCAGAAATTAACACAGCATTGTAAATCAACTAAACTTCAATAAAAAAATAAATGAAGAAAAATAATAAAGTATGGCTGCCAGTGCTATCTTTACTTACACGACAAGGTCTGTAATAATCTTCCATGGTAGCCAATGAAAAATTTCTTCCCATGCTGCCAACTTGGTGAGCATAAATTACTGGGAACTTTATATGGAATAAATTATGTTCTTAAGCCTTCTCAGATGTGCAGCCAATAGAGATTTTAAAGCAGAAAACGAAATGCAAAATTGAGCTCGAAGGGGCATTTGTTGTGTTTGGAACCCTCTCTGGAGTAGCTTCCTCTTTAGCTCTGGGAGGGGATTACGGGCGCTGCCTTCCAACCCCAGGCTTTCTTAGCCACACGCGGCTCTTCAGAAACCTGCGTGTGCTTTGCTTCTTAGATTTAAATAAAGCGATGGGGACTATTGCAATGCTGATGTGGCAGTGGGCCCTAGGAAAACAAAATGAAGAACCCTGCTCAAGTGACAGACAGGACAAAGACGGAAAGTGTCAACTGACCCCAAATGTGCCATTGCCTGACTTGCGTGCTTTTGTTGAGAACCCTGTGCTGCCATCTTTTTTGTACGACCACTGTAAGTGCAATTCATGGGTACTCTCAAATCCACCGTGAGTTTAATTGATTTGTGGCTTTCCCCACTGCTGACGATGAAGTGGTGCTTTGGCTGCTGAAAGGTGAGGGGAACTTGATTTCAATGCAGAGATGAGATGAGATGCCGCATTCTGTAAACTGACAGATGGAAATTCCGCTTCAGAATTCATTATTTGACGTGGAAGATAATGGTGAAAATTTGAATCTTTGAAAGAGTGCAGTGGGTCAAAATACAATCAGACCGTTGAAAAGTTAAATGAATTGCACTGGGAAATACATTTAGATAGCAGCTTCTAGGTTCCCTGATGACCTTTCTGATAGATTTTTCTATGTCATCTTAAGTTTTCCTCATTCTCTTTGAGCTATTAAGGTGCCTAACTAGAACTTTGGATGCATGCGTGTGTGCCAAGTAGCTTCAGACATGTTTGATACTTTGTGACCCCTTGGACTGTGGTCCACCAGGCTCCTCTGTTCCTGGGATTGTCCTGGTAAGAATACTGGTGGGACCTCATGCCCTCCTCAGGAACTAGAAATCTGGGTCTGTGTAACTCCTGACACATGAATGGAAAATGATATTTGAGCTCGAAGGGGCATTTGTTGTGTTTGGAACCCTCTCTGGAGTAGCTTCCTCTTTAGCTCTGGGAGGGGATTACGGGCGCTGCCTTCCAACCCCAGGCTTTCTTAGCCACACGCGGCTCTTCAGAAACCTGCGTGTGCTTTGCTTCTTAGATTTAAATAAAGCGATGGGGACTATTGCAATGCTGATGTGGCAGTGGGCCCTAGGAAAACAAAATGAAGAACCCTGCTCAAGTGACAGACAGGACAAAGACGGAAAGTGTCAACTGACCCCAAATGTGCCATTGCCTGACTTGCGTGCTTTTGTTGAGAACCCTGTGCTGCCATCTTTTTTGTACGACCACTGTAAGTGCAATTCATGGGTACTCTCAAATCCACCGTGAGTTTAATTGATTTGTGGCTTTCCCCACTGCTGACGATGAAGTGGTGCTTTGGCTGCTGAAAGGTGAGGGGAACTTGATTTCAATGCAGAGATGAGATGAGATGCAGCATTCTGTAAACTGACAGATGGAAATTCCGCTTCAGAATTCATTATTTGACGTGGAAGATAATGGTGAAAATTTGAATCTTTGAAAGAGTGCAGTGGGTCAAAATACAATCAGACCGTTGAAAAGTTAAATGAATTGCACTGGGAAATACATTTAGATAGCAGCTTCTAGGTTCCCTGATGACCTTTCTGATAGATTTTTCTATGTCATCTTAAGTTTTCCTCATTCTCTTTGAGCTATTAAGGTGCCTAACTAGAACTTTGGATGCATGCGTGTGTGCCAAGTAGCTTCAGACATGTTTGATACTTTGTGACCCCTTGGACTGTGGTCCACCAGGCTCCTCTGTTCCTGGGATTGTCCTGGTAAGAATACTGGTGGGACCTCATGCCCTCCTCAGGAACTAGAAATCTGGGTCTGTGTAACTCCTGACACATGAATGGAAAATGATATTCCTCATCTAAAGATACCAGATATCTTGAGGGATTGATGCTTTCTGGGTCTCCTGTGAAAAGGTTGAAACTACATGGCTATATCTAGTTTATTAGCAGAAAAATAAGTTACAAAATATCACGTTAATTGTAATTAGTCAAAAAAATGAAAAAGCTATGAAAAAAATTTTTTTTAGCAATTTCCTTTCTAATCAACTCCCCTCCATGGTTTTCAAATTGTATACATGGATTCTCTGATGCTTGTCTTTGAAGGATGGAACCTATTTCCCAGAAATGACATAGAACTGCTTTGGAAATTAGGTAATAAAAAGCAATGGTGGCTTCTGATTTGGGTGCAGGCTCTCTCTCTTTTGGATCTCTGGCTCTGGGAAGCCTAACAAAAAGGTCCACAAGAGTAGGAACTGAAGTCTCTGCCAAGAGCCAGTGAACCACTGAGCCTGCCAACAAGTAGGAGAGTGAACTTGGAGCCAGATTGTGCAGCTCCAGTCAGTCTTAAGATGACCTGAGTTCCAGCCAATGGCTAGACTGCATCCTCACACAAGAGATCCAGAAGCAAAACCACTTCAATAAGCTGTTCTCAGATTCATGAGTCTCAGAAACTGTGTGAGATCACAAGTGTTTGTGCAACTTGCCAAGTTTGAGGCTAATTTTGTACAACAATAGATAGCTTGTACATCACTCAGAAGTAACTTGCACAGTGCCTGGTGCTGTCTAGGAGGCTAAAAAATATTTGTGGAGTGCGTGAATTAAAATGAATAAATGAAAAGTTGAATTTAGACCCTTCCCTAGCATTCCCTATTATTTAACAACCTTTTAACTAGCTTCAGAGTGTTTCTAGGAAAGGGTCTCTTCAATTATTAAAAGTTCAGTCATTCAACAAATATTCATGGCTATTACTGTTTGTCAATGAATAACTCTTCCACTGTGAAATATTGTGAGCCCACTGGAGCATCTGCCAAGCTTTAAAAAAGAAGTAGTTATGGAAGCTCTCTCTGTTTAAAGCAGTTGAAAACTAGGTTTGGGGTTGGGGAGACACAAGTCACTAAGAAAAGTGAAGGATTAGGAGAAGGACAAAATTTATCTCTACGCTGACAAACTCAAGGTATTCATAGGTGAGAATGAGACCATCACTGAATCAAGGGATATAAATAGTGTGGGACATTCAGCAGTGAGTGTGGACCGTGAGGGGGAGTGTGGCCTCTCATCCTCTCTGGGGTGTGATGTGTGCCCCGAGCTGCCTTTTGGGTCAGATGACCTGCCTCAGAACCCCACTTCCTCCGTTTACCAGTTGTGAGAACTTAAGAAACTCATTTAATCCTTTGAAATCTCATCCACACATTAAGCAAGCAAAGAGTATGATGCATGATTTTAAAACAGATGACACTGGTGAAAGGTTTAGTCCACTCCTTGGAAGGTAGTAAATCCTTTAAAAATGGTTATTTCCTTTTCTTATGATGAATTGTCATGTCTCCTAAATGGTTAGGCCGCTTTCCAGCTCACATGAACCTCACCATGTGTGACATGTTGAGATCATCTGAAAATACGGAGTCACGGAGTATAATTAGGACATGGTTGGATTCGTCTGCTGTTCTAGGAGGAGCCTGGGAAGAGGAGATAAACGGAGCATGGGCACCTCTGCAGTCTTTAAGGATGGACACTATGGAAGATGCTGAGCACTGATGCCGCTTTTCTCTCTGCTCCATGTGGCTTTCTGCTTCGGGGTTCTTTCTTCTTCGGTTCTAGCTTTTGACTGGTTTCTTGAAGAGACCAGATGCCTTTGGAGGCTCCTCCTGCACCATCAGTGTGACCTTGATGGTTGGTCTTGCATATCTCCGAGCGGTAACTCTGAGGTTTGAGCTACCTGGGCCATTGCAGAAATAGTTCAGCCAGGAGATTTCAAGGCTGTTTACTGAGAGACAAGTCAAGAAGTGGTTCTCTCACTCACCGCTGGCTGCCTCACCTTGTCTTGGCCGTGCGTGGAATTATCTGCGTTTGCCTGCGTATTCTCTTCTCCTTTTCTCTTTATCTTGTTAAGTTTTGTCACTTGGCCACTTCCTTCTTCTGTTCTCACCCATCCCTATAATCTGCCTCAATTTCCCCCCTCTCTTCCCTTTCTCTCTCCTCCTACTCCGGGAGGAGAGAAAAAACCCGGAATGGGCCTGGAGCTATGCTGGGTCCTCCCTTTCTTCTCTTCTTACTCACATTGTTTGCTTCCATTGTAGAGGCGCTTTGGAATTTGCCCAGCAAGTGAGTTCATAGGTAGATCCCACTAGAATATTATTATTCAAGCCCTTTGGGACACATCTGCAAATAAATATGACGAACAAATTAAAAGTAACATCTAAGGATATTAAAGCTACATTTCTGTTCTGTTCACTATTTTTTGTTTGTTTTTTGTTCTGTTCACTTTTGTATTAAAATGTGTCTTCCAAGTTTGACTCCCATTTGTTTTTGATATTTAGTAAGATAAAACACACCTTTTAACTTTTTAAAAGCCCTGGTGGGAGGAATTGGAAAGCATAATCAAGAAAATTCTGTAGAATGCCCCCTCCTAGGGGCAGAGAAACTCCATGGAGCCTTTCCATATCTATATGTCTCTATCTCTCCTTGCAACTTATAAAGAAAAATATCCTAGAAGTTCTGTGGGATTCATAGCTTCTTTTTGCTGTAAATCCATTATCTCAGCATAGAAAACATATTGCATGGCAATTGTATCAATGAGAGTTTAGAGAAACATGGAAATTATTTTTATTTGTAAGGATAAACTAGATTATGCTGCTGTAACAAATTAGCACTGAAGTATTAGTGATTTAACAGAACAAAGGCTTTTTTCGACATATCAGTGGCAGGATGGCAAGGGGATTCTGTTCCATGTACCTACACAGAGCCCAAGATGAGGGAGGCTCTACTATCTATTGCTGGACCACCCTGACTTAATCCCTGGAGAAGGGAATGGCTACCCACTCCAGTGTTCTTGCCTGGAGAATTCCAGACAGAGGAGTCTGGTGGGTTATGGTCCATGCGATCGTAAAGAATTGGACACAGCTTTCACTTGAATTAATGGCAGCCTCTGTGGCTGCAGCAGGGGAAGAAAGTACTGAAAGGCTTCATGACCAGAAGTAACATTTGGTCTTTCTTCTATATCCTGTTGACCAGACCTAGTCATCTGGCTAAGCATAACTGCCGGGAGTCTAGAAAATATAGTCTTTCGTGTGGTTGGAAAGCAGCGGAAAGCCAGATATTGGTGAGTGCCCATGTTGTCTCCCACATTACAAATTTAATCCCTTCAGGAAAACCAAGGGCTAGAAGCGGCTGTGTCCTAGCCCACAAAATAAGCCAGCGACAGCGTCAGTACTAGAACTCAGCTCTTTTGGTACCAGCTATTATTTCTGCAGTTATTTTTGCAGTAGTTAGCTCCTTCCTCTGTGGGAAATAATGGCACACAGATAGGTGGCACTAGTGGTAAAGAACCTACCTGCCAACGCAGGAGACGCGGGTTCGATCCCTGGGTCAGGAAGATCCCCTGGAGGAGGAGAATTCCGTGGACAGAGGAGCCTGGTGGATGACCGTTCATGGGGTCGCGAAGATTTGGACCTGACTGAAGTGACAGCTCATAGCATATGTAGAGTAAATCATGAAGTGTGAATGGAGAATGATGACCTTGCTGTGATTTTTAAATTATCCTTTTCTATCATATGCTAGGCAAAGCTTATTTTCTGGCTTGGCTTAGAGGAGTTCCAGGTCATATCTCACTAGTAGAGAGTTTTCTTTTTCTTACTTAAGCAAAAGCTATTTTTTTTTTTTTTTACACTCAAGTAGTAACAATATTCTGTATGTACTTAGAAACTTCTGAAGTCATTTTCAAGTATCTTTTTTCATGTGCTTTACACATAATGTACAAGAAATAAGGAGGTTGCATGTCACTGGCTCAGTTTTACAGATACCCAAGGCAATGAGAATATGCATACAAGCTCACACAACCAGTTAGTGGTGACCCTGGGACTAAAATTCAAAGCCGTGATTTTCAAAACTGGTACTGAAGCACAAGCTGGTTTGCTTCCATTCCTTTTCCTAGCATTGTGGATTTCCTGGTGTAAATTAAATAGGTTGCTTTCTCCAAGTTTCAACAGCTTTTCCGTGGTAGGAGGAGGAGCATAATTTGACTCTTAACCTTGGATGCTTTTGCTGGATTCTTATGTTGAGAAAAATATAACACACTTTGACATCTGGAGGGTGTTACATTGAGGCTCAACTTATGTCTCCAGTACTCTTCTGAAAAACAAAATTTTTTTTTTGCTCTTTATGTTTTCCTTAGTTGGGAATAATATAACTAAGACATGGGATTAAAAGAATGCCTCTCATATTCTATATACTATACACATGTTTGCTGTTACTTATTACTCAATATTCTGGGATAATCAAGAGCAAATAGGAATATGAAACAAACGGAGTAAATTCAGCTCTACAATTTCTCTTTCTTATCTACTTTCTATTCCTTAGAAGCTATCGGAGTACTGATAGACCGCATATGTCATATGTAGAAATTTTGTACAACTGATACATCTCCTTGGGCTAATGGTCACAACTAATAGAACCTTGGGCTAATGGTTGCAACTAATAAAAATAATAATGCTTGCTTCCAGTTGCAGCTAATAGAACCAGGGTAGAAACTGGCTTGATAAGAAAAAGAATATATTACCTTTGGCAATGGAAAAGAAGAGGGAAAAGCTAGATGTGCAAATAATACCCCTAGGAAATTATTTTTTTTATCTTTTGGATCTGCTTTGTTGATGTCATTCTCAAGTAGGTTCTTTTCAAGTGGCAGCAAAGATGGCCACTCATACCTCAAATATTATAGCTTTGTGATTTAGCTTTTTTTTCTCTTGGTAGTTGTTGCATCAAACATTTCCGGGTTAATAACCATAGGTTTGATTGGGTCTCATGCCCAGCGTTGGAAAAGTCACCATTGTTCAGATTGGTCAGGTCTCAGTTATCTTTCAACTGCTGGACTCAGTGGGTGGAGTCAGCTCTTTTTAAACCCTAAGGACTGAGATACAGAAAAGAGGTGGTATCTTAACAGAAAATCCAGCTTCTATTACATAAAGAAGGAAAGGATGCTGGGCAGAGAAAAATTACAGATACCTATTGCAGTTCTCAACTATATTCTTGAGTACTCAACAAATGCAGGAGAGAAAAATAGATTATTACCGCCAAGGGTGTTATTTTATGTTGAAAGCAAAGACAGTGAGGATGCTAAGGACAGGTGGAAAAAAGCTGATAGATGAAGTCAGATCTCAAGTTACCTTCTTCTCTTTAACACTACAGTTTCCCAGAGCTTTACACATGTAATATAAGTTGATAATAAATTTTTCAATTTTTTAATAGAAAAATATATTGGGGGGGGTCTATAAGCTATAAAACAAAATTTTTAAAGTTTGTAAGTGATCAGTCTTCTCCAGGTGAGTAAACATGGAGATGCTGGTCTATTCTTTAGATAAGATCACTTTTCAAACCCCAGGCTCCCTGTTATTCAATTGGATTTACCCTTGCTTAATTTGTAAGCAGTGCTGATCCCAAGTACAACTGCCTTCAGAAGCGAAACCTTATCTTTGGTGTTCTAACTTTCTAAAAATGCCAATTACTGGTGCCCCAAGCCTGGAGTGCAGTTATGGGACAACCAGTTCCTTCTACAAATCATGTCCATTTATCTCTGTGGGCAGAGTCCATCATTTTCATCCGCTTGTCATATCTAGTTTTGGTGGAACTCATTTGCAACCCTCATACATAAAATATTCCCTGAATACCAACTACATCGATACAAATCCATCAACAGGCTATGCTTGTAAATAAACTCTATCAACTGATACTTGTATAGCACTCCCGCTTCCTAAGTTCTTGCATGTAAATCCTCTCACTTGATCATCATGAGAGCTCTGGAAGGCAGGAAGAACAGATAAGAATATTACTTTTCTCCTATCAAAACTAATGAAACAGAGATGGAGTGATCTGCTCAGACTGATGACTACTGTGAGTTTTTGGAGTCCAGACCTCAGGTTTTTCCCACTACATCTTGCATCTGAATTTGGGTGAAGGCTGTAGTGTTCACTGGAAGGTTCAAGAAAAAACTCAGGAGTCAAATGAACAAGGGTTTTAAGACTGACTGCTGATTGTAGTTGTATGACTTTGGGCAAGTTTCTTAATCATTTAGCCTCAAATTATTCAACTGTATTGTTTTTAACCATTGATACCTCATAGGATTCTTGTGATAAAATAATACATGGACAGTGCTTAGCAAATGCTCTGTATGTAAATTTATGCTTCAATATTCTAGGTATTGTTCTCATCATATATCTCTAAGCACTTATTTAACCTTCATTCACAAAGAGAAATAAAGATTTGAATCATTCATGTGGATTGGTCCATGCTTATGCCTCTATTAACTACATCTTTTAGGTATGGGTAAAACATGAGAGCAAATTACCTGAGTCAGTCTTTTACCTCATCATGCTTGCATCTAATTGCTTGATCTATCTTATTTGCCTTTCTGATCATCCACTATAAAGCCAAGTCTTTGTTATTTGTACTCAACAGGTTCTAAGGTTAATACTATCCTGCATATTCTAGGAGATAAGTATAAATTCTGCAATATGATTAAACAATCTAGACTAATAGTAAACAACACTACCACCCACTGGAGTCCTGTTTTTCGGACTAAATAAACCTCAAAGAAAGTTATTTCTCCCCTTTTACTTTGTTTTGAGCTTTTCCCAATTCAGGCTGCATTATAGATTTTCCTAGTGTTTATTTTATAAAAGGTAGGCCAATTATTTCCATGTAGCCCCAACATGGTTCTTCTGTAACACTGGCTTTGAATGTGATAGCCAAAACATCCATTTCTTTTGAGCAAAGCCTCATCAGTGAGTGACTTTGCAGAGTAAACGCAAGGGAAATAGGAAGCGTGTTCCTGAAAAGGGGCAGGCTCTCCTGTTGGTCTTGAGGCTCTCTTTCATCTCAGTGTGTCAGAACTGGAGCTCAGCGACGAGGAGCACTGCTGCATGGCGGATCCAACTTTCTGCCAAGGGGAGTTTCAAGCGTCATGGTGGAGGCAGAGAGTCAGCAGAAAATAAGAGGTGGTGACTAAAAGAGGGGGGCTATGAGCATGTGGACGGAAGCACCGAGTGTAGATTTGGCATGGAGGGGATTCTCCAGGATGATGACATCCAAGGAGAGGGCTGGAGGATGAGTGTGAATCAGCCACATCAGGATTTGGTGGGGGAGAAAAGAGGCAACTATTCTGGGCCAAGAGGAGATGCAAGGACAGTGAGGAGTGAGCAAATTGAGGGGATTAAGGAGCTCAGAATTTAAGGAATAAGCCAGCTTCCATGGTGGCTCAGAGGGTAAAGCATCTGCCTGCAATGCAGGAGACCCAGGTTCAATCCCAGGGTCAGGAAGATCCTCTGGAGAAGGGAATGGCAACCCACTCCAGTATTCTTGCCTGGAAAATTCCATATACAGAGGAGCTTGGCAAGCTACGGTTCATGGGGTCACAGAGTCAGACATGACTGAGTGATTGATACTTTCACTTTTCACACTGGCAGGAGAGAAGGCAGAAAAAAGGGTAGGGACCAGAATGAGGAGAGAGTGTAACCTTGGAAATTTCTCCCATTCCTACACCCAACTCCACAAAGGAGGAAATGACCTCTGATGTCCCATTCTCTCCCGGGGAAAGATTAGTGAAGTCAAAGTGGCTCAGTCATGTCTGACTCTTTGCGACCCCATGGACCGTAGTCCATGAATTCTCCAGGCCAGAACACTGGAGTGGGTAGCCTTTCCCTTCTCCAGGGGATCTTCCCAACCCAGGGATTGAACTCAGGTCTCCCACATTGCAGGTGGATTCTTTCTCAGCTGAGCCACAAGGGGAGCAGGGGAAAGATGATTCCCTTTAAAGCCCAGACTTTCAAGGGATTGAAAGAAAATAACAATGACTGAGCACTCTGTGATATACCAGGCACAGTTTTAGTTACTTTAGATGGATTTAAACAATCCTGCGGCATAGGCACTATTGTTGTACCCACGTTATAGATAAGGGTATTGAGACAAGGGCAGTGAAATGACCTGCTCAAGGCACTCAGCTGATGGCTTCCTTGGGACTGAAACTGAGGGAGGCTGGCTCCAGGGAATGTCCCCTCCACAAGGAGTGCTTGTAGCAGTAAGCTGTCCCGTGAGCCGATTCAGGAATCCCTCTAGAGCTTCCAACAGTGCCATGGGAACTATAGAAAACTCTACTGAAATTCATATATGGCATTTACTCTTTCATTGTTGAAATTTTTGGTCAGGATTATATTTTAATAAGACATGATTATGAAAATAATGATGTTCTTAAGCTCAACTTATAACTACCATTGCAAGTTATGGAGGTTTATCATGAAAGAACTTCGAGACACCTTTTATCTTTACTTTTTTTTTTTTTTAACATGAGTGATGAAACTAGACAGGTCACTGTCCGTTAAAGTCAGTAACATTTCCTGGTGTCCAGGAGGTGACAACGGTGACTTTTCTTTGCCTTTTCAGCACAGCTACATTTTGTTGAAATTCAAGATCTGCTTTTAGTATGACTTATTCAGGATTTTATTTTATTTTGCAATTTTTATCACAATTTCTATTTCTCTCTATCTCTCTCTCTCTCTTTTTTTTTGTAGATTGTATTATAGTCTTTTGTCCCCAAATGAAAATGCAAGCTCCAGCCATACTTCCAACAAAGGCTTTTTGGGTGTCTTGTTCAGAGGTTCATATGTTAGGGTGTCAAAGGTACAATATGACTTTTGATACATGGGTTGTAGCAAAAAGTGAAATTTTAGAGAATACATTGCAATTTTAAGAAAAAAAAAGTTTAAAAAGTGGAGCAGATTCCATAAAAAAAGAAGCTAATTTTAAACTGAGATGCCTTTATCCAGGGGTTTGTCACTGATCTTCTACATGACAACCTCAGAATTAACATTGCCTTGCTAACATTTATAGTGCATGTATAACTTCTGACTAAACTCTGTGCTCTATTGGGAAAAAGAAAGTCATGCTTGCTAACTGTTTCAAACTTGACAGATTTACTCTGAGAGTACTAGTCAAGCAAATCAGATTCGAAAACAAAAGCATCATGTTGTATTTATAGTATCACAAAAATGTTTTCATGAAAAATATTTTAGGAATATCTATAATTATTTCCTGGAATAGTTTTTTTTTTCTTTTTCATTGTTTAATTTTTTGTCCCTGTCAACAAACATTTCTCATATTAGATCAGGTCATTTGAGCTTTGCATCCTATTTTGACGTTTCTTCTAGGACATGTGAGCATGGGCAAACAGTTTTTAATTATCCTGATCAAGTGTGGGGGACATCTTTTTGCTGACCCCACTTGTAATCAACTGTGATCTTCTAGAAGCAGGAGAATTGATTGCTTTTATCTTCCCCAACTAGTCAGAAGAGTGGGTCATATATTATTCTACCCTGTGGAAAAATGCAACCCAGTGATTGATTTTATGACTGCCGCCGGCAGCAAATTCCTCAGAATGAATTCTACTAGGCGAAGAAGTATTTCCTCTAACTTGCTTTAAATTTCCTTAGCATTACTTCTCCGAGTGGCCCAGTCTCTTATGGGACAATGTAATAAGGATCTATCAGTTTTACTGCCCAGTACCTATCTTTAATGCCTAAGTAAATCTCTCTTATTTTCTAGCCCTGACTCTGTAATTTTAACTTTCGAAATCTCTAGTCATGAGTGAATCTACCGTGCACTCAATTTCTTGCCCTGCTCTGGAGCTCTGCCATCCCTGAACTACATACCTGCAGGTGAGAAATAGAGACAATAACGCAGATGAACATGTATTATTCTCTTCCATAATGCTGTGGTACTGTGCTCTTTCATATCTATCTTCTCTGCACACAAAAAAGGGAAATTCATGGAAGACAACAAAAAGTTGCTTTAAAAATTTTTTATCTAGTTCATATCCACATACAGTGCAATATTCTCTTTTATAGCATTATACACCCTGGGATTTTTTTTTTATCCTATAAAGAATGATCTAAAGGGGCTTCGACACATCTTTGTTCTAATTTCTACATCCCATGGAGGGGAATGGTCAAGACTTTTTTTATTTAAAACACTAGGCATCTATTTCTTTAAATAAATGGAGACCTCAAGTATTAGTTACTCGTGAAATCAAATGATAATATAATATCTAACTACTCAAACTCCACATTTTTCTTTAGATTTTTGCCAGGATACACCTCATCTCCACCCGCACCCCCCAAATAATATTATTTCTAGTGTCTCATTTTTATAACGCCACTGTCAAGTTGGACTTATCTGATGGTAAGAAAACTTGTGTAAGACTTTCAAACCTTAAGTGAAAAAACTGTATCTTAACAAAACATATTTTATCATTTATATACTGAGGTGTATATGAGAGAGACAAGATGCTTTGTGCTGGTTGAATAAATTGGCTTTGAAATTGTATATTTAAATCATGGAGGCAGGACCCAGAAAGACCAAAAAAACCCACATCAAATTGGAGTTACATGCTGAGGCAAGGATGATTTTAATTTTGCTTCACTTAATGGTGTTTCCGTGAGGAGGCTATGGCAGAGGAGGAAAAAAGAGAAGGGGAGAGGCCATAAGAAGGAGGTGTGACGAACCAGGAGTGCCTCTGCAGTGATGCAGTTTTGCCCTTTCTCTCACGGTCTCCCTCCCTCCTTTCTTCCTTCCTTCCTTCTTTTGTCTGTCTCTCTTTTCCTATTTTCTCTCTCTTTTATTTCCATCAAAGATTACTGAGCACCTACCACATGTACGCGTGGTGCTGGGTTCTGGGATACAAGAGTAAAACAGAAATAGCGTCTGAACTCAGAGCAGGAAAACTGCAGTCAAGAAGCAATTGCATGAAGTGCCTGAGAAGTCATCGTCCAGGAATCCGGAGCGTGGGTAAAGGGCGTTCCGAGATGTGAAGACCTCCTGTGGGGAGCTGTGTTCAAACTGATGCTCAAGGGACGCGCAGAAGCGAGCTGGAAGAAGACGGAGTTAGGAAGAGAAAATGGGGGGGGTGGGGCAGCTACTGCTTTGGAAACAAAACTAAAAACAGTACCTGGGAGCTATTTGGGGAAAAGAAGGTGTTCTTTTCCCTAAATCTCATCAAGATTAGTTTGAGTTCAAATAATTACAATAAAGTCTTTTGAAGTAGCTTCATAACTTCAGAAAAGAGGACATTAGAGATTCAAGAATATACCAAACATTTGTATCCATGCATCCCCCTTCCTAGATAAGGACCACAATATGGAATATGTGCAGCCTGGCAGACTAGCTGGGTGTCATGGCCTTTACTCTCTCTGGAAACTAACAGAGGCTCACCTGGTGCAGAGAGATTTTTTTTTTTTTTTCTTTAAGGGCACTCCTTTCAGCATCAGGCAAATACAGCTGAGAGATATCACAGAAAACACCTTTCCAGGTATGTAGTACTTTTCATTCTAACTTGCAAACTTTTCTTTTTTGCTGGTAAAAGCCATGACAGTCATAAAAATTAATGTTTTCGCTTTCCCACGCAGGGAGAGGATCAGTCTGTTGATGAGTGGAAATTAACGATCAGAGTCAGCTCTAATGAGGTGGATGAGCCTAGAGCCTATCATACAGGGTGATATTAAGTCAGAAAGAGAGAGACCAATATTGTATATTAACACATATATAGGAAATCTAGAAAGATGGCCCTGATGATCCAATTTGCAAGGCAGCAAAGGAGATGCAGACATAAAGGGCAGATTTTTGGACACAGCGGGGGAAGGGGAGGGTGGGACGATTTTCGAGAGCAGGGCTGAAACGTATGCATGACTGTATGTAAAATCGAGAGCCAGTGGGAATTTGCTGGGAACCCAAAGTCCGTGCTCCATGACGACCTAGAGGCATGGGATGGAGAGGGAGGTGGAAGGGAGGTTCAAGAGGGGTGGGAACGTGTGCACACCTATGGCTGATTCATGCTGACATGTGGCAGAAGCCATCGCAGTATTGTAATTATCCTCCAATTAAAGATAAAGTTTTAAAAATAAAGGTCAGAGTCAAGATCCCCCTGCCCATCCTCGCACTGGTGCAGAAAATAATTGCCCTGACTGCACCTGAAGAAAAGGCCCTGTGCACCTCCATCCGTCCATCCACGTCTCCACTGACAGGAGACCAAGGGCCATGCAGCTGCAAGTGGAAAGGACAGCTTGCTAGACGAGGCCTCCTGGAAGCCCACCACATTCTGCCATGTGGAGCTGTGACTTGCTGGACATCAGGAAGGCCATCTGAGCCCCCATCCTCTTCCACATACTCTTCATGAATGAGCTCAACATCTTGGTTTACCAACCTGCTTATCTACATTAGTTGATCCCCTGATTTTGTTTTTGTTTGGCCTAATGAAGCCAAGTGGTTAGGACAGATATCTAAGATGCAGGTTCTAGTCTGCAGATGTAAGACTGTATTCTGAAATTTGGTTTGGAGAGTCAGTGTAGGGTTCTAGACCTCCATTCAGTTTCTGACCTTAATATACTTTTTAGTTCAGTTCAGTTCAGTCGCTTAGTCGTGTCCGACTCTTTGCGATCCCATGAATCGCAGCACACCAGGCCTCCTTGTCCATCACCATCTCCCAGAGTTCACTCAGACTCATGTTCATCGAGTCCGTGATGCCATCCAGCCATCTCATCCTCTGTTGTCCCCTTCTCCTCCTGCCCCCAATCCCTCCCAGCATCAGAGTCTTTTCCAGTGAGTCAACTCTTCGCATGAGGTGGCCAAAGTACTGGAGTTTTAGCTTTAGCATCATTCCTTCCAAAGAAATCCCAGGGCTGATCTCCTTCAGAATGGACTGGTTGGATCTCCTTGCAGTCCAAGGGACTCCCAAGAGTCTTCTGCAACACCACAGTTCAAAAGCATCAATTCTTCGGTGCTCAGCCTTCTTCACAGTCCAACTCTCACATCCATACATGACCACAGGAAAAACCATAGCCTTGACTAGACGGACCTTAGTCAGCAAAGTAATGTCTCTGCTTTTGAATATGCTCTCTAGGTTGGTCATAACTTTTCTTCCAAGGAGTAAGCGTCTTTTAATTTCATGGCTGCAGTCACCATCTGCAGTGATTTTGGAGCCCCCAAAAATAAAGTCTGATACTTTTATACCAAAACTATTAAACATTGAAGTTATATGCCAAATCATTAAAGAGGCATGACTCATCCATGTTCTCACTGAGGCTGACAAATACTTTGGGTACAGAGACAAGCAGAATGGACCAGGGGCTTCATGCATTAGGTTGATATAGTGTTTAAACATTTAGAACCATGTTTTTCTCAAAGGATATTTAGGAAAAAAACCTCTTTTGCTTAGACATATTTAATGCAGTTAGTTGATATTTAAATTTTAACTTAAAAGGGATTTTAAACTGAAATTGTTTTATACTATACTAATACTAGCTATAATACTCTACTCTACTATACTTATGATTCTAATGCTATACTAATGGGCTTCCCTGGTGGCTCAGATGGCAAAGAATCTGGCTCCAATGCAGGAGATCCAAGTTTGATCTCTGGATTGGGAAGATCTCCTGGAGAAGGGAACAGCAAACCCACCCCAGTATTCTTGCCTGGAGAATTCCATGGACAGAGGAGCCTGGGCAGGGGTGGCTGGGTGGGGGCGGGGGTGGTAGGGCGGGTTCAGTCCATGGGGTCACAAAGAGTCAGACAAGACAGAGTGACTAACACTTTCACTTTTCATACTATGTTGATATTTATATCTGTCTATCTATCTATATTTGGGGGAGAAGGAGAATAGGGGTCAGGATTATGTGTGTGTGAATTCAGATTTAAAGAGGCCAATCTGATATTTTGAAAGACTATGTCCAATTTCATCACTTACTGGACAGGCACATTTGTGAAATACCCCTTTGTCAGGCAGGAACATTACTGTGTCCTCTGGATCCCAGAACACTCCTAGAACTTTTTCCTGAATCTTCTATAGAGAAGGAACTCAAAACACACTTGCTGAACTGAATTAAATAATGGAGCAAGCACAGCTGGTGGCATCTAAGGATGCTGAAATGTTCAGCTTGCGTGTCATGCCTGAACCCTGCTGCTACTAACTTCTTTCCTGCCTGTTTCCTGTTCCAGATAGAAAAGTATCCATACCTGGGGTAGTTGACTCAAAATAGCAATGATGGCAACAATAGTGCGACCTAGACTGAGCCCTCACTATGCATCAGAGACCTTGCCACGCACCCACTGTGATTTTCTGTGATCCTTACAGCAGCTGGAGGAGGTACGTTGATATTATTATTTCCGTTTCACAACCAAGAAAGCCCAGGCTTAGAGAGGAACTGCTCAGTGTCATGGGACTAGTGTGGGGTGGAGTCAGAACTTCAAGTTGTTTTCTATGGTCTGATTCTTGATACCATACTGTTAATCATTTTCCAAACTCACCAGGCTGGACCTTAAAGCACAGAAGGTTCTAGAAAATCTAGAAAGATTTCCCTGCGCCTCAGAACAGCCAAAGCAAATTTAGAGTGGGAGAGCTCTCCTTGGGGCCAATTCTTTCCTTCTTTCCTTTGTTCTTCCTTTTCCTCATGATTCTATTAAGCTCTGCCAGGCATTGCAAGACACTTCAGTGGGTGTGGGAAGGCCGACTGAGAAAGACTCTGCTCGTTCTGATCTTCTGCCCTCTTCCTGTTCTTCCCACAGGACTGATGGGCTAAACAGATTTAATGCTTGGCTGTCAGCATCCCTATGGAAGACTCCAGCAGACCCACATGTCCTACAGTTCAACTTTTCAAACCTACCTCTTTGTAATTCCTAAGTAGGAGTCTGAGCTCTGTGGTCATATTTCAGTTTTACAGATACTCTGAAATATTTTGATCCAAATATGCCCTTAGTGCCATGCTTTATTAATGCGATATGACTCATATTAGTGACTGCTTGTTCTTGAGCCATATGCCCTGAATAAGTTATCGGGTTTCATTGTTTACCCTAAGTTTAAAAAAAAAATTCCATGCGCTCCGACCTCCTGACACCTAAACCCAGCTCATGCAGTTAAAACAGGAAAACTAGTTATCTGATATCACTAAGGCAAATCAGCTTGTAGAAGCCATCAAATGTTTCCATTTCCACTAGAGGGAGGGCATTGTGGGAGCCATGGATTATTCATCAAGAAAGCACAGGAGAGAATTTCTTTTCTGTTTGTTTGTTGATTTCCAAAGTAAACCCACGTATGAAGAGATACAGCTACGGTGCCTTTATTTTTCATTGTTAGCACATATCATTATGTCATCCTGGAAGAACTGCCCAAAAAAATAGAAAAAAGAAATTACCACGTGGATTGCTTAACGGCCCTCCTCCTGCCTGCCTGCAGAATTGTCTGAGAAAGGAAAATACACACGCATTAGTCAGGCCCTCGGGGTTACAAGGCTTCTCACCACCAGCAGTGCCAGGTTAGCCTGGGAGTCTGCGGAGCAGGCTTTGGCAGGCCACCAGAGAGAGGGCATTTCATAATCAAGAACTTACCCGGGAGGGTTCTGAGCCAACAAGACAGTGTTGGGAGTCAAGGGCTAAGGAAGAACGAGTGGATTTATTCTGTGGACCAAAACCTCTGCACTTAAAGACATTTCCTTTCTGGTTTTGATTACCTTCTATTTTAGCTGCTGCACATTATTTTTTCCCTCACCAGATTTCACAATATATCAACTGTTCTGTCTTTGGTGTACCTGACTGAAGTGTCACACAAATCTGTCACTGAAGAATATACTGGCTTTATGTTGGGTGGTGGTGGTAGTGATGGAAGAGACACTGGTTTTCCTAATAAGATATAGGAATAACGAACATTTATTAAGCACTTTTACCAAGTGATACTAAGACATGCATGAGATAGCTCAGGTAATCCTCTGAACCCTAGCATTTGGGTACTATTACTAAGTTAATTTCAGTTGAGGTAACAGAAGCATGGAAAGGTTAAGTAACTTACCTGAAGTCACAGAGCAAGTAAGTCACAAAGGCAAGACATAAAGCCCTGTAACTTGATCAAGTTCATGGTCTTAAGAGAGACTCTTTGTTTCTCCAAATGGTCCCAGCTCTTGCCTTGGGGTCCACCAGGAGCTGCTGGCAGTGCCTAGGTCCCCATAGGACCTAACTAATATGTCATTTAAAGATACAAGAGACGCATTGGGTTGAAAGACAGTTTGGCAATTTCTTATAAAACTAAACACACTCTTCCCATATTATCTAGCAATGATATTTATTCACATGAGTTGAAGATTTATGTTCACATCAAACTTTGCATATGAGCATATATAGCAGCTTTATTCATAATTGGCAAGACTTGGTACTTTTCAAGTTGTCCTTCAGTAAGTGACCGGATAAACAAACCATGGCACAACCAGACAGTGGAATGTCATGCGACAATAAAAAGAAATGAGCTTGTAGACAGACATGGAGGAAACTTACATGTACTGTATATAATTCCAACTATATGACATTCTGGAAAAGGCAAGACTATAGAGCAGTAAAAACCCCAGATGTTGCTAGAGGCTTCATGGGGAGAGAAGGATGAATAGGTAGAACACAGTTGTTGGTTTTTAAAAAATTTTTTTCACTTTTAAGTTTATTCATTTTTAACTGAAGGATCATTGCTTTACAGTGTTGCATTACAATATTTCTGCCATACATCAACATAAGTCAGCCATAGGTAGACACATGTCCCCTCCCCCTTGACCTCCCTCCACTTCCCACCCTTCCCATCCCTCTAGGTTGTTGCAGAGCCTATGTTTGAGTTCCCTGAGTCATCAGCAAATTCCCACTAGACATCTATTTTACACGTGGCAATGTGTATGTTTCCATGGTAATCTCTCCATTCCTCCCACCCTCTCCTTCCTTCCCTCTTCCCATGTCCATAAGTCTGTTCTCGATGTCTGCGTCTCCACTGCAGCCGTGCAAATAGGTTCATCAGTACCATCTTTCTAGATTCCATATATATCTATTAATATGCTATATTTGTCTTTCTTACTTACTTCACTCTGTATAATAGGCTCTAGGTTCACCCACCTCACTAGAACTGACTCAAATGTGTTCCTTTTTATGGCTGAGTAATATTCCATTGCATATCTATTCATCTGATGATGGACATTTAGGCTGCTTCCATGCCCTAGCTGTGGTAAACAGTGCTGCACTGAACATCAAGGTCCAAACACAGGGGATATTTAGGGCAGTGAAACTATTTCCTATTATGCTTAATGGTCTTTATACATTTGCCAAAACTCACAGAACATACAACACTGAGTGAAGCCTAACGTAAACTATTATCTTCAGCTGATAATAATGTATCAGTATTGGAGCATCAGTTGTAACATATGTACCATACCAAAGCAAGATGGTAATAGCAGGGCAAGGGATATACAGAAACTCTTTATACAGTTCTCTCAAATTTTCTATAAATCTAAAATTCCTCCAAAAATGTATTAATTTAAAGAAAGGGTTTTGGTGAACTTAAATGGGAGGGACTGGGAGATAGGAGGAAGTGTTGTTGCCCTTTCCTACCTTTTACATGTCTGTTCAAGGTAAATTAAAATTTAAAAGCCAGTAAAGGAAAGAATAGGGGCTTCCCTGGTGGCTCAGACAGTAAAGAACCTACTTGTAATGCTGGAGACTTGGGTGTGATTCCTGGGTTGGGAAGATCCCGTGGAGAAGGGACTCACTATCCACTCCACTACTGGGCCTGGAGAATCCCATGGACAGAGGAGCCTACCAGGCTACAGTCCATGGGGTCACAAAGAATTGGACACATTTGAGTGACTAAGGAAAGAATTCTCAACTTTAGGTATGATCTTGAGGCTATGGCCTATTTTGAATGGTGGAGTCTTGGTCTCCTGTATTCTTGATGCAACAGAGGAGCCATGCTCAGGAACCACCTGCTTGGACCGAAGGTGGCTGGGGTAGAGTCAGAAGGTGTTAGGTTGGGAGTAATGATAGGGCTTCACGCTGCCCACTCTAGCCCTGCTCAAATCTGCACGTTAATCGGAGATTTTGGAGAGCCCATTCTGGTAGGCTAGTTTGTATCCTGAGCTGCTGAAATGAGACAATGCTTGGGAGAAAGAGGCAAAAAAAGAAAAAAAAAAAAGTGGGATGGGAGGAGAAAAGAACAAAGAAAGAGAGAGAGGAAGGAGCAAAGTAAGGAAGGAAGTGGAAGGAGAAGGTAATTTTGGTGGGCCATTCTGAAGGCTGGTATAGCATCCTACTAAAGGTCTGGTCTTGGCAAGTGATGCTGGAGAAAGAAGGAGGGGTGCCTTCAGATTTTTCTAGTGAAAAAGAATGGGGCTGGAGTTTTTCCTAATCCCTCTCAACTTCAAACCTTGGAAGGACCATTAAACCAAAAAGGAGACCAGCTCATGTCTGTCGCCATCTCCAGCATCCTCACCACCAGGCCTGGTTGATGCCATTAATCATACAAGGCGTCCATCTGTGTGCCTGTCACTTGAGCTGCTCCCTATGGTCAGAAAAGCAGATGACAGGCAAATGCCAAACTCTTGCTTGTGTGGGTGTTCAGTGGTGACTCTGGGTAGAAAACTCACTTCCCTCTGCCTACATTTTAATTTTCATTATTCATTAAATTTTCTCATTTGCTTTCCAGAAGGAGGCAGTTATGTTGGAGGGAATGGAATGAACCCAACTCCATTTGGCTCCTTGCTGAACTAAAGACTTGAGAGTTTTAAATATCATTGGGCAGTTGATACAGTAGAAACACACACACACACACACACACACCAAATCTCATATAAGGATTCAAGTATAGGGGCTATCTGAACAAACTGGTTTTCTATATAATCATTTAAGGAATGTTTGGTTTTATATATAGAATCAGCTAGGACAAGGATTTTATTTAGTTGTGTTACATGTAAATGATTTACGATGGGAAAATTCCAGTTCTTACCAACTCCCCATCTTTCTAGGAAATTATACCAGTGAACTCTGAGGTGCTCAAGGGAATCTTCCAAGCTATGGAATATTACTCCCAACATGAAATTTTATTTCAATATATGGGTTCCCCAAAACCCTAATAGAATTGAATTATTGACTCAATGGGCTTCCCAGGTGGCTCAGTGGAAAAGAATCTGCCTGCCAATGCAGGAGATGCAGCAGATGTGGGATTGATCCCTGTGTTGGGAAGATCCCCTGGAGGAGGAAATGACAACCCACTCCAGTATTCTTGCCTGGAAAATCCTATGGCCAGAGGAGCCTGGCAGGCTGCAGTCCATGCGGTCACTAAGAGTCAGACACGACTGAGCGATTGAGCACACACACGCACACTGACTCAATGTGATATTCCCAGAAAACCAGGATTGAGGACTCCTTCCCAGGCAGTTTTCTGAGAACTGCCTGACTCTTTCTGCAGCTGCTAGAGGCTGCTGTCTTCATAGTTCCTTTGGGTTCTTTCAAGATGAATCTTTAAATGGCACCTGGGTCCATCCTTATATGCAAGCTCAAGAAAGTTTTGATTCTATTTCTAGAAGTGGATTAATGTAACCATAAGAAAACAATATGTTCCAACTCTACAATCTCCTTCAGATTTTGAGACTCATTTTGGATCAGTGAGGCAACTTCCCTGAGTTTTATTTCATCCACTTTCTTCACCAGAAGAGGTAGACTTGAGCTCAAGTCCAATTGGTACAATTTCAGACCCCAAAGCAATGGGTCAAAATGAACTAAAAATTAGTGTCAGATTTGCAGAAATAGTTCATTAAGAAGAGAAGGGAAAAGTTAGAACCAAGGAAAAGGATTAAAGAATCTTGCAACTGGAAACCTAAATTTTAAAGTTTGGAACAATTAAACATTCTTGCTAATAAAAATTATCCCAAATTAAATGTAAATCTCCAGTATCAACAACAGTGACTGCTTTAGTCTCATAGTCTGAGGTCTTTTACCTTTTGTTTTCTTTTTTAAAAATCTTATGCCAAACTTTAACTTTCATATTTGTGAAATTAAAGGTTAAACAATAAAAAAATCAGAGTTTGAAGTATTACAATGATTGTTTTTTTCTTCAAGAATATGACTCATATACTATTTTATAATAACACTCAGGAAGTAGAAATTATTTGCATGAACAACAGGGATTATGTGTGAAAGTGAAAGGAGAGATAAATACTTTTATAGGTCTGATAGTCTTCACTTAGGTATAAGCTAAGTCACTTCAGTCGTGTCCGACTCTGTGCAACCCCATAGACGGCAGCCCACCAGGCTCCCCCATCCCTGGGATTCTCCAGGCAAGAACACTGGAGTGGGTTGCCATTTCCTTCTCCAATGCACGAAAGTGAAAAGTCAAAGTGAAGTCGCTCAGTCATGTCTGACCCTCAGCGACACCATGGACTGCAGCCTACCAGGCTTCTCCATCCATGGGATTTTCCAGGCAAGAGTACTGGAGTGGGGTGCCATTGCCTTCACATTAAAATATGATATTATCCACTAAGGACAAAAGCAATACTTCCTACTTTGAACCAGTTATCACTAGGTGTGATTCTTGCAGTTTCTATTACCTCACATTCAGCATCAAACACATGCAAGTCATCTGACCTACAGAGGAGGGGGTGAAAAAAAAAGATCCATTTTGTTGAGAAAAGAAAGATATATGAAAGTAATGCTTACTTAACAAAGTGTGAAAAAACACAACTCTTGGCTCATTTTACTTGTTGAGACTGATAAGAGCATCCTAAGCATCTTTCATGGGTTTCTATTTGTGCATTTAGAGCACAACGTGGTAAAGCACAAGATAAAGCCGAAGAGATGCAGTTGCATATGGCGCCACTAGGAACCAAAGGGCTTCAGCCAGCTTACGTTCACAGACTTGAATCAACCTTTCCGCCTCCAGCATCTCCATTTTGCCCCCTCCCCACCCATGCATGTGCAGGCATCACAGGCGGGAGGGAAGTTTATTCTCCATAAACAATTCGCTCTTTGGCCACTCTTTGAGCGTGCCAACCAGGTTGCCAATTCTGATGTAGACACCTGTCTATTTGGAACAGGAATGAAAACAGCCACTCATTTCCTAGAAACCATCAAACACCCTGTCAGGGAACAACAGCTCTCTGCTAACTGCAATCTGGGCAAGACATGAATGGGTCACGTCGATAGCCAATTACCAATCCTCTGAGCCATTCAGCTTCCTTCAGATTGATGAAAGTTCCTGATTCCTTCACTGCAGTATAGTTTCAAGAGGGTTCTCTTTTAATCGCTGTGATACTAAGCTGCTAAAACTTTAATTTCTCTTGAGCAATAGTCTTTTTAAAACACTGCTAAGCAGAACCTGCAAATAAGGGTACAAGGCCAATCTATATTTTAAGGTAACTGCCTGAATGATAGCATCTTCATTGTTCAAACAACAACAAAAGTGATTTTTAACTGTATGGCTATTGGACTCTGGACATTTTGCATAATTTCAAATACAAGCGTGGGCATTTTCCTGTGTGTGTGTGTGTGTGTGTGTGTGTTGGAAGGCTCTCAGCTCTTTATCTTGTTCTTTGTCCTTTGTCCTGTAAGACACTGGCTTGGTGTCCCTAAGGACGACACCCTCATGAATCCTGGATGCAGGATATTTTAGGTTACTGCTGCCTACAACTTTCAGATGAAATGTCACTACTGAAGTGAACTTTTGGAGAAGCCTGGGTCCCGAGTTTACTAGCTCCTCCCTGGCGGAGGCTGGAGACTAATGTGGGTTTAATGTTGTTATGAGCCAGGCGGCTGAGTGGGGTAACAATACGAGTCTGTTGGACATGTCTTCTGGGTTGTCACGTTCAATTTGCACATGACCTCCTGGCCAAAAAATGGGAAAGAAGTGGTAGAATGTGGGACTGAAAGCTCATATTATTGCTTTGACAGCTTCACTCATCTAGAAGTAATGCAAAATGCAATTTATATTTATACACTCTGACCTCCTGCGCAGAGAGGGAAAGTATCTAATGATGGGCCGAGGTACTGGAGGAAGAAATAGATCTCAATACAGCTGGAATTTGTCTACATTTTTGCTTTTCAACCATTCAATTACAGTCAAAAGATAAATGAAACACGAACAGCGCACTGGTGAGGTAGTGACACAATTATTTTATAGTGACTGGGTTCTGGCTTTGAGTCTTGGCAAAGGTGGCCACAACACGCCTTATTTCACTGGAGACAGATAATCTGTCTGCTCCCACCGGACAAAGGCCCTCTGCTTGTAGGTGCGTCATTACGCCCATCAGAGAGGAAAAAAGACACCAGCGAGTTAGTGACACTCCAGATCTGCATTTGGAAATTCTTGAGAGGGGCTGACACGTTAATCCTATTAACCAAGATAAATCAAGTCAGGCCTGGTAGTAACTGGGGCATTATTCACTTTCGAGTGGAAAGAGGCAGTAGGCAGAAAGCACCATTTTCTTTTGTGCATCGGGAAATTTACTGGCTTTTACATGCCCTCAAATAGCTTCCTTCTGAATAGAGTCCACGAGCTAACTGGGGAGAATGGGACTATAATCCTCCACAATTATATGTGGAGGATTTCAGAACAGTGTTTTAAACCCATACTGTTTCTAGGATCTACGGCCTCATAGTCTCTCTAAAAGTAGGGCACACAAGGAAAAGGAGTCTGGCCCTGTCCAGAGATTAAAGGGGACAGTAATCATCACCTTCAGAAAGGCAGCAGCTCCTGCATGGCTGACGGCAAACTACCGCTTGAACATGTTTGTGTCAAAGGTTATACGAGAGACCCACAGATCAACCTCGAGAAAGAAACAAAGAGAAATGGGAGACTGCAGTAAACAGTGCACTGGAGTATTCCTAAAATGATTGCTAAACAAGTGCATTTGTCTATATTTTCGCTAATTTTTTCTTAACTTTTATTCTTTGGGGGATAAAGGGCTGCAACTATATAAATTTTCCTACATGTGTTAAACTTCTCCCCACTGTGTCCCACCAGTAAGTTCTGATGCAGAAGACAGGAATGCTTTTTTTTTTTTTTTTAAAACAGAATGTTCTGTGTGGAGGAATAGCAAATAACATAGACTCTCAAATTAAATCTTTCTACTTTTCCTCTCTTATCACAGTTTATGACATAAACTCTTCACCATTACTTCCCCACCTAGGGAAAAAAAGGGGCGATCACTTGCAGAGTTCAGCTGGTCAATTTCCGCAGGTTTCCTTTAGGGAACAGAATGTGGTTTGGATTTTAAGATATTGTTTCTAACGTTTTACTAGCTTCTCAGTACAGAAAAAAATTAGCAGAGAGGGTGTGAATTGGAGAGAGATGGACAATGGAAGTCTGGAACCCGAGTCGCAGGACAGAATCAGGGTATCAGTCTCCTGGGGATGCTCTGAGGAGGTAGGGTACCACACCTGGGGTACATTAAGCATAGGCTGTTTCTGCTTTATAACTGGATGAGAAAAATCTCACAGCACCTCTCCAGTTGTGGGTCTTTGAAGAGGAGTTTGGGGGTTGGACATGGGGCCCAGAGGTCACAGGGGAGACCATCTCCATGAAGACACCATCTTTATGAGGAAATCCTTACTTCCTTGTTAAACAAACTCGGGACAAAACGGTTTCCCTGGTGGCTCAGCTGGTGAAGAATATACCGGCCATACAGGAGACCCGGGTTCGATCCTTGGGTTGGGAAGATCCCCTGGAGCAACCCACTCCAGTATTCTTACCTGGAGAATTCCATGGGCAGAGGAGCCTACGGTCCATGGGGTCACCAAGAGTTGGACACGACAGAGTGACTAACACTTTCAGGACAGAATAAAGCACCAGGAAGACAGCTGGCGGGTTTCTGGTTTGGTCCTGCTTTCCCAGGTACCTGCCCGCTTCCCACACTGGCTTTCCTCCTGGGTGTCATCACAGCCATTGATTCTCCTAGGACGAACTGAAAAATGGCTGAGACACCCTGGCTGCCATCAGCCCATGAGGGCATTCCAAGGTGACTTTTCCGGGGGTAGGCAGGTAAGAAACCGGCAGCTCTTTCTAAACACACAATGGTGGCAAAGAGGTTTGGTTCCAGAGATTTGAGAAGGATGGGAAGCCAGAGGCCTCCTTCAGGGGCGCTCATCCTCGCTTCGAACTCCACGGACCTGGTGGCCTGCGGGACACAGGACACACCAACTCCTTGCCCTTTGCAGGTGGCGGCGGCTGGGGGTGGGTGGTGCAGACCTGGGTCCTAGGGAGCTCCTAATTTCTGCTGAGATGAAATGGCAATGCGTGTGAACTCTTCACGTTCACCGGCTGGAGAGGGAATCTCGAATAAATCTTTCCATTTTGATTTCAGGCTTCTGAAATGACCAGGCTCGTGAAAAGCTCATGGGATGCTGACGGAAATGACCTGGGTACCATTCGTCTATCTGTTCCCATCCTGTTCTGTTCCTCCCGGCAAATCCCCCTTCCCATGAAAAAATGAACCCCAAAGTGCAACAGGGCTCTTCTCATTTTGAGGAACACGCCTTCGCAGCATGAGCGCGCAGCCCCCAGACCCAGAACTTTCTGGCGGAGGCGCGGGGGAGCTGAGCCCAAAAGCTGGGAAGGCGGGTCCCTGGGACCTGGGTCCTCGGAGCGCATCCACGCGGGGCCCGTGTCCTGGGGCCGGTCCCACAGGAGTTAAACCCAGAGGCAGACAAAAGGGAGGCGGCCGCGGTTCCTTCTCTCGGCTCTCAGTTGGAAATAGAACGGCTGCCCTCTGGACTTTAACTCCCCCCAGAAAGGGCATTTTATTACAGGTTATGACAAGTTGCCGAGAGACACGCAGAACTCAATAAGAAGGAGCGCGAGCGGAATCAAAGATGCTCGAGATGTTTGGGAGACAGAGCGGAGATGGCTTCAAAGGATAGGTGTTAGCAGGGCTCAGATGGAATCTGAGGGGCCGGCCGGGCGGGAGGGGCGGCGCGGGGATGGGGAGGTCGGGGTCCCCGCCTCCCGCGCCGCCCGAGACCCCTGCGACCTCCCCTCCGCCTCCTCCCGGAGTCCAGCCGCTGCTGCGACCGACCTTCCCAGAAGGTTCGCGCCAGCCCCTCCGCCCAACTTGGGTTTTCCGAATCCATGCAGGGAAATCTACACTTTCCCCCTCCTCCCCGGGTTCTGTTTCTCTCTGAACGTCTGGGAGAACAGGGATGTTCCTCTGAGAACCTGTGTGGTGCTCCATACACACTTCCACTTTCGGTTTTTCTCGTTTATTTCTTCCCATCTAGTTAAAATAGAAGTGAAGGACCTCAAGCGGAGAGTTCTATTTTTTTTTTTTTTGCCAGGTGGGAGATGCGTCTTTTGGGGTTTCTGCTTCAGTCAGCCCCGCAGTCCTAACAGCTGCTCAGGGTCCCGCTGACCCTAGCTGATTCTGCAGAATGGGGAACATAACCCCCTTCTCCCTGACCGCCTTTCAGATGCTTTTCATCAGTCATCGCCCTTGGAAAATAATTCTGTCTCCGTGAGTGCTCAGACCTGCAGGGCAGCGGCTCTAAACTCGCGGTGGAATGGACTCCACCCAACAGAAAACTAGCGCCAAATGGAAGTGGCGCTTGCCAGATGTGGGTCGGTCTGAGGGTGGCGGCTGATCTCCAGGAGGGGCAGTTATCTGAGAATTGCAGGAGGGGAAGAGTGGAGGAGGGGCAACATATTCCCAGAAGGGAGAGAAGTTTATCTAAATTCCATCTCTAGCACTCAAATCTAAAGAAGACGTGGTTAGCAGTTTCAAAAGCAAGCCTCCCTACAAAGTGCGGTGATTTGCAGGATTTGAACTCAAAGTCAGAAACAAGAAACTTTCTGGCAGAAATACCTGGCACAGTATGGCAGATATTTAAAATGAACAAACGTACAGATCTTTTTCTTCCCCTTTCCCCCTTCTGCTTAAAAAAAAAAAAAAACAACTAAGGAAATAAGAAGTGGAGGACCCTCTGAACCTCTGTTATTGAGGAGGTGAGGGAACAGATAAACCACAAATACATACCAAATATGTAGCTGATATCCCTCACCATTTCCCATCCCCTGATGGAAGGCTGGGTCCCCTCAAGTGTATGAAAAGTAGCTCAAGTGCTTGCCTGATGGTCCAATGGGATAAATGTAATAACCTCTTAAAATTGTAGAGAGGCAGTTTCTTGGGGTGATGGTCTTGAACATCCATGCCTCCTTCCCCCCAGCACCCACCCTGTGGCACAGACCTGTGCAAACCCAGCTTCGTTTTTCTCACCTCGATCCAATCTTTTACTGGAAGTTTCTTGCAGAACTATTTTTCCTCCTTATGTCAGTGTGCCTGATTTTTAGAGGCTTTGCTTCTTGACTCTCCCCTGGAACTCTCAGCAAAGCCTCCCCACCCCCCAACAACTTGTTTCAGATGCACAGACAGACCTCTACCTCAAATTTGTGACAGAAGTTGGACAAAGTTCATATGAAAACCGCTGAGCCTGCAGAACAAGTCCTGGGTGCTCATCATGTGTGGAGGAACTGCTGCAGAACTTATGTCAAGTGTAAAGAGACTTGAAAATGAGTGGGAAAGGCCCCTGGAAAAGAGAAAAATTGTGTGACATGAAGTCACAAGATGAATAGAATGAGAGATGCTAGTCATTTTTCTGTCATCATGAGCCATAATAGTACCTTGAAGATAAAACCATATTTCCCCAGAGAGCTGTTTATTTGTGTTATTTTTGTTTTAAACTTCTTCAGAACTAAACAAACAAACAGAATTCTTGTTCTTCAAATTACTGTCTATTGGCAACTCATCAGCTACATGTTTTGCGGAATTGTACGACTCTTTTGGTAAAATATTAACATATCAAAAAAATTTTAGCCCTCACAATGGAAAACCTTCCTCTAGTGCTTTGGTTTTAAAAAGATTGGGAAAGAGAAATTATAAACGAAATCACCCCCCTGGCTTGGTTCATGTAATTTGCGAATCCTTACAAAAATGCTGGAGGGAGAGGAATACGACTCTTTTGGTAAAATATTAACATATCAAAAAAATTTTAGCCCTCACAATGGAAAACCTTCCTCTAGTGCTTTGGTTTTAAAAAGATTGGGAAAGAGAAATTATAAACGAAATCACCCCCCTGGCTTGGTTCATGTAATTTGCGAATCCTTACAAAAATGCTGGAGGGAAAGGAAAAAACGCAAACTGAGCTCAATACCCATTCTTGCATTTGGTAAAGTTTTAACAGATAAGGATCACTCCTTGTTTTTTTTTCTTCTCTCTTGCTTTCTGGAATGGGGTTATATATCAATTCATCTTTCAGAATCAAACTCAGATATGCTTAAAACTTCATGGATTTTTACACGTTCTCGTCTTTTCTGTATGCTCTGTCCCCTGCCCCCTTTCTGAATATAGCAAATTGTTGCGAATATAAAGAAAAACTGCACATCTCAAACTTTCCCGTACACCCTGTTGAAAAGAAAGAGGATAGAGAGATTCAAGTAGAAGGAACATTAAGATGTCTCCAGAAACAGCCCAGAAAAAAAATTATAAAAATAAGAAAGGTCATCTGTAAGTGAGTTAAAGCCAGAGCCATCACCTGTAAGTGAAACTCCCCTGCAGAGATGCTCTGTATTGTGGCCAGGGGCCGGGAGAAAAAAGAAAGGAATCGCCTTTCCTCTGGGAGTGAATAAGAATGCAGTTACTGGTGATGGGGGACAGAGGACAAATTTGTACGAAGAGGTTACCTAGGGATATCTTTTTGTACCTGTCTTCACAAATCACCCTAGCAGCTTGGAGAAGATCTGGAAAGCAAGGTGAGCTAGGTGAGATGAGGAACTCAGAGGGAGGCTGGCGTGGCTTCAGCCCCTTTGTGAGATGTGCAGGGAGGGGCATCTCTTTTCACAGTTTTCCTCACTTCTGAGGCTGGAATAATAAACTCAAGTGGCCGCCCCTCAGCTCCTGTCCATCTTCTTTAGTAAACCTGACATAGTGGAAGAAATATGACATGTGAATTATTAAAGAGGAGCTAGTTGACTTTTAACCCTGATTACCTTTCTCAGACCCCATTACCTGCAAGTTTATCTAGCAATATACTGCCAGAATTACAGGGTGTGCCAGGCAGGGGGAAGAGAGGAGAAAACAAAGCTGGGATTTTGTGCAAATATCAGGGAAAAGCAGAATGCTTTACCTTCCTATTTATGTCACTTTAAGGGATGAGTACTATGTTACAGGAAACAAACCACTCCTAGTCCAAGAAAGAAGTTAATTTCTCTGAACCTGAAAGACAAAATGTAAAGAACCCAGCATCGCCCCTCCTTATATCCCTCTGATTCTCAGTTCCTTCTGGCGAGCTTCCCAGGACTTTAATTTTTATTGCCTTTAACCTGATTTAAATGAAGTCTTAACTTTATGAACAGTAATTATATAACCGGTTCTTCTCTGAATCCTCTTCCTCCCGCCCCCCTCTTTTTTGGATACAACTCCTGTTTTTGCTCTGTTGCAAACACTTCTCAAAAGGGAAGCAACATTGTTCTATATGCTTTTAAAGATAGCTCAAAGACCCTAAATTGAACTCTTTCAAAACTTTAGAAAGCATCCAGAGACTATTTAATTTAGGCAACCGATATTATAAAAATCAGCAATAATCATTCAGGCATTCAAACAAAAGTTTCTTTGTACTAATTAGGCAACCATTATTCTGGGGGGCTTGAGTAACTCACCAGCTGTTGTTAGGCTAAAACAGGAAGGAATTTTTTGAACACTTAGGGGTGTCTTCTTTTAAAATGAACAAGACAAGAGTTGGAGTCAAAATAATAATAATAATGATTGCTTAGCGCTTTGGGCATAGATTTGTGTATCCTGTTGCCAGGGTGAAGGCAATAATTGAATCTATCCCAAATCTGAGTGATGGAGTAGTCAGAAATGACTCCACGTGACAGAAGAGCCAGGAGGCAAGTGATGGATACTATTGTCCAAACGTGACCCTCCATTAACACCACCTATCAGCATCTGGATCCTGTCACTGTGTCCCATCCCAGAGCCAAGAGGGCTGCCTGGCATATTCCTAGCGCTTCAAGGGCTTGCAGGCTGCGCTCAACCCCGCATCAACTAAATGGATGGGGAGACTGACCCAAACCTTGCTCTCTCTATCTCCAACTCGCCTTATTACCCCTCTCCAGGCCCATTGTTTGGCAGGTGCTGGCAATTTGCTCCTTATCTCGCCTCTGTTTATGAGGGCTTTTTATTAATAACAAAGGGAGAGATGGTATTAATATTAATTAACAATAAAATGAAACAGTTTGGAGAATCCACCAAACGAATCACCTCATCCTCTAATTGGAGCTAGAGCAAAAAGGGGAGGAGGAGGGGAAAGGAGGGGAGGGGGGCAGGGGATCAGGGTTGGAAGGGTGACATTTTATTGTAAGCCTCCCAATGAAAGGAAGAAAAAGAAGGGACCAGTCAATTTAATGCAGGGACCAAGAGTGCAAGGGTGTTGCTAAGAGACAGGGATGCTGGTAAAGTTCTATCAGAAGCACTACTCTGACCTTATGCAAATAGAGGCGGCCAACGCTTTGTGGAGCGGCTGAAAATTCCACCCCCTGTGTCACCAATACCTGGCATCGAGCCTTTTATTCAAATGTTCTCTAAAAACACACACAGAGGATGTGACAAAGCATGACACATTTAGGGGCTGTAAAAAAAACCACACAGACAGACAAAATGGGGCGGGGAATAATCATCATAGTCATAATTTTTAAAACCAGAGAGGGAAATCAACATCAGATCTTCCTGCGGAAATGTCACCCATCTTTACCTCCTGGCACTATCATTTTCCTTTAGCTGAAAAGTAACCTAAAGATTCAGAAATTGTCTTCTCTTTGCAGAAATGAAGCTTATTAAGCACCACCCTGGCTCTCCAAGTAGTGTCTTAATTTACACCCCAGGCGTGTGGGGAGAGGATAGTGTGTGTATGTGGGGGGGGGGGGCCGGGGGTGTGAAAGCCTGGTGCATACTGAAGAAACTGCATCACACGCCCTCCTCCACAACTAATAAAGTAGGCATGCTTTCCCTTCCATTTTAATGATCCACCCTAGGACAAGTGTTAAGTGCAAAAGGCCAGAGGTTTGGAGACCAGTTGGGTCTTCCAGGAAGTTGACTGTCCTTGCAGTTAGTTGTATAAAGGGGGAATCGCAGCGAGTGTCGCTGGGGCACCTGCGGTTAATCTGCCACGGCAGGGTGGGCATATATCCCACGCCACACCTCCGCCCCAGGCGCGCCACGAGGCGTCACTGGGCCCGGATGCGGGAGAAGATGCTGACCCGCAGGGTCAGGGTCGCAAGGCCCGCAGGTGGTGGAAGGCGCGGCTGCGGTCGCTTGCCTGCCCCCGCCGCTCCACCGCGCGGCCCTGCAGAGGCGGGGACGGAACCGGCCCGCGAGGCAGTGCGGCCGCCGCGGACCTCGGTTTGGAGCCTCTCTGGACCACTGCCGGCGGCTGGACCCGGGGTCAGGTTTGCGTAGCAGCACATGCAACGGCCCAGGCCAAACTCTCCCTCTCCATCTGCCTTTCTCTTTTCCTCTCTTCAGTCCAAATTAGCATTTGTCCTCCCCAGCCTGGTCACACACAAACACGAGGAAAAGGAACCTCGGTTCCCAGGCCAGTGGGAAAACCACTGACCTTAAGGGTGGCAACCCTGAGAAGTTTCAGACAGGCGACTCTCACAGCTCTTTGCCGGGACTTTTAGTTCTCTGGGGCCACCACACCCCCACCGCTGCAGCTCTGGGGCTTTGGGCTGGTGGGGAGGGCAAGCTGGGAGCAGAGAGCCCCCCAGACACCCGGGCCAACCCTGCACCTTCCACCTAGGACTGGCTGCAGCCAGAAGCCAAAGCCACCACTCAGAGACTCCTGCTGATTCCTCCCTCCCCTGCTCCCCAAGAAGGAAAGAGGCATCTGCGAGCGAGGGCAGAGCACCAATACACACACACACACACACACACACACGCACAACTTTACAGACTCGATTTAACCAGCGAGCTTTTTACCCACTTCATTCCCTCCCTCACTGTTGACTTCGATATTGATAAAATGACCGCCTATTCACGTCTTTCTGGGAATAGCTGCAAATGAATACATTTAATGACTCGGAGGGGCGTTTCCAGGCTTCTGCGGGCGGTAACTTCCCAGAGTAACTTCTCCTTAGGACCCTCCCACCTCTTTTCTTAATGGTGGGCCTTTTCATAATGGGCACACTACTATTAAAATTTCATATTAGCAGTGTGTATGGTGAACTTGGTAATGGGAAATTCAATAGCTGCTGTAAATATTAATGGAATATGAAATGAAGCCACAGCCTCGACCAGCCCTGGCAGTAAAACCCGGCGAGCATGTGGCGGCCCCGGGGCGAGAGGGGCCTTTCGTCTTGTCGCGCTCGTTTTATGACATTAGCGCGGGGCTTCCCGCGCCGGCGCGGCCTCAGAAGCCGAGGTGCCGGGTCACCCTTGACAAATGTCCCCGTGTCTCGCCAACAGGCCCCCGCGCGGCCCTACCACTCCATCTGCCTAACAGGCCCCGGGAGAGTGCTTGCGGGTGTCAGTTTCAGGTAAAGAGCTCTGGAAAGCGCCACGTCGCCCCCCAAAAGATTACAGGGTTCCAGCGCCTTCTCCAGCAGGGGCAGGACGAGTCCTCGCCCGGAGATGGAGGGAACCCCAAGCAAATCTGGGGGAATGGAAATCAAGGTCAAGACTGGCCGGATCCGCACCTCCCGTCCTCATCCCCATTCCCTCCCCGCCTCCCGCCCAGAGAACCCGGCTCAGCGAGGGAACCGGGGCTCGGTAGGGCGTCTGGGAAGGGCCTCGGGGAAGGCAGTCCAGGCCGCGCGTTCCCGGGGCCTCGACGTGTTCCCACGTGCGCTCGCGTGGCAAAGGCCGCCCGGGCTGTGCAGCGACGTGGTGGGGCGGGGGGCTCAGGGGGCGGTCGGTACTGATCCCAGGGCGCTCGGGCTCCAGGAGCTGGGTCGCCAGCGCTGCCCCCGGTTCGGGCGTGGGTCTTGGTCGGGGAGCGCGCGGACGCAGGAGCAGCAGCGCGATCGCGGCGGCCGCCGGCGCCCAGGCTGGATCAGTTCCGAGCGGCCGTCGCCACCGAGGAGGGTCCGGGGAGGCGCGACGCGCTGACAAACGTGGCCGTCAACACCTCGGGCTGCCCCGGCGAGTGATTTCAGCAGGCTGAGAGAGGTCGGCACTTTGAGTGGCAGGCGACGCCTTTCCTCACTCTCCGTATTTAGGGTGTACCGACAGCACTTCGGAGACCTTAGTTGTAGATGGAACGTTAATCTTGTTAAGGGATAGACTGTCAGCTTCGGCCCGGGCCTTTCCCTCTCTCTGACGACCCCCCATCCTTACCCCCCGGCACCCCGACACTACCCGCCTGGCCCGACACAGGCGCCTGGGGTGGCGGGTCCATGCGGGACAAGGGGACGCGCCGGGGCTAAACGGGGGCAGGGCGAGACGCCCCAAGAAGGTTCAAGTCAAAATCGACTTAAATGACAGCCGAGCCTGGGTCCTGGCACCTTCACCCCCCACCCCCCACGTCATTTTTTGCCTGTTTGCAACTGGGGAGAGGGGAGGACTTGATCAGGGCGGGGAGCTTGTTTTCAAGTCACCAAGCACGCAGGCGAGACCCCCTGGCTGCGAAGAACTCCGGGCAACTGTCTTCCTATTTTCCTTCGACTAACCCCCAGGTGTCACCGCTGTGGAGTCTTCCATCACCTCCCCCCTTACCATCAGCCCTATGGGATCACTTTTCTCTCCGGTTCCCCACTTTTAAATGATTTCCTCTCCAGTTATTTTTTCCCTCCCAGTTAATCCAGGATAGCTTCTCTTGCGCTCCAGATGCAACAAACTGCAGAGCTGAAATGAACTGAAATAAGAATGGAATTGACATAGCGTGGGTTGGTTTTGCACCAGGGGTTTCGCTGCGGGAATAGTTTCAACAAGGCATCCGCGTTTTCCAGATCCATCGAAAAGCTTCAGGTGGGGTTTTGCATTCTCACCGAGCCTCTGAACAGTTCTCCCACCCTCAACCGCTGTTCCTTGTATCACCCCTGCTCCCTCTCACCCCCACCCCACAAAGTTAAATAGCCGTGCCTCACAGTTTCTCTTCTTAAATCTTCCTTCCTCCAGGATAGTGCATCTTTTTCCTCTTGCCCTTAAAAGAGTTGCACTTTAAAAAAAGTTAAAAAAAAAAAAAAAAAAGACAAGAAATGGATATAGGTTTTGTAAGTGTTAAATAACTTTCTCAGCATGTATTAAAGGAAGATTGTATTTTATCAGCAGCTGATTGATGCAGCCCTATGATCCTGTCGGTTTGTCTATAGTATCATATTTATTTAACCTGCTGGGGGACTGTGTTCAGGGGCAGCCTGTTCACGCTGACAAGAGCGTGCACATTACACACTACTTCAGGTATTTTGATTGATTGTTCCCACCCCAAAGCCTTTGGTTCATAATTTAGCACAGCAGGTTTTGCATCACAGACTAGGTTTCAACAACAAAAAAATCCTGTAAGAGATTTCAACGAACAACTACCGCCAAGAAACCTTTCTCCACCTGCAACCCCCAAATATTTTAAATTCCTCCTGAGATGGTTCAGTTGGTATAATTACAGGGCACACAACCTTTATTTACCCCGGTTCCCTAAGTGTGATCAGATTATTCATTTTAATTTGTAGCTGGACCAACATTTCCTTAACTGTGGGTGGCACGGGAAGTGGGGTGGTGGTGGTGAAAATGTTAGATAGTGTGAGCTTTTATTTTCTTCTCTTTGGCTCTCTTTCTTTGAATAACATGTTTGAGATGTGGAAGCAGTAGAAAGACGAAATGGCTCTTTTGCATAGTCTCCTGAGGTTGCTTTGGGAATGAGTTCAAAGCATCCTTTGGCAGTAGACTAGATTTTTACTACCTCTAAATGTCCCCACTGTACCCTGTGGTTAAGACAAGATTTTTTAATAAGTGATGTCCTGTTCAATGTATGGAATAAACTTCTTAATATTTGTGTCTTTTCAAATAAATAATCCCAATGATCTGGGCACACCCTAGTGGTTCTGAAATTTTTGATCTGAAGTTAGCATTGCTTATTGAAGGACACATGAATAATTACTTCCTATGTGGTTTCTTATAAAAAGGAGACTCCCCTTTGACTTCTTTTTAAACTAACAGCAACAGAGTACACATATATGTGTACTAACTAAACTAAGCTTGCAAAACAATATATATGTTTTGCTACAATGAAATGGGACATTTTTTGTGCATCTTCTTGGATTTTTATATTCTGGTTAGCAATGGTTTTGTGTGTGTATGTAAAAGCAAAATTTCAAAATGTGTGCTATTTTCTAGTAATAGAGATGTTGTTTGTTATGCTTGCTATTTTTACATTTGTCCTTTAGAAACTCTTGGAATGACTCCCGAAGCCTGGAAAGGCAATCTTAGCACTGTGTCTCTTTGTCCATTAGAGTCTCCTTTTGTTCTAGATCAGATGAGAAGATTTTTACCAAAGTGGTTTACTGCATATTTACATAATGCTTCACTGCTGGGGGGGATGGGGGGGTGGGTAGGGTTTAAAAAAGATGTCAAGTGGATAGTTGCCCCTCAATAACGCAACACATTTAAAGTGTTTTTCCCCTTCAGCTCTTAGGTAAACACTGGGGAAAAATTATGTATCTGGTGATGGCAGGGATTCCAACATTTATAATTAACACTTTCTTCGCCATCCATCTATCTATCCATCATGCATCCATCCATCCTTCACTTTTCCTCATTCTTAAATATGATTATTCACAAAAGTGTACCTTTTGGCTTGATTGTATACTTTGTAATGATGGTAAAGAAATTAACTAGTGTGATCCACACTTCCCATTCCAGTTAATATTTCCTTTTATCGAACATCCCTTTTATTTGGAACAGGTTTAGGAGACCCTGATGGTAAATCTTCCTTGCTGATAGCATCATATTCAGCAATGTATTTTTATCCCTAGATGTTGCTATTTACCCTTAGTTGGCGCTTGATGACAAAAAGCAAAATATTTATAAAACTCCAGGAGATGCATCTTTCTGCTGAGAAAAACAGCCATTATCAAAAGTCAGTACAGACACACTATCTGGAGAGTAGGAGAAAGGGCAGGCTGACAAAGAAATATTAATCTCTGACTCAGCGGCAGTCAGGGGCTAGGAAGGCAGATCAAGCAAGGTGAAGAAAAGGCCAATTTGTTTGTGATGAACCAAATCTACACATTTTAATCACTTGAGCTAAGGAGTTTGAGATACCTTGTGAATCAACTTGGAGCCATGTTTCCAAAATGTTTTAGTTTTGCGTTGGTTTGCATTGAAAATAAGCCATGTCTAAGAGCCATTCCAACTCGAGAGATAGAAGCTAGGAACTGACTGAATTTCCATCCCCAGTGAATGTGTTTGGTTAATAATCATCCTCCCTAGGCCCCAGGACCCCATAAGACAAGTTATTACACCAACCTGCATTAAGCAAAGAAGGCTAATCAGTCAGAATCTCCAGATTAAAAAAAAAAAAATTACTGCAACTCAAATGACCTGGATGCTTTTTTACCTAAATTATCCAGATAGTAACCAAAATCGTCTACCTGACTTCAAGAACCTGCTCTACTGCGGACCAAAGGCCACATCTATTGAGTACTCCGTTCTTTCTTTTACTTACTAAAATATATAATCCATATAATAATATAAAAAAAGAAAATAAATCTTTTAAAGCCATCTACCACCACCATGTTTCTTGAATAGAGTGTACGTTACTCCTAACAAGGAAGAAAATTCTTTCACATGTTGGCTGTCTCCTGGGGACTCAAATAAATTGGGTCCTATTTCTTTTCAAGGGGCCCCTTTAACCATGCTCATACGCTCACAGAGAGACACGTATATTAATACAAAAGAATTCTTTGAAGTTTAGTCACTTCTTAGCTGTGCAGCCCCAGACAAATCACTTCATTTCTCTGTCCCTCAGTTTCCTCATCTGGAGAAATTATAATAGTACCTGCTTCAGGGATTGCTGTAAGGAGTGTGTTAACATGTGTGAAGAAGCTCTTAAAGCAGTATTCCCCACATACTTACATCTAGATTTGCATCTGCTATTATTATAGCCCATAGTATGCATTAGTGTCTTACTAACATCCTTACTGAAAATAACAGCTTTACTTATGGTCACCTGGATTTTTGTGATTGTCCTCCAGATTTAAAGTGGTTCTTTGAAGGCATTGTGTTCAAATGTGCATTGTACTGAAGTGCAAAATTGTCCCCAAACGAACAAAGTGATCACTATGTTTCTCCCTAGGCCCCAAACACACTAAAGAGCCTTTCACGTAAATGCCAAGCTAAAGTGCCACTCCAGGGCATGGTGGGTACTGCCACTGAAGTGTTTGTACATTGAATAACAAGAAGATTCCACCAAAAGTCTGCAAAAAGGCAAACATCTCTCCAGCCACTCTGGTAAGGCTATCAGCATGCCCTTCCTCATTTTATCTTACATATCTAAGCCCTTCATAGCTTATGTTACTATCCTGTGGGTTTTAGGATATGGTTTTTGTACGAGCTGGCACTGTCCTCTGTTTGACTGTCGAAGGCAAATAGAAAGTGATGTTTCCTGATACTAGGTTAGGATATTGATCAATAACTAGAATCTTGATGAGAAGGTGAATGGAATTAAACAATAAAATTCGGGGAGGGAGATGTGGATTTATCTACATGTCAACTTCTGAAATTTAGACAAAACCAATTTCAATGGGGAATAGCATCAGCATTACCTCAACTATGGAATATCTGACTTGTTGTTTTTGAACTGATCTAGGGCCACTTCCGGAGAAGGCAATGGCACCCCACTCCAGTACTCTGCCTGGAAAATCCCATGGATGGAGGAGCCTGGGGGGCTGCAGTCCATGGGGTCGCTGAGTCGGACACGACTGAGCGACTTCACTTTCACTTTTCCCTTTCATGCATTGGAGAAGGAAATGGCAACCCACTCCAGTGTTCTTGCCTGGAGAATCCCAGGGATGGCAGAGCCCAGTGGACTGCCATCTGTGGGGTCGCACAGAGTCGGACACGACTGAAGCGACTTAGCAGCAGCAGCAGCAGGGCCACTTCAGAGGGTAACTTGAGATCAGAGCTAAAGTGAAACCAGAGTGCTTGAAAGGCTGCTAGCAGCCTGCCCCCCACCTTCTCTTTAAGTTACCCCACATGGAGACAGAATAGGACTTGCCTTTGCTACTGTTAGATCGCAGAACCTCAGATATGAATAGGTTTCATTTTATGCCACTCCCCAAACTAAATCATGCAAACACGGCGGACAGGAGCTAGTGTTTTCTTACATGTGTTAACATTGACCTTGCCACTTAGAACCACACCCCTCAATTCCCTAAATCACCATTCCATATCCCTTTCATATCTTTTCTTTTCAACCTGCTCCATAGTGTGAGACAGTCTTTTTCCACCCTGTATACACTGAAAATCCATGAAGTTCTGGCAGCCGAACTTTTCACGAAGTTAAGAGTCCAATAAACAGGCATGTGCGTTGCTCATCCACTAAAATATTTACTCTTAAATGGCATGTGTCATTGACCTATTTAATTAAAATAGTGAATCTCACATGTTTAAACTCAGCCTCCGTGTTAAGTATCTTCACATTTTAAGTAGTTTACCCTTCTAGGTCAGAGAAAGGTAACTTTAGTGAAATAAACATAACTTCCAATATATCTTTTCATGATCATTCTGTAGGGCTAGAAGGATACTTTGGCTTTCTCATTTTTGGACTAATAATAGCTTCAAAGTTGCCTAAAAGGTACTAAACAAAGATATTAGAATGTCCCCAGAAAGGAAAACACATCACAGTGATCTGTGGTTTCCTGTCTGTGAATGCTGAAATTTCAGGGAAAATATACATTCTTTTTTGAACATTGCTCCCTTTGAGATTTGCAAATAGTTAAACTAGTTTACACAGTTCTCATTTTTTTAGCCTTCCTTTTAAGTGCAGCTCTTAAGTAAGCAGACACTTTAACTTGCCTCCCTATTAGACAGCTTTTTCTTTATTGGCTTTTCATAGCACAGCTATCAAAAATAAGATAATGCCCAAGATCTGGGACCTAATCAGCTTTCTAGCTGAGTTTAAAGAGCCTGGAGGCTGTTTAAAGGTAGCTCTGGTTCTGTGTGCCGGCCTACTGCGATGTTTGCACTGCCACATTTTGATGGAGAGGGTAATGTGTTTGCTAGATAAGGCGAAGGGGACCAGCCAAAAAAGCAAGGCTCTGTTTGATAAACCCTGACATATTTAGCCATTTTTCACACACATGAAAGGAAGCTTTAAAACCTCAAGGAAAATAGAGGTGTCCATTCAGGCACACTCATGTTTATTGAGACAAAAAAGGTAAATAAAGAAAATTGGCATCTTGTAGTCTATTAATTAGGTCTAGAGCTTATCATTAAATTGAAAAGCTGGATAAAATACAAGTCTATTTCTTGTTGTTGTTATTTGATGTGAAAGTTCAGTTCTTTAAATCAGTGTACTTTGGAAGGACAGTTATTTTGTTTGGCTTGCCTTGCCCTGGTGGAAGTTTTGAGCTCTGTATAAAGGAGTTGATGAATTGAAGTTAAACTTTTAGAAGGTTGACCTGCATAGACTTGAGATGAGAACTGAGTCTGAAATCAGTGTTAACATAGCATGATGACATTCTTTATGAAGTGACCCATAGCCTGAAAACAGATTGATAAAGCCAGAATGAAAATATACTTTCTAACATCCTGTACTTATAATTAGGCTCAGTTCTAAAATGTCAGTTAAAATAAGTTCATACATAATGATGTTTTAAAGTAAAATAGCTTTACAATCTAGAATGATTAAAAATTCTGGAGGTGGTCTATTGCTTGCCTTATAATAATTCTCCTTTTCTAGAAGAGTAAAGGAATAAAATATCAGGAAGTTTCACAAAATAGAGCTATTTCTCAAAATAAGAATTTTAATGATGTGAATATAAAGATACTTTGGGGCTCGATATTAGTTCAGCTATAGAACATTTTAAAATATAATCACTTGACTCTTTAGAAATGCATTTCTTCTATATACTAATCATTTAAAACATTTTTATGCCTTCGTGTTAATAATCTATATGAGTGTATATTTTTAGATGAATTTAGTGTCAACTAGGGATTAATGTGAATTAATTAAATTGACTGTATCTTCTTTAATGGGAAAAAAGGATTTAGTTTTAATACAATGATCTTAATAAAGCTTTTCTGTACTTGTCTGTATTTTCTCAACATTAGGAATTACTTTTATTAGAAGGTGAATTAATTCAATAATGGCAGAGTGGCAAAACGTGAACTAAAACAAGTGATTGCAAACTGACTTTGTTATTGTTATGGAGGTTGCATAATCAAACCAAGTAACTTTCAATTAAAAAGGAATCAATTTGTGTAAGCTATTTAAAAATAAAAACACAAATTGCAGTTCACATTTAATTTTCTCTTCAGTCATTGGACACAATTTTAAATAGTATCTACAATGGAAGACAAGTGTTCAACAAGCTTGACTCTTCTCTCCAAATAGTGAAAATTCATATCTCAGAAATCCTTTTCCAATAAAATTACAGTCCCCAAAGATGCAGAAATCTGTGAGGTCTCTGAGGCTAACTTGTCAGTACATTGACAAAGAGACACAGAACTCCAAACACATAACTGGAGTGAATAAAGTCTCCTGATGCCTCCATGATAAGATGTGCTAAGTCTTTTCAGTCGTGTCTGACTCGTGTGACACTATGGACTGCAGCCCACCAGGCTCCGCCGTTCCTGGGATTCTCCAGGCAAGAACACTAGAGTGGGTTGCCATTTCCTTCTCCAATACGTGAAAGAGAAAAGTGAAAGTGAAGTCGCTCAGTCGTGTTCAACTCTTCGCAACCCCATGGACTGCAACCTACCAGACTCCTCCGTCCATGGATTTTCCAGGCAAGTGTACTGGAGTGGGGTGCCATCCACCTTATAATTCTCAACCTTTATTTTGAGGGGTACTCATTGGAATTTTGGCCTATGTTCTTTGTAAAATTGAAATTGCATTTGGTTATCACTATATTCTAACTCAGTGAAACTAAGCCATGCCATGTGGGGCCACCCAATACAGGAGGGTCATGGTGGAGAAGTCTGACAGAATGTGGTCCACTGGAGAAGGGAATGGCAAACCACTTCAGTATTCTTGCCTTGAGAACCTCATGAACAGTATGAAAAGGGAAAATGATAGATAGTGAAAGGGGAACTCCCCGGGTTGGTACATGCCCAATATGCTACTAGAGATCAGTGGAGAAATAACTCCAGAAAGAATGAAGGGATGGAGCCAAAGCAAAAACAATACCCAGTTGTGGATGTGACTGGTGATAGAAGCAAGGCCTGATGCTGTAAAGAGCAATATTGCACAGGAACCTGGATTGTCAGGTCCATGAATCAAGGCAAATTGGAAGTGGTCAAACAGGAGATGGCAAGAGTGAACATTGGCATTCTAGGCATCAGCAAACTAAAGATGGACTGGAATGGGTGAATTTAACTCAGATGACCATTATATCAACTACCGCAGGCAGGAATCCCTTAGAAGAAATGGAGTAGCCATGATGGTCAACAAAAGAGTCTGAAATGCAGTACTTGGATGCAATCTCAAAAATGACAGAATGATCTCTGTTCGTTTCCAAGCCAAACCATTCAATATCACAGTAATCCAAGTCTATGCCCCAACCAGTAACACTGAAGAAGCTGAAGTTGAACGGTTCTATGAAGACCTACAAGACCTTTTAGAACTAACACCCAAAAAATGTATCCTTTTCATTATAGGGGACTGGAATGCAAAAGTAGGAAGTCAAGAAACACCTGGAGTAACAGGCAAATTTGGCCTTGGAGTACAGAATGAAGCAGGGTAATAGAGTTTTGCCAAGAGACTGCACTGGTCATAACAAACACTCCCTTCCAACAACACAAGAGAAGACTTACACATGGACATCACCAGATGGTCAACACCGAAATCAGATTGATTATATTCTTCGCAGCCAAAAATGGAGAAGCTCTATACAGTCAGCAAAAATAAGACCGGGAGCTGGCTGTGGCTCAGATCATGAACTCCTTATTGCCAAAGTCAGACTTAAATTGAAGAAAGTGGGGAAAAACACTAGACCATTCAGGCATGACCTAAATCAAATCCCTTATGATTATACAGTGGAAGTGAGAAATAGATTTAAGGGTATAGGAAAAGGAGTACATCAAGGCTGTATATTGTCACCCTGCTTATTTAACTTATATGCAGAGTACATCATGAGAAACACTGGACTGGAAGAAGCACAAGCTGGAATCAAGATTGCCGGGAGAAATATCAATAACCTCAGTTATGCAGATGACACCATCCTTATGGCAGAAAGTGAAGAGGAACTAAAAAGGCTCTTGATGAAAGTGAAAGAGGAGAGTGAAAAAGTTGGCTTAAAGTTCAACATTCAGAAAACTAAGATATTGGCATCTGGTCCCATTACTTCATGGGAAATAGATGGGGAAACAGTGGAAACAGTGTCAGACTTTATTTTTTTGGGCTCCAAAATCATTGCAGATGGTGATTGCAGCCATGAAGTTAAAAGATGCTTACTCCTTGGAAGGAAAGTTATGACCAACCTAGATAGTATATTGAAAACCAGAGACATTACTTTACCAACAAAGGTCCGTCTGGTCAAGACTATGGTTTTTCCAGTGGTCATGTATGGATGTGAGAGTTGGACTGTGCAGAAAGCTGAGTGCCAAAGAATTGATGCTTTTGAACTGTGGTGTTGGAGAAGACTCTTGAGAGTCCCTTGGACGGCAAGGAAGTCCAACCAGTCCATCCTAAAGGAGATCAGTCATAGGTGTTCATTGGAAAGACTGATGCTCAAGCTGCAACTCCAATACTTTGGCCACCTCATGTGAAGGGTTGACTCATTGGAAAAGACCCTGATGCTGGGAGGGATTAGGGGCAGGAGGAGAAGGGTTCGACAGAGGATGAAATGGCTGGATGGCATCACCGACTCGATGGACATGAGTTTGAGTGAACTCCAGGAGTTGGTGATGGACAGGGAGGCCTCGCGTGCTGCGGTTCATGGGGTCGCAAAGAGTCGGACACAACTGAGTGACTAAACTGAACTGATCACTATGTTTAGAACAAAGATGGACAAGGAATGGCTGGAATACAGGGGATAGCAAAAACAAAACAAAATTGAAGCCTAAACCAAAAAAACAAACAGAACAGTCTAGGCTCTTTTCCCTCCCCCTATTTTTTTTCTTTTAACATTCCCAAATGCAACCTTGATTTTAATGGTCAAAGCTCATGTGTAGTGTCTGCTACCAGCTCCTCTTGAAGGCTGTCCTTCCCCCTATTCTGTTAGGACTCTTGTGTTTAAAAATCTGACAAAGTAATCTCCCAACCCCTGTGTTCTCAGGTGGGTGTGTGCAGTGGATTATAGCTGCTCCTGGCATCTCCCAAGGTGCATCTTTCAACCAGTCAGATAAAAGACTGAGTCTAAACCAGATTATGCAATGCTTTGCTTATTAACCTTAAACATGAAAATATAGCATTTTAGACCAAGAATCTCCCAATTAAAAAAAAATATTATGCCCAGATCTGGCCAATGAAATGTCAAACCACTCCAGTATTCTTGCCTAGAAAATCCCATGGACAGAGGAGCCTGGCGGTCTACAGTCCACGGGGTCACAAGAGTTGAATATGACTAAGAGACTAAACCACCACCACCATTGGCCACTGAAAGTTTCCAGGCCTATAAAGGAAAGATTGAGGACAGGAGGAGATGGGGACAACAGATGATGAGATGGTTGGATAGCATCACCCGCTCAATGGACATGAGTTTGCTAACTCAAGGAGATAGTGAAGGACAGGGAAGCCTAGTGAGCTGCAGTCCATGGGGTTGCTAAGAGTTGGACTTGACTTAGTGGCTGAACAGCAACAAAGTTTTTACTAGCATGACTGCTTTGGTCCCAGTTCTGGCTTTGCCACTTGAAGAGGTGACAGAATCCAGTTTTCTAGTTGGTTGAGAATTTGAGAGTAAGGATCCAAAGTTCATAGTCCTATGTCTGACACAGAATAAGGTTTTCAGAAATGATGAATCTCATATAACTACTAAGGATTGTGGCCACAATAGATCTCAATTTAGAAGCAAGATAATTTGAAGGTCAGTTGAGGTACTATTGGGTGGGATGTGTAAAATGTCCCCAAAGAGCTTTCAAAGGGAAACGGGTAGAAAACAGTCACTGCAGGTAGTGGATTTCAAATCCATAAGCAAGGACTTTCCAATAATTAGATTAATTTCAGTTCAGTTCAGTCACTCAGTCGTGTCCGACTCTTTGCGACCCCATGAATTGCAGCACGCCAGGCCTCCCTGTCCATCACCAACTCCTGGAGTTCACTCAGATTCACGTCCATCGAGTCAGTGATGCCATCCAGCCATCTCATCCTCTGTCGTCC
>SJYT01013295.1:110124-185675 GCA_006410635.1 Cephalophus harveyi | reverse complement strand
TTCTTCAGCGCTCAGCCTTCTTCACAGTCCAACTGTCACATCCATACATGACTACTGGAAAAACCATAGTCTTGACTAGATGGACTTTAGTCGGCAAAGTAATGTCTCTGCTTTTGAAAATGCTATCCAGGTTGGTCATAACTTTTCTTCCAAGGAGTAAGTGTCTTAATTTCATGGCTGCAGTCACCATCTGCAATGATTTTGGAGCCCCCCAAAATAAAGTCTGACACTGTTTCCACTGTTTCCCCATCTATTTCCCATGAAGTGATGGGACCAGATGCCATGATCTTAGTTTTCTGAATATTGAGCTTTAAGCTAACTTTTTCGCTCTCCTCTTTCACTTTCATCAAGAGCCTTTTTAGTTCCTCTTCACTTTCTGCCATAAGGATGGTGTCATCTGCATAACTGAGGTTATTGATATTTCTCCTGGCAATCTTGATTCCAGCTTGTGTTTCTTCCAGTCCAGCGTTTCTCATGATGTACTCTGCATAGAAGTTAAATAAGCAGGGTGACAATATACAGCCTTGACAAAAATGATCATGTCATCTGTCAGGGGTGTCAGAGGGAGGGTACTTGGGTTATGCTGGGGCTTCACAAATCAGTGTTTCCTAAAACTGCTTGCATAAAATGGAATCACCTGGGAAACTTTAAATATCCACATTACAAATACATTAGAAACATCTTGTCTTTCTGCACAGACATAAGCACACCATTTGCAAGTGTAATTTCATGGTATTTGTCAGAAAGGAAACGCTTTTGACTAATACCAAGATGGAATGCAGTCAGTGTGAGAGCAAAATTGTTGGCCTTTTTGATCGCTTGCTGTGAAACTCAGAAAATCACGTTGTGTCTCCCTTTTCCAAAGAGCATTCTGATATGAGAGGAATCTGATAAAAATGTATATTAAGGATAGTCACAAAAGAAAAAAATATGCAGAACCATAATACATAAAGCATCTCAAAAACCAACACCCTGGCCCAAATTATTTTTTATTTTAATGAATAATATTATAATAGTAGCTACCATTTATATAATACATTATTCTGTTCCTAAATTGCAAACTGATTTTGCTTAAGCTCTGAAACTAAGTTTACTTTTCTGAATGGGGTTGGAGAAGTTGAACTAGATCAGGATTGGTCAAGCCAAATGCCTGCAGGGATCCAATGGGAACTACAGATGGATAATTCAGAGCCAACCAGGTGTGATGATTGAGAGTCATGGGGACTGTGCAAACTGGGGAGCGAGATTCTAAAGAGAGGCCCTTCTATTTGATGCTTGTTAAATGTGGCCTTGTGGAAATGCATGATTCAGTTTTACCACAGCTTTTGATTTTTCAAATTAACATGGAAATTCAAAATGGCTTAGTAATTGCTGGATATTCACTTGTGGATTAATTCAGGGAGTCTCCCAGACCCTTCGTCCCCTGCTTCTTTTATTTTCATCCTTCCCTGAATTTATATGAGACCTTAGGGTGGTTGTTGCTATTGTTATTCACTAAGTCATGTCCACCTCTTTGTGACTCCATGGACTGCAGCACCCCAGGCTCCCCTGTCCTTCACTGTCTTCAGGAGTTTGCTCAAACTCATGTCCATTGAGTCCGTAATGCTCTCTAACCATCTCATCCTCTATCTCCCCATTCTCCTCTTGCCTTTGATCTTTCCCAATATCAAGGTCTTTTATAGTGATTCAACTCTTTGTATCAGGTGGCCAAAGTATTGGAGCTTCAGCTTCAGCATCAGTCTTTCCAATGAATATTCAGGACTGATTTCCTTTGAGATTGACTGGTTTGATCTTGCAGTCCAAGGGAATCTCAAGAACCTTTTCCAGCACCACAGTTTGAAAGCATCAGTTCTTTGGTGCTCAGCTACTTTATGGTCCAACTCTCACATCCATATGTGACTACTGGAAAAACCATAGCTTTGACTAGATGGACATTTGTCAGCCAAGTGCCATCTCTGCTTTTTAATATATACTGTCTAGATTTGTCATAGCTTTCCTTCCAAGGAGCAAGCATCTTTTAATTTCATGGCTGCTGTTACCATCCGAGGTGATTCTGGAGCCCAAAAAAGTAAAATCTGTTACTCTTTTCCACTTTTCTCCCTCTATTTTCTATGAAGTGATGGGTCCAGATGCCAGGATCTTAGTTTTTTGAATGCTGAGATTTAAGCCAGCTTTTTCACTCTCCTCTTTCACCTCATCAAGAGGCTCTTTAGTTCCTCTTCACTTTCTGCCATTAAAGTGTTATCATCTGCTTATCTGAGGTTGTTGATGTATCTTCCAGCAATCTTGATTCCTGCTTGTGACTCAATGAGCCCGGCATTTCACATGATGTACTCTGTACAAAAATTAAATAAGTAGGGTGACAATACACCACCTTGACCTATTCCTTTCCCAATTTTGAACCATTGTTTCATGTCCATGTTGCTTCTTGACCTGCATAAAGGTTTATCAGGAGACAGGTAAGGTGGTCTGGTATTCCCATCTCTTGAAGAATTTTCCAAAATTTGTTGTGATCTACACAAAGGCTTTGGTGTAGTCAATAGAGCAGAAATAAGTGTTTTTCTGAAATTCTTTCTCTTTCCATGATCCAAAGGATGTTGGCAACTGGATCTCTGGTTCCTCTGTCTTTTCTAAATTCAACTTGAACATCTGGAAGTTCACAGCTCATGTACTGTTGAAGCCTGGCTTGAAGAATTTTGAGCATTACTTTGCTAGCATGTGAGATGAGTGCAATTGTATGGTGGTTTGAGCATTCTTTGGCATTGCCTTTCTTTGGGATTGGAATGAAAACTGACCTTTTCCAGTCCTGTGGCCACTGCTGAGCTTTCCAAATTTGCTGGCATATTGAGGCAGCACTTTCACAGCATCATCTTTTAGGATTTGAAAAGCTCAACTGGAATTCCATCACCTTCACGAGCTTTGTTCATAGTGATGATTCCTAAGGCCTACTTGACTTCACATTCCAGGATGTCTGGCTCTAGGTGAGTGATCACACCTTCGTGGTTTTCTGGGTCATGAAGATCTTTTTTGTACAGTTCTTCTGTGTATTCTTGCCATGTCTTCTTGATATCTTCTGCTTCTGTTAGGTCCATAGTGTTTCTGTCCTTTATTGTGCCCATCTTTGCATGAAATGTTCCCTTGGTATCTCTAATTTTCTTGAAGAGATCTCTAGTTTTTCCCATTCTATTGTTTTCCTCTATTTCTTTGCACTGATCACTGAAGAAGGCTTTCTTATCTCTTCTTGATATTCTTTGGAACTCTGCATTCATATATATGTATGTATATATATAATATTGCTAAGTAAAACAAGTTAGAAGCAAAGGAAGCAAAAAGGAAATGCACATGGGGTATGACATGGCATTTCATAAAATCCTATTCTTTTACTAGTAGTGAGTTGTGAACTTGACCCTGAGCTCTTAAAGAAAAGATAGTCTCTTAGACACTAAGGATACCATGTTATGGGGTGAGCTGTGCCATCAAAGGCAGAGAGGAAGCAAAGTGGATGAAACAGTCTCATTTCCCAAAAAGGGCCTTGACCTTGTCTCCATCCTTACTACAGGATGTCCTTTTGGGTTTGTGACTACCTGAAAAAATTACTGAGGATGTTCAGAGATCTATCTGCACCTAAGATCCATGGAGAAATGATGGGTGATGCCAAAGAAGACTTGTTGCAATTGATTTAAAGCGAACAGCATGGGATTATAATCTGAAGCCTGGGATCTTGTCCACTTGATTCTATCTATAATTTTTCTGGCACAGCACTCTAGGTGGATATTTTTAGTTAAAACAGTGTCATTGTATTGATGACAGTGCTTCAGGTTAATTGCTTTCAATCAAGTGTCTGATCTTGTCCATCACACACTTCAACCCTGAAGTCCTTCTTTGGTCTTTCATCTGTTTTAGTGTTCAATAAACTTGTTTGGTTGGAACATAGTGAGGACTTCAGTGTAGATGATTTCAGAGGAAAAAGAAAAAATAAGAGCCATGGAAAGAAACAAGATAAGCACAAAACAAGAAGCTTTTTGTTGCTGTTGTTGTTCAAGAGCAAAGAGTACATTATGAGAAATGCTGGGCTGGATGGCTCACAAGCTGGAATCAAGATTGGTGGGATATTTTTGATCACAGCTCCAATTTCAGTGTTTGTAATTGGGTTGTTCATAATTTCTATTTCTTCCTGGTTCAGTCTTGGAAGATTGAACTTTTCTAAGAATCTGTCCATTTCTTCCAGGTTATCCATTTTATTGCCATATAGTTGTTCATAATAGTCTCTTAAATTCCTTTGTATTTCTGTATTGTCTGTCAACCTCTCCTTTTTCATTTCTAATTTTGTGGATTTGATTCTTCTCTCTTTTTTTCTGGATGATTCTGGCTGAAGATTTGTCAATTTTATCTTCTCAAAGAACCAGGTTTTAGTTTTATTAAGCTTTACTAGTTTATTAAACTTTATTAAGTTTTATTAAGCTTTGTTAATATTAAACTTTACTCAGCCTTATTAAGCTTGACTATTCTTTCTTTTCTTTTTCATTTATTTCTGCTCAGATCTTTATGATTTCTTTCCTACTGCTAATTTTGGGGTTTTTTTGTTCTCCTTTTTCTAGTTGTTTCAAGTGTAAAGTTAGGTTGTCTATTCGATGTTTCTCTTGTTTCTTGAGATAGGATTGTATTGCTATAAACTTCCCTCTTAGAGCTGGTTTTGCTGCATCCCATAGGTTTTGAGTTGTTGTGTTTTCATTGTCATTTGTTTCTAGGAATTTTTTGATTTCCCTTTCGATTTCTTCAGTAACCTGTTGGTTATTTAGAAGCATGTTGTTTAATATCCATGTGTTTGTGTTTCTTACAGTTTTTTCTTGTAAGTGATATCTAGTCTCATAGCATGGTGGTTAGAGTAGTTGCTTGACATGATTTCAATTTTCTTAAATTTACTGAGGTTCGACTTGTGACCCAAGATGTGGTCTATCCTGGAGAATGTTCCATGTGCATTTGAGAAGAAGGTGTATTCTTCTGCATTTGAATGGAATGTACTGAAGATATCAATGAGATCCATCTCATCTAATATATCATTTAAGACTTGTGTTTCCTTATTAATTTTCTGTTTTGATGATCTGTCCATTGGTGTTCAGTGACTCTGTATCAACCTAGAGGGGTGGGATGGGGAGGGAGATGGGAGAGAGGCTCAAAAGGGAGGGGATATATGTATACCTATGGCTGATTCATGTTGAGGTTTGACAGAAAACAACAAAATTCTGAAAAGCAATTATCCTTCAAAAAAAAGAAAACCAAAGCATAAAATAGAAAAAAAAAAAAAAAAGCTTGCTGGGAGATATATCAACAACCTCAGATATGCAGATAATACCACTTTGATATCAGAAAGTGAAGAGAAACTAAAAGGTAAATTCATCTCTTGATGAAGATGAAAGAGGACAGTGAAAAATCAGGCTTAAAATTCAACATTCAAAAAACTAAGATCATGACATCCAGTCCCATCACTTCATGGCAAATAGAGGGGAAAAAGTGGAAACAGTGACAGATTTATTTTCTTAGGCTCCAAAATCACTGCAGATAGTAACTGCAGCCACTAAATTATAAGACGCTTGCTCTTTGGATGAAAAGTTATGACAAACCTAGACAGTGTATTAAAAAGCAGAGACATCACCTTGCTGACCATATACATAGTCAAAGCTACGGTTTTTCCAGTAGTCATGTATGGATGTGAGACTTGGACCATAAAGAAGGCTGAATAATAAAGAGTCAATGCCTTCAAACTGTAGTGCTGGAGAAGACTCTTGATAGCCCCTTGAATTGCAAGATCAAGCCAGTCAATCCTAAAGGAAATCAACCCTGGAAGGATTGACACTGAAACTTAAGCTCCAAAACTCTGGCCACCTGACATGAAGAGAGGACTCACTGAAAAAGACCTTGAGGATGGGAAAGATGGAGGGCAAGAGAAGAGGGTGACAGAGGTTGAGATGGCTGGATAGCATCACTGACTCAATGAACACGAGTTTGAGCAAATTCTGGGTGCTAGTGAAGGACAGGGAAGCCTGGCGTGCTGTTCATGGGGTTGCAAAAAGTCGGACATGATTTAGTGACTAAATGTCAACAACAAGGGCAAAGAAGTTATCTCATACTTGAAAACATTTCTAGAGGGTTTATTTGCAAGTTTCTTCGTCTGAAAATGAGGGGGCTATTGCTCTACTGGTGCTTGATGGAATCAGAGACGGGCAAAAAGAAAGAGGAGGGCGTAATCCTCAGAATGCTGTAATCAAGCAGCTACTGAAGCAGCCTTGCATTTAATAGGTGGGCGATGTCTCATTCTCATCCTGTAGCTGTATACTATGAAGCTCAGCAGCTGTATACTGCGAAGCTCAGCTGGCTAGCTCCTAACAAGGAGTTCAACCCAGGCTGGAAGGCATTTCCAAGGAATTTAGATCTTCTGCCAACCGGATTACTTGAGTCATCTCTCAACAGTGCATTCCAATTATAATGTTCATGCAGTGTTGTCAGGCATTAATAAGGAGACTGGCCTGGGTTTTGCTTTGGGCTTTGTACATCTGCCACATCCATGTTTCCTAACTTCATCTGGGTTTTCAGAAAATATTTGGCAGAAGCCATCCCATCAGCACTTGCTTTTTAAACTAAGATTGCAATAGTAAGTTTCCGATCTGAAAATATTTCCCTTCCCATTTTTGTTGAAACTTGTTGTCTGGTTAGTGGAAATCAAGAAAAAATAGGCAAGGCAACAGACACATGAAACACCCTTTGAGGAATCCTTATTTGGTGGGTGCTAGAGTTTATTTTCACCAAATTGACTTCTGGCTTTCCCAATAATTTAGCTCAGCTACTTGCCAATTCCTCAGTCAAACATGCTTCAGGATCTCTGCAGGCACTGTGTAGTTATGTCTCTTCCACATGCTTTGCTCTGAGGGCTATTATTTGTATTTTAGAATGTATAAGCATTTCAATGGCTAGAAGCACATTTTAACCAAATGAGTTTTTTTCAAAAAGAATAAAATGAATCTCTTAAAAAAGAGATGGTATTAAGCACAAGACACAAGACAAATCAAGGCCTGTGTCTCCTCCATCCTGTTTAATCTGGGGACTGTGTTTTTCAGGTGCTAGATGTACACTGTGGTACCCAGCCCTCATCCTTCTGATTCTAACTTATACCCTGATTTCCCTGAAAATCCATCTCTTCTCCATAGTCAGTTCTTAGGGCTCTGATGGAGCTGTTTCAATCATAATTCCTGTCCATGGTAGATGACCCAGGGTTTGGCAAGTGGTCCATCAGAGTCAACAAAAGTTTTATCAGTTAGATTGGTTTTCAGGGAAAGACATAAAAAATGAGAGTGGCTTCAAAAAGATACATAATATTTCTACCTCTTGGAAAAGTCCTGAAGTTCACTGTTTAAGCCTAGATGCAAACTCTGCTTCAGATTTTTTTTTTAAAGAAATTAACATACTGATTCTAAAATTTATATGACAATGCAAAAAGCCTAGAATAGCCAAGAACATTTTGTGGAAGAAGAGTGAGTTGGAGGGCTTTTACTAATGATTTTTCACTGATTTCAAGACTTACTACAAAATCACAATAATTAAATGGTGTCTGTGGCATGGGATAAACCAATGGGATCTATAGACCAATGAAACAAAGCAGAGTCCAGAAATAGTCCTACATGGATGAAGTAAGTTGATTTTGCACAAGGACACAAAAAGATTCAGGAAAAAATATGAAAGTGTTTTTCATAAATGGTTCTGGAACAATTGGTTAACCAAGTAAAAACGTGTAAATACCTCAGCATTCATTTGATAGACAGAAGGCCTGAAGAACTATGGACGGAGGTTCGTGACATTGTATAGGAGGTGGTGATCAAGACCATCCCCAAGAAAAAGGAATGCAAAAAGGCAAAATAGTTGTCTGAGGAAGCCATACAAATAGTTGAGAGAAGAAGAGAAGCTAAAGGCAAAGGAGAAAAGGAAAGATATACCCTTCTGAATGCAGAGTTCCAAAGAATAACAAGAAGAGGTAAGAAAGCCTTCTCAGTAATCAATGCAAAGAAATAGAGGAAAACAGTAGAATGGGAAAGACTAGAGCTCTCTTCAAGAACATTAGCAATACCAAGGGAACATTTCATGCAAAGATGGGCACAATAAAGGACAGAAACACTATGGACCTAATAGAAGCAGAAGATATTAAGAAGAGCTGGCAAGAATGGCCAGAAAAGCTATACAAAAAAGATCTTCACAATCCAGATAATCACAATGGTGTGATCACTTGCCTAGAATCAGACATCCTGGAATGCGAAGTCAAGTGGGCCTTAGAAAGCATCACTATGAACAAAGCTAGTGGAGGTGATAGAATTTCAGTTGAGCTATTTCAGATCCTAAAAGATGATGCTGTGAAAGTGCTGCCTCAATATGCCAGCAAATTTGGAACACTCAGCAGTGGCCACAGGACTGGGAAAGGTCAGTTTTCATTTTAATCCCAAAGGAATGCAATGCCAAAGATTATTCTAACTACCACACAATTGCACTCATCTCACACACTAACAAAGTAATGCCCAGAATTCTTCAAGCCAGGCTTCAACAGTATGTGAACCATGAAATTCCAGATGTTCAAGCTGGATTTAGAAAAGGCAGAGGAACCAGAGATCAAATTGCCAACATCTGTTGAATCATTGAAAAAGCAAGAGAGTTTCAGAAAAACATCTACTTCTGCTTTATTGACTACACCAAAGCCTTTGACTATGTGGATCACAACAAACTGTGGAAGATTCTTCAAGAGATGGAAATACTAGATCACTTTACCTGCCTCCTGAGAAATCTGTATGCAGGTCAAGAAGCAACAGTTAGAACCAGATATGGAACAACAGACTGGTTCCAAATTGGGAAAGGAATACATCAAGGCTATATATTGTCACCCTGCTTATTTAACTTCTATGCAGAGTACATCATGCGAAATGCTAGGCTGGATGAAGCACAAGCTTGAATCAAAATTGCCGGGAGAAATATCAATAACCTCAGATATACAGAAGATACCACCCTTATGGCAGAAAGCGAAGAAGAACTAAAGAGCCTCTTGATGAAAGTGAAAGAGGAGAGTGAAAAAGCTGGCTTAAAACTCAGCATTCAAGAAATGAAGATCATGGCATCTGGCCCCATCACTTCATGGCAAATAGATGGGGAAACAATGGAAACAGTGAGAGACTTTATTTTCCTGGGGTCCAAAATCACTGCAGATGGTGAAATTAAAAGATGCTTGCCCCTTGGAAGAAAAGCTATGACAAACCTAGATAGCATGTTAAAAAGCAGAGACATTACTTTGCCAACAAAGGTCCATCTAGTCAAGGCTATGGTTTTTCCAGTAGTCATGTATGGATGTGAGAGTTGGACCATAGAGAATGCTGAGTGCCAAAGAATTGATGCTTTTGAACCATGGTGTTGGAGAAGACTCTTGAGAGTCCCTTGGACTGCAAGGAGATCAAACCCATCACTCCTAAAGGAAATCAGTCCTGAATATTCATTGGAAGAACTGATTCTGAAGCTGAAGCTCTAATATTTTGGCCACCTGATGCAAAGAACTGACTCACTGGAAAAGACCCTGATGCTGGGAAGGCAGGAGGAGAAAGGAACAACAGAGGATGAGACAGTTGGATGGTATCAGCGACTTGATGGACATGACTTTGAGTAAGCTCCAGGAGTGGTGATGGACAGGGGAGCCTGGTGTGCTGCAGTCCATGGGGTCACAGTCAGTCATGACTGAGCAACTGAACTGAACCTCATATATACAAACAATAATGACAGATGAATCATGGACCTACAAACTTCGAAGAAAAAAAGAGTCTATCTTTAAGAATATGGGGTAGGCAAATTTTCAAAACTTTTTAGAAAAAATAAAAATTAAATATAAAAAATGAATTACTCATCAAAATGTAAGTCCTATATATCAGAGACATTTGTTTCCATTTTATAAAGGTTTGGCATAACTTGAGCTCTTTAATATTTAGCAAAATGTAGACTTTTTTGAACATTGCTTCAGAAAAGTATACTTTAACTTGTTTTCTCTCCCTTGCTCTCCTTTGCTTTCCTTTCCATGATAAGCTTAAACATTACTCTGGCTTTTACCTCTCAAACCCCAAATTTGCTAACTTCTGCATCATTAGAATATTATTTGCCTTACCACATGTAGGAAGACTCAGAGCCAATTCATTCCATCTATGCAATTACCTCTCTGTCTAAAAAGATCTCCACTGGGATTTCCTTGGAAATATTTCTGTGATGGCTTCATTTTGCAGACAAAGGAAACTGAGAGAATAAAACATTTCCTGGAAATTTGACAGCCTCAGTGTTGAAAAGTTAAGCACCGTAAATTTAACAGATGCGAACAAATGAGTCCTCCTGATCCTGATATCAGAACATCCCCTGAATTCTTATTCGATTGCTGCTTCTGATACAGGCCTCATTGGAAAGCATTTCCCCTCCTTGGTTTCTTTCTTTGCAATAACTGATGGTTGCCAGTTAAACCTGTGGGAGAACTAACGTATGAATAGCTTTATGAAACGGGACCTGTATTTAGCATAGCCTGTAGATATATATGCTTTCTGAATATATTTCTTAAAATTAAAAACATTTCTTAAAATTCTACCTTTGCTATGATTAAAACATAGCATTATTTTAAAAAAATATAAAACAAAAAGAGAGAGCTAGCAGATAAGGACAGAGAAGGCAATGGCACCCCATTCCAGTACTCTTGCCTGGAAAATCCCATGGATGGAGGAGCCTGGTGCGCTGCAGACCATGGGGTCGCGAAGAGTCGGACACAACTGAGTGATTTCACTTTCACTTTTCACTTTCATGCATTGGAGAAGGCAATGGCAACCCACTCCAGTGTCCTTGCCTGGAGAATCCCAGGGACGGGGGAGTCTGGTGGGCTACCATCTATGGGGTTGCGCAGAGTCGGACATGACTGAAGCGACTTATTAGCAGCAGCAGCAGCAGCAGATAAGGGAGTGATGGGTAAGGAGCGAGGATGTCATGTCTCCCACCGATCATAGGTAAGTGTGGTGTCTCCTTTCCTAACAGGTATTTGCTGACACTTTGCATACTTATGGTGGGCTGTGTTTTATGAAGGATTTCCATAGACATAGCCTTATTCAGTCCTAGAATTCTGCTAGTTTATAATTATCTTCTGACTTTATGGACCTTCTTCGCAGGTGAATCCTTCAAAGTATTGTGAGTGCTAAAGCCCCTGAGTGGGAGCTTATTCTGGTTTTTCCCCAAGCAACATTGATGTGATTATATCTGAGCTTCAAGAAGCTCTGTGGAGTCTTCACGTATTTGGCCGTGACCAGCCCGCCTCTGAGGTTGTTCAGAATCTACTCACACTCCGCAGGCCCCGATCCTAGGCAGCGTTCTGGGCCTGCTGTCTTGCCAGAGAAGTCCAGGGGGACAGACTCTTCTTTCCTCTGCTCCAGTACAGACGGGCTCGGGCGTGTGTCCCAAGCCTTGCAAACAGATAGAAGGAGAGGGAAGACTCCTTCCTCCCCGGAGGCCGTCTGCGGCCAGGGATTCCTGCAGTGAGGGTGGGCCTCAAGGGCCTGTTTCTGCTCTCCACAGCTGCCTCTGTTCCGTTGCCTCCCAAGCCTGGTTCTGCAGCGCACCCCCCCCAATTATCCTGGGTCCCTAATCTCCTTCCAACAGATTCTCTTCACTCGACATTAGCCAGAGTAACTTTTTTGTTGTCTTCCTCAACGGACCCATCTGTGGAAATTCAGTTTTCTTTTAGAAACACAAACCCAGCGACACCAGGCCAAGGTTGTTGAAGTGGTTTTCTAGTCGGACTGAGAGAAACTTTCATAACAATACCCTGACTCCCTTTTCCAATGAGTCAACTCTTCGCTCATTGGAAAAGACTCTGATGCTGGGAGGGGTTGGGGGCAGGAGGAGAAGGGGACGACAGAGGATGAGATGGCTGGATGGCATCACTGACTCGATGGACGTGAGTCTGAGTGAACTCCGAGAGATGGTGATGAACAGGGAGGCCTGGCGTGCTGCGATTCATGGGGTGGCAAAGAGTCGGACACGACTGAGCGACTGAACTGAACTGAACTGACTCCCTTGAGGAGAAAGGGGTAATTTGTAGGAGGAGAGGAATCTATGGTTTTTACTAAAATAATGATACTTTTGCTCCCATTTTGAAAGTTTCCCTGAAAGTGAAAGTGTTCGTGCCTCAGCTGTATCTGACTCTTTGTGACCCTGTGGGCTGTAGCCCACCAGGCTCCTCTGTCCATGGGATGCTCCAGGCAAGAATACTGGAGTGGGTAGCCATTCCCTTCTCCATGGGATCTTCCTGACTCAGAGATGGAACCCGGGTCTCCTACATTCCAGGCAGATTCTTTACTATCTGAACCATAAAGTTTCCCTACTAATCCTAAGAACTAGGTTGTGCATATATACACACACACAGGGTGTCCCAGAATTCTGATTTAGTATCACATACTGCAGGAAGCTGACCATTTCCCAAATCATCTAGGTAATAATCGTACCTAGAATTTTCCAGGTGTCATAACCAGTGTATGGGAAACACTATCCAGGCACTATCTCCTTTAATTCTGAAAACAGCACAGTGAAGTAGGCATTACTGTTATCTTCATTTTACTGATGAAAAAATATACTCAGAGAGGTTATGTGAGCTACTGGTATGTGGTGGAGTCAGCATCCAAAAGAAGCTACCAAGCTGTGCTTTGTACCAACTAATCTACACTAATATAATAATTGTGCCTTGGATCATAAGACCCTGTTTTCTGATTACACAGGTTGTGGAAATAATTTTATTCTTAGTGTTTATTCTTAGCTCCAAACACACACTTAATTAATAGATTTCATATTTATTTCATTTGTTTATAAAACTATGCTTCACTTTTATGATTAAATGACTAAGTGGCAGGGATGATAACTTACTTAATTACATGTTGCTTAATTGGTGTATTAGTTAATTATATGGAGTTAATTTTTAAAATTAAGTAATTGTATTTTATAACATGTTACAGTTCCGATGTCAATCATATTTCTTTGTTAATTTTGAAACTTTGTACACATCTAGATGTGTATAAGAGACAGATTGTATTTTATAACATGTTACAGTTCCGATGTCAATCATATTTCTTTGTTAATTTTGAAACTTTGATTCAAGCATTATTAAGTGTGCAACAAATTAGTATAGGCTATTAGTAAAATTGTATACACACAACACACACAGCTCAAGTCTCTTAAAAATGTTTATTTGTAACATATGCAAAATATATTAAATATTAAGAAAAATTTGAAAATAACTTCTGAAAGGAAGACTCAATTTTGAGATGAGTTTGGAAAGTTTGTTATTTTATTTTAGTATTTCTTGGTCTTGGTCCTTTTATGTAAATGGAAATGATTCTAGGTTGAAAACCTACTGGGAGAAAATGACTTAACTATGTTGTCAGCTTCTTTAGGACACGGTCATTGTTTTATAATCTTCATGTGGAATAGCTCCAGGCACAATGAATGCTTGTTGAATTTGAATTTTGAGTTTAAGTGAAATGATGCTGAAAATTTTACATTAACTATAGACATCCATCTGAGTATAAGCCAGCAGTTGCTATCTTGTACAGGAGAATCATTAATAATGTTTCCAGTGAGATTATTTTGGTGACAGTACAAAATGAAATATTCCTTCTCCTTTGAGTTTTCTATTTCAATCATGCTTGGCTCAGTCTTGAGGCAAGTGTCTTTCATGCAAATAAAAATCATAAAATTTACTTTCATTAAAATTTCTGTTATTTATGGGATAAGAAATTAACAAATTTAACTCTTTTATTTCTGTAAAAACAAAGAAATCAAAGCCCAGAGAGGCTGAATCATTTATTAAAATCACACAGGTAGCTCCTGCTTGAAGTGGCTATTGAATGTAGTAGGCCTCAGTTCAGTATCCCTTCTACTGCTGCTATCACAGAATGTATTAAATGGCTAGAGAAAAATTATCATTCATTATTAAACTCTAATACTTTAGCCACCTGATGCGAAGAGCTGACTCATTGGAAAAAACCCTGATACTGGGGAAAATTGAAGGCAGGAGGAGAAGGGGATGACAGTGGATGAGATGGTTGAATGGCATCACTGACTCAATGCAGATGAGTTTGGGTAATCTCTGGGAGTTGGTGATGGGCAGGGAAGCCTGGCATGCTGCGGTCCATGGGCTGTCTCTTATACACATCTAGATGTGTATAAGAGACAGATACTAATTTTTATACTCGTATTTGCTTTTATTAGCTCATGACTAAAAAAAAGAATCCAATAGAATAGAAAAAATCAAATTAACTCATAGACAACAATAAGATACCACCAAATAGAAAATATTCAGCACAATGAGAGAAAAGATAATCATCCTCATTCCAGAATATGAACATGGTATTCTAGGAGGGAAATTTGAACATAATAAAATTGACATATACCTGTCTAACACATGGTTTCTTTTCTTTCAAAATACTTTTCAAATTTAATTTTATTTATGTTTTGACATTTTAAACTTTAAATTTTATATTGAATATAGCTGATTAACAGACAATAATGTGATAGTTTCATGTTAAAATATTGAATTTAACACTCCCTGGCTAGTTTCAATTTAGACCCTGATTCAATGTATAGAATACATAATAAAAAATTATCTAGTGGATTCATTTAGGATAAGAATTCTATGAAACATATGACACATTTCCAATGCTGAGGATATATATACACTATATATACTGGTGGCTCAGATGGTAAAGAATCTGCTTGCAATGCAGGAGACCTGGGTTTGGTCCCTGGTTTGAGAAGATCCCCTGGAAAAGGGCATGGCAACCCACTCCAGTATTCTTGCCTGGAGAATTCCATGGACAGTGGAGCCTGGGGGCGCTACAGTCCATTGGGTCTCAAAGAGGCAGACACGACTGAGCGACTAATGCTTTCACTTATTTCATACCACTGAATGTAATTATAGTTTTGAAGGTGAAGGTGAAGTCACTCAGTCGTGTCCGACTCTTTGCGACCCCGTGGACTGTAACCCACTAGGCTTCTCCGTCCATGGGATTCTCCAGGCAGGAATACTGGAGTGGATTGCCATTTCCTTCTCCAGGGGATCTTCCCGACCCAGGGATCGAACCCGGGTCTCCCGCATTGGAGGCAGACGCTTTAACCTCTAAGCCACCATAGTTTTAGCTGCTTTTTAAAACTATCTGGAAAACCGCCTCTTTTGGGCCAATGTAAAGTCTTGAGTTTCTTTCCTTTCTTCCTGCTCCTTTCCAACATAGCATCTAGGATGACTTTGTAGTGGCTAGGAATGGTGAGGGGTGGTTTGCATGATACTTCTATGATCTTAGTGGCCTTTGTTCCCATATGGATTTTTTTGGAGTAGTATTCCTGTGTTTTCTGTTGGAATATATAGTTTCAGGTATTTGCTCTTGGTCTCAAAATGTGAACAAATGCATTTTCTCCTTCTTTGCTAGTAAACATGTTAGGCATATCTGAGATTATTGATATTTCTCCCAGCAATCTTGATTCAAGCCTGTGCTTCATCCAGCCTGGCATTTCACATGATGTACTCTGCATAGAAGTTAAATAAGCAGGGTGACAATATACAGTCTTGATGTACTCCTTTCCCAATTTGGAACCAGTCTGTTGTTCCATGTCTGGTTCTAACTGTTGCTTCTTGACCTGCATACAGATTTCTCAGGAGGCAGGTAAGGTGATCTGGTATTTCCAGCTCTTGAAGAATTTTCCACAGTTTGCTGTGATCCACACAGTCAAAGGCTTTGGCACAGTCAATAAAGCAGAAGTAGATGTCTTTCTGGAACTCTCTTGCTTTTTTGATGATCCAACAGATGTTGGCAATTTGATCTCTGGTTCTTCTGCCTTTCCTAATCCAGTTTGAACATCTGGAATTTCATGGTTCATGTACTGTTTGTTGAAGCCTGGCTTTGAGAATTTTGAGCATTACTTTGCTAGCTTGTGAGATGAGTGCAATTGTGTGGTAGTTTGAATAATCTTTGGCATTGCATTTCTTTGGGATTGAAATGAAAACTGACCTTTTCCAGTCCTGTGGCCACTGCTGAGTGTTCCAAATTTGCTGGCATATTGAGGGAGCACTTTCACAACATCATCTTTTAGGATTTGAAAGAGCCTAACTGGAATTTCGTCAATAACCTCAGATATGCAAATGACACCACCCTTATAGCAGAAAGCGAAGAACTAATGAGCCTCTTGATGAAAGTGGAAGAGGAGAGTGAAAAAACTGTCTTAAAACTCAACATTCAAAAAATGAAAATCATGTCATTTGGTCCCATCACTTCATGGCAAATGGCCGGGAAACAATGGAAACAGTGACAGACTTTATTCTTTGAGGCTCCAAAATCACTGCAGATGGTGAGTGCAGCCATGAAATAAAGATGCTTGCTCCTTGGAAGAAAAATTATGCCAACCTAGATAGCATATTAAAAAGCAGGGACAAAGGACCTTGTCAACAAAGGTCCATTTAGTCAAGGCTATGGTTTTTCCAGTGGTCATGTATGGATGTGAGAGTTGAACTATAAAGAAAGCTGAGTGCTGAAGAACTGATGCTTTTGAACTGTGGTGTTGGAGAAGACTCTTGAGAGTCCTTTGGACTGCAAGGAGATCCAACCAGTCCATCCAAAGGAAATCAGTCCTGAATATTCATTGGAAGGACTGATGCTAAAGCTGAAACTCCAATACTTTGGCCACCTGATAGGAAGAACTGACTCATTGGAAAAGACCCTGATGCTGGGAAAGACTGATGGCAGGAGGAGAACGGGATGACAGAGGATGAGATGGTTGGATAGCATCACTGAATTGATGGACATGAGTTTGAGTAAGCTCTGGAAGTTGGTGATGGACAGGGAAGCCTGGCATGCTGCGGTCCATGGGGTTGCAAAGAGTTCGACACAACTGAACGACTGAAGTGAGCTGAACTGATGTTAAGCATGTGGTTGCTCAGCCAGGGGCTAGATTTTCCAGTGATCTGCTGCAGGTAAGTTTGCCAATGTGAGTAACTGAGCAGGACACAAGTGATATTATGCCATTTTCATGTTTGGGCCTTAAAAAATTGTACCTACATTCCTCTTATTTTTCTTTCCTTTTCTAGGGGCTGGAAAACTGATGTGGCTGTGACCCTAGCTTTGGCCTTGAAGTGATTATGAATGGAGGAAGAAATTTGGCTCTCCAAATGACCACATGGAGCTCAACAGCTGTCCTCTCCACTCAAGACTGTTAGGGAAAAGAGAAATTAAAAGAACATTCATTCTTAAAGTCTTTGCCTTTGGGGGGTATCTCTTGCTTCCTGTATCCCACATATTTTTATTCCTTATTCATTTATTTCTTGGCCATACAACATGGCATTTGGGGTCTTAATTCTCCTACCAGGAATGGAACCTCATCCTCTTCATTGGAAGTGTGGAGTCTTAACTACTGGGCGGCCAGGAAGTCCCTCCCTCATCTTTTAAATTTGTTTACTCCTTCATTTTAATGGAGCACATTCTCTGATAGCTTTCTGAGAAAAGAGTGCAGGAGGTTTTCCATTTTATACATACAGTGTGTACATACTGTATTGTACATGGAACTCTGCTCAGTGTTATGTGGCAGCCTGGGTGAGAGTGGAGTTGGGGAAGAATGGATAGTTGTATTAACATGTGTATGGCTGAGTCCCTTGGCTGTTCACCTGGAACTATTGCAACATTGTTAATCAGCTATATCCCAATACAAAATAAAAAGTTTAAAAGAAAAATGAGTAGAGGAGGAAAGTTTTAGAGACATATCTAAAAAATGTCTTTATTCTAGTCTTTAATATTGTACTTAGTTTGGCTGGGTATAGAAGTCCAGGTTAGAAATCATTTGCCTGAACATTTTTGAAAACTTTACTTCACAGAATAAACTTCCAGTCCTTTTTCCCTAGGGTGAGGGTGGAATATTTTGGCTGTGTGACCTGAGGAGAAGATCTAGAAAACTGGTTTATTCTTAAGGAGTTTTTTCAACCAATTTTCCTTATTTTACTGTTTTAACCTCCCTTCTTTCCATCATTCTTACTTTCAGAAATACTTGATGTGACCCATCATTCCCTTCCTTGGAAATTCTGCCGCGTAATTCACATTTGGTTCACATGCTTGCCTTATGATTCAGTTTTCTAGGATATCTGCTAATCTAGTTACTAGTTGTCCACTGGCTTTCCAGACTCAAAATGTCACTCCTTTCATATTGTCTTCCATTCTCTCTGTCTTAGTAGGCTTATGTCTTAAAAAATTCTTTTCTAACATTTGGTTGGTTAGGGAAGTGAGTTAAAGATTATGTATATGCTTATGTAATAAGATTTGCTTACGAATTTGAAATGATTCCTCATTTTGTTACTGCTAGATTTTTGCTGTATTATAATTGCAAAATTTTATCATTCAAACTGTAATATTAAAAGCGTATTCTCTCCTGATACCCTTAGCAGTGGGCTTTCTCTCTGACCCAACTGAGCTTTCTAAGTAAATATAAGAGTATCAATTGTTACCATTTTATGGATTACATGTGGGTTATGGTGTCCAGATTTCTGAGCCTTTGTTTTCCCATCTGTCAAATGGAGCAAGTGAAGAGCTGTTTAAAGAGTTGTGACAAATAGAAAATGCCTAGCACAATGCCTGGTAGCTGACACTGTCATTAAGGGTGAGATTTTGTGGCAGAGATCTTACCTGCTTGCTCAAGAAACAGTTACATGTGTTTCTGCTTCCTTGATAAGTTAACCAGGGCTGCAGAAAGAAAATTAACAATAATATTTTTTTTTAAAAATTATTTATTTTAATTGGAGGCTAATTACTTTACAATATTGTGGTGGTTTTTGACATACATTGACATGAATCAGCCACAGGTGCACACGTGTCCCCCATCCTGAACCCCCTCCCACCTCGCTTCCCTTCCCATCCCTCCAGTACTGTTTTAAAACTGTTTGAGTATCATTATCTGGGAGGAGGGAAAAGCAAGCAGGTGAACAGACTGGTGAACATCCTCAAAATTTACAGCCAGGAGATCCCTCCCCACCCCATCCCTCTGGGTTGTCCCAGAGCACTGGCTTGAGTGCCCTGCTTCATGTATCGAACTTGCACTGGTCATCTATTTTACATATGTTAATATACATATTTCAATGCTATTCTCTCATATCATCCCACCCTTGCCTTCTCCAACAGAGTCCAAAAGTCTGCTCTTACATCTGTGTCTCTTTTGCTGCCTTGCATACAGGATTATCATTGCCATCGTTCTAAATTCCATATATATGTGTTAATATACTATACTGGTATTTCTCTTTCTGACTTACTTCACTCTGTATAATAGGCTCCAGTTTCATCCACCTCACTAGAACTGAATCAAATGCATTCTTTTTATAGGTGAATAATATTCCATTGTGTGTATGTACCACAACCTCCTTATCTATATTTCTGCTGATAGACATCTAGGTTGCTTCCATGTCCTGGCTATTGTAAACAGTGCTGCAATGAACATTGGGGTACATGTGTCTCTTTCAATTTTGGTTTCCTTGGTGTGTATGCCCAGCAGTGGGATTGGTGGGTCATATGGCAGTTCTATTCCCAGTTTTTTAAGGACTCTCCACACTGTTCTTCATAGTGGCTGTACAGGTTTGCATTCCTAACAACAGTGTAAGAGGGTTCCCTTTTCTCCACACCCTCTTCAACATTTATTGTTTGTAGACTTTTGATGACGGCCATTCTGACTGGTGTGAGGTGATACCTCATTGTGGTTTTGACCAATCAAAATTTTGATGCATCAGTTGATAATGAGCCTTATTGATACTTCAGAACTCGTGAGCTACTCTTGAAAATGCATATTTATTAACCAGCTTAGTGGAATGAAACCTCATTCCATCATAGGAATAGTAGGATCCTGGTGGAAAGGAATACTACAAAGTGAAGGACAGGTCCAGCAAAGGTGAACATTGTAATCAGTCTTGAGTTTATTATTTTTTTTTACAGGTATAGGACAAACAGTAAAATAAATTAGGCACTTGAAGTCAGGTTGTTATATATCTGGGGAAAACAGCTAAATAAAAAAAGAAGCCAAAAAGTCGATCAGAGGGGTTATTTTATTTGCTCTGAAAGTGACTTTACATATTTATGTGGAGTGAATAAGAGTGTCTTGTGACACCTGTAATATATTAAATACTTTTGTCCTCCCAAAATTAGGATGTTGAAATATTTATACACGTTATGATGGTACTAGGAGGTGGATCTTTGAGAGGTGATTTGGTTGTGAGGGCGGAATCTTCATGAAAGGGATTGCTGCTAAGTTGCTGCTAAGTCGCTTCAGTCGTGTCCGACTCTGCGCGAGCCCATCGACAGAAGCCCACCAGGCTCCCTGTCCCTGGGATTCTTCAGGCAAGAACACTGGAGTGGGGTGCTATTTCCTTCTCCAATGCATGAAAGTGAAAAGTGAAAGTCAAGTCGCTCAGTCGTGTCCGACTCTTTGCGACCCCACGGACTGCAGCCTACCCGGCTCCTCCATCCATGGGATTTTCTAGGCAAGTGTACTGGAGTGGGGTGCCATTGCCTTCTCCGAAAGGGATTAGTGTCCTTGTAAAAGAGACCCCAGAGAGCTCCCTGGAAATCAATGCAATATTCTTTGGAAGAACTGATACTGAAGCTAAAGCTCCAATACTTTGGCCACCTGATGTGAAGAGCCCACTCATTGCAAAAGACCCTGATGCTGGGAAAGGTTAAAGGAAAAAGGAAAAGGGAGTGGCAGAGAATGAGATGGTTAGATAGTATTACTGATTCAATGGACATAAGTTTGAGCAAACCCTGGGAAACAGTGAAGGACAGGGAAGCCTGGCATGCTACAGTTCATGGGGTCGCAGAGTGGGACACAACTGAGTGACTTAACAACAGCAGAGAGTTCCCTCACCATTTCCACCATGCAAAGATGCAATATGACTCAAGAATTAGATTCTCACCAGACACTGATTTGTCAGTACCTTGTACTTCTCAGCCTCCAGAACTGTGTAAAAGAAATTTCTGTTGCTTATAAGTCTATGGAATTCTGTTATATCACTCTGAATGGACAAAGACAATATCCAAAGATACATCAGTTCAGTTCAGTTCAGTCGCTCAGTCGTGTCCGACTCTTTGCGACCCCATGAATCGCAGCACGCCAGGCCTCCCTGTTCATCACCATCTCTCGGAGTTCACTCAGACTCACATCCATCGAGTCCGTGATGCCATCCAGCCATCTCATCCTCGGTCGTCCCCTTCTCCTCCTGCCCCCAATCCCTCCCAGCATCAGAGTCTTTTCCAATGAGTCAACTCTTCGCATGAGGTGGCCAAAGTACTGGAGTTATTTAAGAATGTTGAGAAGTAATCATATAAGGTAAGGGAAAAATCAACTTTATTATTTAGAATATGACTCCATATTCTAAATTTTGTCAAGAATCTGCATTTACATATGGGCATAGGAGGAAAAGTTTAGTTTGTGCTGTAAAATGTGTACAATGGCTTTGATGAATACTTCATATTTTCTTTGTATTTGTCATATTTTCTATAACAAGCATATTTTTTCTGTGTAACCAAGAAAAATGCTGTTTATTAGAGAATTTTTCCCTCAGTTTCTGCATTCATCTTCAAACACATTATTTTTCCATTTTAAATTGGGTCCTGGTTTTTATTGAATTAGAAATGGAGATTTTCATAAACCCATTATATGTTGGTCTCAGCTTTAATAAACTCTTCTTTGGGTGACATCTTCTCTCTTAAATTATTCTTGATTTCTTAAAATAAGAGCCAACCCAATCCATGGGGACATCTCATTGGATCATATAACAAACTTCAGTTTCTAGCATCTGTTATTCCAAATCAATTCCACGAACCATTTATCACATTCCCAAATCATGTGACATGACTTGATGAGCTTATTTAGTAGAGGCTTCAGGTAAACAGTGGCTGCCTTTTATCATTTTAAGATGGAGGGAAATTTTCTTTCATCAACAAACTTCATATGAATTCTCTAGGCAACAAGAATACTGGAGTGGGTTGCCATTTCCTTTTCCAGAGGATCTTCCCACCCAGGGATTGAATCCAGCTCTCCTGCTTTGCAGGTTGATTCTTCTCCATCTGAGCAACTGGGAAAGCCCTAACACTGTCTCAGCCACTTTAGTGGAGAAGGAAATGGCAGCCTACTCCAGTATTCTTGCCTGGGGAATCCCATGGATAGAGGAATCTGGAGGGCTACAGTCCATGGGGCCACAAAGAGTTGTCCTTCGTCAACAACAACACCGACTTTAGGGGGGTTACGTACCTATTTATCATAAGCATTGAGTGTGGTAGTTCAAAGCCAGTGTTTTTAATCCTGAAGATGAGTTCCTTCATATCCTGTTTCAGTTTGAAGATTTTTTAAAACTTATTCTTATAAAAATAACTCTGGTTCCAGCTTCAGGAGTCCTGGGTTAGGGTCCATTTCTCCCACTTAATAGCGATATGAATTTGTTCAAGTTGTTTAACTTCCCTGGTTATCCGATGATAAAAGATTAAATCATCAACAAGACACTTCACTTTTTAAAAGTTTTATACTTAAGTTTGTCATTTTCAAATGAATCTCCCAGTTATTTTAATGAGAGGAAGTTAAGTATTATATTATGCTTCTGAGGTAGAACTCTTTACGTCTTCTGTCCCGTCTCTGTCATACTGACATATTGACACATACACAACTCCTCCTCTTGTTATGAACTCTAGGCTGACAGGCTGCAATTCTTGATAGATGCACACTAAGTGGAAGGATGAGCATCTTTTAAGAACCAGATGGAAACTCAGTTGGAAAAGCAGAGAAATCATCAAAATGAGAAACAGCTGAATTGGGACTAGACCACAGTGAAAGCTAAACAGTGCCTGTGCGAGGTGCAAGAGGACTGGTTAAATTCACATCATCAGCCTGTTTTCTCTGCTGTTGTGTGCTTATCATGGCTACCTCGTGGGACTGTGCACAAGGATCCTGGGAGCAGACAGAGGAAGGAAGGCTGAAATCCATCCCTTTGCCCGTGGCTGTGTTTGACAGATGGGTCACATTACCCTAATTTGTAGAAAGGTGTCAGATGGGTTAGTGGTAGAAATAGTCTACATTTCAGCAGAAACTACCACAAGTAAATACTGAGTCAATGAAAAGAGTGGATTTTTGTTGCTGATCAGGCAGAGCAGGAAATGCCTAAATTATAGCAGCGATTTAAGTTAGATCAAGGAGGTGTCTCCGGAGGCTTTGAACGTAAAGGCAGATTGGTATCTTTCTAAGATGCTTCTAGATCTGTGATAATACTGGCTTTAGGAACCTGGCAGATTTCTCTGAGACCACAGAGTCATGGCAACAGAACTCTAAATGTCTTCATTTTTCTTTCTTTTTAGAAAATACAAACTAAGTGATGCTCACTATTGAGATACATGATAAAACGTATCATTGCCAATTCACATGTTTAAGAATGCTGAGTTTCAGTGATTCTGAAACATCACGACTAATATAGACAATATGACCCAAAATGTAGAAGATACAATTAACACTGGAACAGAGTTGACTTTTGTGAGTGGGGTCTGGGGGAGCATCCTCCTTACTATGGACCTAAAATGGTTGTAAATGTCCCTTGGCCCCATCACCATCTACCTCCAATCTTTCAAAAGAGTCCTTGGTGCACTTGAGTTAGGAAGCAGACAAAATAAGGTCAAATAAAAGTCAGAGTAAGGTGGACTGCAATTTTTCTTCTCATGCATTCCAAATTAAGAGGGAATGTAGGGGTTAACTATAAAGTATTCCACCTTGAACCCCTGCACTCTCTTTATCTAGCACACCATAATAAAAGATCAAGAGTTCCTACTTATTATCTTATTTTTCCTGCTTGCTCCACCAGGCTAAGGCCCAGTCTGGTTATGGATTAACACAGTGATCGATAGTAAAGCCTGCTGTCTCTCTCGGCAGGGGAAAATGAACTCAAAATGCAGTCAAACTCTTATTGATCAAGGATATAGGTCTCACTTTCATTACCTCTGTCTCCTGATAACCCACAAGTAATGTGATGAGTTGCTAATCTCTCTGATTTTCAATGGCCCCTTCACCCCTCCTGTCTGCACGTTGCAGCTTTTATTTTCATCTTGATACACACTCTGTGTAATTCATGGTGCACTAACTCGCACTCTCTTACCGTCAGACCTGGTCAATCAGAGCTAATAATATCCCTCTTCAGTGGGGATTCAGCTCCAGAGAGTTCAGCATGTCGTCTTCAAACAAGGCAGGGAGAAGCAGCACTCAGACGGTTACTTTCAGGGACAGAAAGATGCAAAGTTCTTCCTGGGGAAACCACATTCAAGTCAGTAGCAACCTTCTCAGGCTCTGACCTACGTCTCCCCAAGCAGCCCCCAACTCTGCCAACTTCATTCAAGTCTCTTGTCTGGCTGATCTCTTGGTTTCTGCTTCTCAGAGAACCCAATCTGAGGTGGATCTGACACTTTTTATTGCTGGCTCTCAGAATGGACATTGTCAGTGGTGTAGGACAGGGTCGCTTTTACCCTTGGTCACTTAATGACCTCAGAAAGTTTCCATTAAACAGCTGCAGAAAATGCCACAGAAAAATCTAAAAAAATCGAGGTATTTCAAATCAGATACAGTGTCGACTACTTCAACTAAAGGTAGTGTGCTATGACAGAAACTTCAGCTTTTGAGTCAAAAGTCCTATTTCCAGATTCTGAACCGTTTACTTATTTGATAGGGAAATGAAACTGTCATTCTTGGTAAAGACAGACTACTTCACTTTTGTCGAGAGAATTTCCATCTGTTTTAAGTTAGGAGAGGAACATGGAATCAGATCAGAGTTTTAGGAGAATAATTATTTTCAGAAGCAAAGTTGTTTTTTGATTTGTTAACAGCTTATTATGAGTTTGTTATGTTTTTTATCTGCAACTTGGTAGTTTTTTAAAAGCAAAACAGGAAAAACTCAACTTCCGTCATGTATCATGTCAGATCCAGTTTATAAAGACATCCTCAAGCATAAAACAGCATCCATCACAGGTACAGGACAGACTGTGTTGAAATTTATTATTTTCCTCAGTCCAACTTTTACTAGAGTCAAATTAAAGCTAGCAACATTGCTTCGGGCTTCTCTGGTGGCTCAGATGTAAAGAACTGGCCTGCAATGCAGGAGACCCGGGTTCGATTCTTGAGTTGGGAATCCCCTGGAGGAGGGTGTGGCAACGCACGGAGAATCCCATGGACAGAGGAGCCTGGTGGGCTCCAGTCTGTGGGGTCACAGAGGAGGACACGGCTGAGGGAGTGAGCCCAGCGCTTGGTTCACCTCTCTGATCTAAACGCGGGAGATACTCATCTAACTGAGATGAATTACTTTTGTGAGGAAAGTTACAGTATTTTCTACTCACACTCTGATTCAAACAAACTGCAATGACACAGATGAAGTCCTCTTTTTTGGAAGAAATACCAGATGACCAATAGCAACCGAAGTGATGAAAGACTCTGCTTTGGTTCAGCTGACCGAGTCTGAATGGTGTTCTCCAGCTCCAGTGCAAACAATTTGTACACCTGTTGAGGAGAAAATAAAGTATGACAGTGGTACAGAGTCTGGGGGATTAAGGTGATTTGTACTGAGCTCGTAAAGCTGAGGTAATTGCAGGTCTCGTTTTCTTCTTTTGTTCTGCAGAGCTGCATTTGAAATTTGACAAGGAAGTTCTCTTTCCCTCCCACTTTTTTTTTTTTCCTCCAGGGGACTAGGTGGAACTTTCACCAGATTTCGCCCTTTCCTCTCTGCTGTGTGTCCTGTGAAATGCCCTGGTTTCCTTTGGCTCAAGAAATAATATAAAGATAAGACCAATCTAAAGGAGACTCCTGTTTACTCAGGACTTCCTTGGGTGGCACGTTCTTGTACCTATTGTTTTCAAATCCTGAGGTCAGAAAGCCTGAGAGAGATGCAAGTGTGCTGGGTTTCGGCTGGTGAGAAAGCATGCACCGTTTTGGGAAACGAGGGGAGAGAAGGCACTCGGCGAGTCCTGCCCCTCCCTCCCGTCTGTGTGTCCCTGTGGTGGGCAACGTCATATACATTCAGGCTCTGATTTGCTCTACTTCTCAAGCTGTACGTGTGCTGCCGAATACCTTTGATGTTGCTATAATTGTGTGTGTGATCTTCAATCATGGATGTCATCAAATTTTATTAAACGTAATATAGATAAAACCAAGACATTATTGATTAGTTCTGCCATGGAAACCTCCCAGGCTTCCTCGTAGAGTGGTTTTCTTCTGGGGAAGCTGTCTTTATCCTTTCGATAATACTCATGCCCTCAGAGCCGCTGTGGCTTCTGAGTTTTCTTTTGAAGCCCACATCAATCATATAATTAAGACGTCTTAATACAACTACAGCAATCTCACCATATTGAGAGCCATGCTTTCTGGTCTGCTGGTGCAATTCTAATTCATCCCTCTCTTTCATGTGGGCATAATTACTGCTGTTCTTTGTGTAGGGTTTTTTTGTGGCATATTTTCCGTTGATCCAGATTTAACCAGATAGACCCCTATTTGGATTTCACTTTTCTACCTTATTAATAAGATTAATTTGATTCTGACAAAGGACGTTGTCTCCTCTTGCCTTTTTCTAGAGAGCTGCTCAGCTATGCTCTCCATAAATGGAGCCTGGTGGGGTCCAAGTGACAGGAAACATTAAGATAGAAACCGAAGAATTCCAACGATCTTCCAGACTTTCCAGATGATCAGATGTTTAGTATCATGTAGGCAAAGCATCAAGATCACTGACTTAAAAGCAACTGTCTTTCATCAGGGTGTTTGACATGAGGCAACCCATTCAAATTTCCAACTTCCACCCCTCTGTCCTGTTTTCTACTCTATTATCCAGTCTTTCAGTCTCTTTGTTTTTGGTCCCCGTCTTCTCTGCTTTGATGCTGCACTGCCAACCCTAACATCTATATGAAACTGTGGGCTGGAAGGCAGGGCGGAGCAGTGTGGGAAGCACCATTATGGGAATGAGCTCTGAGCAGAGGGCTGGTTCTGGCTGGGTTTCTAGTTAACTATATCTTGATGGTATGGGACATACCACTTTGAATCTCAACCAGGTATCTGTTTTTCTTGAAAAGAACTAGAGTTACTTGCAAACGAAAATGTTGAATCTTTCCAAAGAAAATCTTTCATTTTTATCCAAATAGGATTGGCCTCCCACTGAATCTGAAAAAAATCTCTCTTTAAATATAAGCAATGGATTAATGGACTTCCCTGGGGTCAATGGTAAAGAATCTGCCTGCCAAGTAGGAGACATGGGTTTGATCCCTGGATTAGAAAGATCCCCTGGAAAAGGAAATGACAACCCACTCCAGTATTCTTGCCTGGAAAATCCAACGGACAGAGAAGTCTGGTGGGCTACAATCCATGGGGTCACAAAAGAGTCCAACATGACTTAGCGACTAAACAATAGTAACAATGGATTGATAACCTTTTCCTTCTTCATGTCTGATGTTTAAAGCATACAGTTCTTAGCTTAAATAAGATCACAGAATATCTTGACTCTAGGTTCTTGTTAGAGAATTATTTCATGAGATGTTGGCAATTCAGCATCTGCTAGAGGTTTGTTCAAACATCTCATATTCCTCTAGGATGTTAGAATTAAAATTAGCAGGCCATTTTGCTTATCTTCCTAGAGTTAAGCCACCCCTGAGTGAGTTGCCATTAATGGTGTGAACCTAGTCACATATACTTATCTGCAGGTGAACATTTGGACAAAGTGTGTGTATTGCTTTTTTTTAAAATGGTTATGGATAGTGACGTTTTCATAAAAACCATTTAAAAAAGGTAAAGAACCTGCTGGCCAATGCAGGATGTAAAGAAACGTGGATTCTATCCTTGGTTAGGGAAGTCCCTGGAGAAGAGCATGGCAGCCCACTCTAGTATTCTCCCCTGGAGAATCCCATGGACAGAGGAGCCTGGTGGGCTGCAGTCCATGGGGTCACAAGGAGTTGGACACGACTAAGATGACTTAGTGTGCAAGTACACTACTTCCTGAGTTTAGTTTGAAGAAGTTTTTGCCACTGAAAACTGATGCTTATCCTTTCTTTTAGCAGAAAAGGAAAACAATTTTCCCAATGTGTGTCCTATTGGACCTCAGGTACCAGGAAGCTGGTCTCTACTTTGCTATCCTTGCTGAGCTTCTCAGGGACTGAAGAGCATTTATGTTTTGCTGGCTTTGGAAAGTATGTTTTCAACCCTAGCTACAAGTTAGCATTTTCAGAGTAGTTTTTAAGAAAGAAAGGATAGTGAATAGATATTGAATGGTATTGAAGTCTGATATCCACCCCTGGATATTCTGATTTAATTGATTTTGACTAATTTGGTAAACCTTTTTGGATGCTGGTGGAGTAGAATTATGCAATAAATAAGTTATATTAAATCATATGTTAAGAATAAGGGATATATATGTGTGTGTGTATATATGTATATATGTGTACATATATATATATTTCCTGGTGACTCAGATGGTAAAGAATCTACCTGCAATGTGGAAGACCCTGGTTTGATATGTATATATATGCAAAAAAAAAAATACCATAAGCAAGCAAAAAAAAACCCAAAACACTGGCAAGTGGGCCCAGGACATGCCACTTAACCTGCCTGGCTGTGCTTCCTCATTGTAATCAAGACCTCACCTGCCACAGGGCTTTACAAGGGTCTGGGCTTGCCTGCCAGCCTTCCCCAGTTCTCAGCCTCTCATACTTCAGTTGGCCTATCTTTTGAACCTCAAAAAATATTTTATACCTGCTGGTTGCCTTGTTCCCTTCTCAAGACCCTTGAATGACCTTCCATTTGCTTCTTCTGGAGTCAAAAATGGCAACCCACTCCAGTATTCTTGCCTGGAAAATTCCATGGACAGAGGAGCCTGGTGGGCTATAGGCCATGGGGCTGCAAAGGTCCGACATTACTGAGCGACTGAACACACACACAGTCAAATTATTACCTGTTGGTTTGAAGACCGCTAGTCGGGCAATCCTTTTGTATGTTACTTTTAGTTTCCCCCCTTCCTGTTCCTTTTGTGGCTCTCAGAACCATCATCACCAAGCAATCTTTGTTATTTTCTTTCTCTTCTTCTGAACAACTGCTTGCCTCAGCCTATTGGAGAAAACTGTGCAGGTTGTGCCCACCTGACTTCAGCCCTTCTTTCCATCATTCTAGTGATTCCCTCTGCCAGAAAAGCTCAGCTACCTATGGGTGCTTTATAATCACATGACTAGGTTTTGTTGGCCTGATGAAAGTCAGAAATTAACTGGGCAATCATCCAGTGATCCATTGAACTCAAACCATGTAGAGATGAACAAAAACTGACAAAGGGATTAAAAAATACAAAGGATGTTATTTGTATTCTCTGCACACTATCCAGGTCACTTGGAGGTTCCCCCAAATCATTAATCAATAAATCGATTGTCCTCACTCTCCTCTTGAATATGTTTCCTTACCACTACTGAGTCTTTAGAATGGAAATAGAATCCAGCACCCTAGATTGAGAGCTAATGTGGTTAATTTTTTGTTGCAAAATATGTCAAGAAGGACTCCAAGGGCCAAATTGTTATTGCAACATGAATTCAAATCTCCTGAGATGGGTTTTCTAGTTTTCAAATGCCATTGATGATGGATCACCACGTCCCGTTTTGAGTTTGTTTTCTTAGATAAAAGGGGAAGAAAGAACCTTATCTTACATATATAGTAGTCTCTGGATATCTTTCCTTACACATAGTAAGCATTTAACATGTTTTGTGTGGGTGAAGTAGAACCATTTTTTAAACTTTTTCACTCCTTGGACTAATAGTAGCAGGATCACTTGTTAGGGATTGTGTGTGTGTGTGTGCGGGTGGGTGGGGCATGCCTGTTAAAGCTCAGATTATGAGACTTCACACTAGATTTACTGAATTTTACTGTCTGCTGAGGAATTTCTATGTACACTTATGCTTGAAAACCATTACCTTAGGATAATATTCAGATATGTGCTGTGCTTGCGCTTAGTCTCCGTCATGCCCGACTTTTTGCGACCCCATGGACTGTAGCCTGTTAGGCTCCTCTGCCCATGGGGATTCTCCAGGCAAGATTACAGCCTGGAGTGGGTTGCCATCCTCTCCTTCAAGGACCTTCCCAACCCAGGAATCGAACCCAGGTCTCCTGCACTGTAGGTGGATCCTTTACCAGCCGAGCTACCAGGGAAGCCCCAAAATTCAATAACAGAGTATAACATTCAGATATACTCTGTGATAAATTTTAATCAGAATTTATCAACATAAGACAGCACCCAATTATAGCCTTTTCTAACATTTTTCATCTCTACCTACATCCTGTAATATGCAGTTACCAAGACTTGAGAAAGCAATGTTGTACCTAAATCTTCCACTTACATCATTCATTACATTATAGGGATAAAATCAAAGTCAGTTTCAGTTTCAGTGCTAGTGAGATGACTTGTATCTTTAGTTCTCTTTCAATCCTGACATCCTATCCTTGACCATCAAGTGAATGAAATGAAACAGTATATTACACCAAGCATTTTAAACAATTTTTAGTTCATAGAGACTTCGTATTTTAAAAAACAATACATAAAAGACAATACATTTAAAGGTATACTGATTTGAAGCTAACAACTACAATATAGTAAGCATTAATGTTAAGAAGGATGAGAATAAGGATTCTGATTGTTCTGACAAATGTTCTTTTTTCTGTTGTTCTAAGTATGGGCTTATGCTTAACTGCAGATGGTGATGCAGCCATGAAATTAAAAGACACTTAGTCCTTGGAAGGAAAGTTATGACCAACCTAGACAGCATATTCAAAAGCAGAGACATTACTTTGCCAACAAAGGTCAGTTTAGTCAAGGCTATGGTTTTTCCTGTGGTCATGTATGGATGTGAGAGTTGGACTATAATGAAAGCTGAGCGCTGAGGAATTGATAACTTTGAACTGTGGTGTTGGAGAAGACTCTTGAGAGTCCCTTGGACTGCAAGGAGATCCAACCAGTCCATCCTAAAGGAGATCAGTCCTGGGTGTTCATTGGAAGGACTGATGTTGAAGCTGAAACTCCAATACTTTGGGCACCTGATGCGAAGAGCTGACTCACTTGAAAAGACCCTGACACAGGGAAAGATTGAAGGCAAGAGGAAAAGGAGACAACAGAGGATGAGATGGTTGGATGGCACCACTGACTCAATGGGCATGGGTTTGGGTGGACTCCAGGAGTTGGTGATGGACAGGGAGGCCTGGTGTGCTGCAGTTCATGGGGTTGTAAAGAATCAGACACGACTAATGACTGAACTAAACTGAAGGATGGGCTTCCTCGGTGGCTTGCTGCTGCTGCTGCTGCTGCTAAGTCGCTTCAGTCGTGTCTGACTCTGTGCAACCCGATAGATGGCAGCCCACCAGGCTCCCCCATCCCTGGGATTCTCCAGGCAAGAACACTGGAGTGGGTTGCCATTTCCTTCTCCAATGCTTGAAAGTGAAAAGTGAAAGGGAAGTCGCTCAGTCGTGTCTGACTCTTAGTGACCCCATGGACTGCAGCCTACCAGGCTCCTCCATTCATGGGATTTTCCAGGCAAGAGTATTGGAGTGGGTTGCCATTTCCCCTTCAGTTCAGTTCAGTTCAGTCGCTCAGTCATGTCCGACTCTTTGCAACACCATGAATCGCAGCACGCCAGGCCTCCCCGTCCATCACCAACTCCCGGAGTTCACTCAGATTGAGGTTATTGATATTTCTTCTGGCAATCTTGATTCCAGCTTGTGTTTCATCCAGCCAGGCATTTTGCATGATGTGCTCTGCATATAAGTTAAATAAGCAGGGTGACAATATATAGCCTTGGTGTACTCCTTTCCCAATTTGGAACCAGTCTGTTGTTCCATGACTGGTTCTAACTGTTGCTTCTTGACCTGCATATAGATTTCTCAGAAGGCAGGTCAGGTGGTCTGGTATTCCCATCACTTGAAGAATTTTCTACAGCTTGTTATGACCCACACAGTCAAAGGTTTTGGCATAGTCAATAAAGTAGATGTTTTCCTGGAACTCTCTTGCTTTTTTGATGATCCAATGGATGTTGGCAATTTGATCTCTGGTTCCTCTGCCTTTTCTAAATCCAGCTTGAACGTCTGGAAGTTCATGGTTCATGTACTGCTGAAGCCTGGCTTGGAGAATTTTGAGCATTACTTTGTTAGTGTGTGAGATGAGTGCAACTGTGTGGTAATTTGAGCATTCTTTGGGATTGCCTTTCTTTAGGATTGGAATGAAAATTGACCTTTCCAGTCCCATGGCCACTGCTGAATTTTCCAAATTTGCTGGCATATTGAGTGTAGCACTTTCACAGCATCATCTTTTAGAATTTGAAATAGTTCAACTGGAATTCCATCATTGTCACTATTGGGAATGATATACACATCATGAGGTTGTATATGGTACACACGTCAATATCAATAAGGATAATCCACTGCAAGCTGCTAAGTACTGTGCATGGTATGCAGTGAACATGGGTAACAGTTCCTATTATTGCCATTTTCACTGCCATTTCTATTATTAACTACATCATAAATGTACAAAAACACAGTATCGATTGACTGTAAAAGGTCAGTTTTCATTCCAATCCACAGGAAGGCAATGCCAAAGAATGCTCAAACTACAGCACAATTGCACTCATCTCACATGCTAGTAAAGCTCAAAATTCTCCAAGCCAAGCTTCAGCAATATGTGAACCGTGAACTTCCAGATGTTCAAGCTGGTTTTAGAAAAGGCAGAGGAACCAGAGATCAAACTGCCAACATCTGCTGGATCACGGAAAAAGCAAGAGAGTTCCAGAAAAACATCTATTTCTGCTTTCTTGACTATGCCAAAGCCTTTGACTGTGTGGATCACAATAGACTGTGGAAAATTCTTCAAGAGATAGGAATACCAGACCACCTGACCTGCCTCTTGAGAAACCTGTATCAGGTCAGGAAGCAACAATTAGAACTGGACATGGAACAAACAGACTGGTTCCAAATAGGAAAAGGAGTACATCAAGGCTGTATATTGTCACCCTGCTTATTTAACTTATATGCAGAGTACATCATGAGAAATGCTGGGCTGGAAGAAGCACAAGCTGGAATCAAGATTGCCAGAAGAAATATCAATAACCTCAGATATACAGATGACACCACCCTTGTGGCAGAAAGTGAAGAGGAACTAAAAAGCCTCTTGATGAAAGTGAAAGAGGAGAGTGAAAAAGTTGGCTTAAAGCTCAACATTCAGAAAAACGAAGATCATGGCATCTGGTCCCATTACTTCATGGGAAATAGATGGGGAAACAGTGGAAACAGTGTCAGACTTTATTTTTTGGGGCTCCAAAGTCACTGCAGATGTTGACTGCAGCCATGAAATCAAAAGATGCTTACTCCTTGGAAGGAAAGTTATGACCAACCTAAATAGCATGTTGAAAAGCAGAGACATTACTTTGCCAACAGAGGTCCGTCTAGTCAAGGCTATGGTTTTTCCAGTAGTCATGTATGGATGTGAGAGTTGGACTGTGAAGAAAGCTGAGCACCAAAGAATTGATGCTTTTGAACTGTGGTGTTGGAGAAGACTCTTGAGAGTCCCTTGGACTGCAAGGAGATCCAACCAGTCCAATCTAAAGGAGATTGGTCTTGGGTGTTCATTGGAAGGACTAATGCTAAAGCTGAAACTCCAGTACTTTGGCCACCTCATGCGAAGAGTTGACTCATTGGAAAAGACTTTAATGCTGGGAGGGATTGGGGGCAGGAGGAGAAGGGGACGACAGAGGATGAGATGGCTGGATGGCATCACTGACTCAACGGACATGAGTTTGAGTAAACTCCAGGAGATGGTGATGGACAGGGAAGCCTGGTGTATTGCGATTGATGGGGTTGCAAAGAGTTGGACATGACTGGGCAACTGGACTGAACTTAGTGTAATTTAAAACTGTTGGTTTTCAAAACTGAATACAAAAACTTTAACAAATGGCTCTCAAAATAACCCTGGATTTGAACTCCATTGTTGCCGGAATGGGGTGCCCAGCCACTCTTTGAAAAACTGATAGAGTCTGTTGTCTGCTGTAACTGGGGTAGCACCATTTTACAAGTGGTGGAAAGGGAAACTCAGCTTTCAGCTCTGTCTACCTTACTAAAAGTGGGAGTGAGTCCCTTGAAGTGGTGTTAGGCCACCGGAGGGGCAAAACCTCCTCTCTCCCTGTACATGGAGTGACTTTCAATTCCAATGACTCCTTTATAGCCTTCTTTTATTTTCTTCAATGCATTGCTTTTATTTTTGTCAACAAACTGTATCATTTACCATAGCAAGAAAACTCCTGTTATTCGAGGTCTTTATCAGAGTTCCTACAAATCAGGTTAATTGGTGATCAACAGAGCTTTTCTGCCTTTAATGAGGCCTAGTAGCCCAAGGCAAGGCCTACTTCTTGATAAGGGACTCCTTTTTTCTTATTCTGAACTCTTTGATCATTTAAAAAAAGAAAAAAAAAAAAAAAAAGAAGGAAAAAACCCAGGAAGAACAACCACCGGGAATGTCATTGTCTTTTAATTGCCTGATTACCAAATGTTGGAGATAAAAGATAGATGTTCTCAATTAATAACATTTACATAGATTAGCATCACTAACAAGCCTCATTAGTAGCTGCTGATTTTTGTTTAGATGGTGTCCCATGTCATTTGCTGTCTTTCTGGTCGTGCAATCGAATGCACCTTTCCTATGACAAAACGGTGCTTCTAATCTATTTCCATTAATCAAGCAGTAAGACACTTTAATACCTAGCCAGGTTTTTAATTAATTATAAGTTAATATTACCTAGTGAAGATTTAACGAAAGGTTTTATGTGTTAATAAAGTCTAGAAACTGTTTCTAAACTCTGGTTATATTCACGGAGCCTAAAGACTTATCTGATTAATCATAACACAAACATCTGCATTGACACAGATGAACATCATAGAAATACAGGCCATTTACTGAGGGCCTGTCATGTGCCTCACACTTCACAGCTACCGACTCCTTCATCTGCCAACTATCCTGTGAAGATGGGAGTATAAGCATCACTACTATAAACACAAAGATGAAGGCTCGGAGAGTTTCGGAGACGTGTCTGAGATCACTCAGACTCTGCTGTTAATTTCAAGTTCATTAAACTACACACAGCCTTCCATGTGTATCTAGAAAAAGAATTCACTGATTTTCCAAAGAGAAGCAAATGTTTAGAATAACGTATAACTAACCATGTTTTAAACCTCATCATTCTTATATCAGTTTATGAAAAGAAATACCTGTAAGCAGAAGGATTTAAAATAGCTAAATTTATGATCTATGAATATCAATAATCTAACAATCTACAGTTTAAAGATCACAAAATATATACAAATTTTATTGCACTACAAGTGCATTGGTATACTATGTCAAGAGAGGTTTTCTCTCCCAAATATTTTGGCTAAAATACAAAATTATTGTTTCTTTACATTTTATGGGATTAAAAATATACATCTAATATTGTGATAAATATTTCAGGCAGGAACAAGAGTCTCCAGACTCTAAGATATCTATATTTCTTATAAAAAACAAATATAGCAGTCACAAAATGTATTAAGGAACAATCAATAATTGATTAAAGCTTCAAGGGAGGGATACATTTCAAAAGACTCAAGAAAAAGACATCCTAATATAGATCTTAATGTATAAAAAATGTTGGTAGTTCAAAAAAGGCAGGGTACAGATGTTTCTAGCACTATTTCAAGAGGATCTTGATATAAACCACCGACTCCATTTAAACCTTCACAAGTGACATGTCTTTTTCTAAAGGATATAAGGTCTTTATTTTACTTATTTTGAAATAGATTTTTTTTTGCAACCATAAGAAGAGAAATGACAATTTTGCAATCCTGTATCCCAATCCTAAAATGTTTTCTATTTGAGTCTATAAAACCTAGAATGTGTAGCTTTAATGAGAGGCAAGCATACACTTCAAAGTGGGCATCTGGCCCATTGCCCTGTTGTAGAGTTCAGTTTAGGGTGGTTACAACACATTAGTGTATTTCCTTCCACCTGGCAGCGTCCATCAACGGTCCCTCTAAAACAATTTTATCTAACTATTTTACTCTCTTCTTTTTTATCTTCATTCCTACCATCTATTCAACAGTTCTTCCTAGGATCACTGATGAACTCCAAAAGGCGATGTCTGACTGCTTCTCTCCCCCTTTCTCTCTTGCTGTCTTTGTTTTTCTTGACCTCTTGGCAGCGCTTGACACAATTAATCATTCTCTTTCCTTGCAACGCCTTCCTTCTTTGGCTTCTAGGCAGTCACTCTCTGCTGGGTGTCTTTCTCTCTTTCTCATCTCTAAATGTTGGTGTGCCCAGGCAGGGCCCAGTCCTCAGCCCGCTTTCTTTTTATATACACTTCCCTTAGGTGGCCTCGTTACTGCCATGTCACAGTATGTGCTCAGTCGCTTCAGTCGGGTCCAGTTCTTTGTGACCCCTTGAACTGTAGCCCACCAGGCTCCTCTGTCCATGGGATTCTCCAGGAAAAAATACTGGAGTGGGTTGTCATGCCCTCCTCTGGCGGATCTTCCAGACCCAGCGATCGAACCATCATCTCCTAAGTTTCCTGAATTGCAGGCAAATTCTTTATTGGTAAGCCTCTGGGGAAGCCTGCTAGTTACTATCTAAACCATTATTATTTCCAGGTTTTTCTCTCCAGTCTTGACTTCTCTTCTGAGCTCCAGATGCATTATCCAGATACTTAAATTATATCATATTTCTTGATTGTCTAATAGGGATCTCTTCAAGAAAATTAGAGATACCAAGGGAACATTTCATGCAAAGATGGGCACAAGAAATGACAGAAATGATATGAACCTAACAGAAGCAGAAGATATTAAGAAGAGGTGGCAAGAATACACAGAACTGTACAAAAAAGATCTTCATAACCCAGATAATCACAATGGTGTGATCACTCACCTAGAGCTAGACATCCTAGAATGCGAAGTCAAATGGGCCTTAGGAAGCATCACTATGCACAAAGCTAGTGGAGGTGATGGAATTCCAATTGAGCTATTTCAGGTCCTAAAAGATGATGCTGTGAAAGTGCTGCATTCAATATGCCAGCAAATTTGGAAAATTCAGCAGTGGCCACAGAACTGGAAAAAGTCAGTTTTCATTCCAATCCCAAAGAAAGGCAATGCCAAAGAACGTTCAAACTACCACACAATTGCACTCATCTCACACACTAGCAAAGTAATGCTCAAAATTCTCCAAGCTAGGCTTCAATGATGCATGAACCGTGAACTTCCAGATGTTCAAACTGGATTTAGAAAAGGCAGAGGAACTAGAGATCAAATTGCCAACATCTGTTGGATTATCGAAAAAGCAAGAGAGTTCCAGGAAAACATCTATTTCTGCCTTATTGACTGTGCCAAAGCCTTTGACTGTGTAAATCACCACAAACTGTGGAAAATTCTTCAAAAGATGGGAATACCAGACCACCTGACCTGCCTCTTGAGAAATCTGTATGCAGGTCAGGAAGCAACAGCTAGAACTGGACATGGAACAACAGACTGGTTCCAAATAGGAAAAGGAGTACGTCAAGGCTGTATATAGTCACCCTGCTTATTTAACTTTCAGTACATCATGAGACATGTTGGACTGGAAGAAGCACAAGCTGGAATCAAGATTGCTGGGAGAAATATCAATAACCTCAGATATGCAGATGACAGAACCCTTATGGCAGAAAGTGAAGAGGAACTAAAAAGCCTCTTGATGAAAGTGAAAGAGGAGAGTGAAAAAGTTGGCCTAAAGCTCAACATTCAGAAAATGAAGATCATGGCATCTGGTCTTATCACTTCAAGACAAATAGATGGGGAAACAGTGGAATCAGTGGCAAACTTTATTCTTTTGAGCTCCAAAATCACTGCAGATGATGAGTGCAGCCATGAAATTAAAAGACACTTAATCCTTGGAAGAAAAGTTATGATCAACCTAGACAGCATACTAAAAAGCAGAGACATTACTTTGCCAACAAAAGTCACATCTAGTCAAACCTGTGGTTAGTCCAGTAGTCATGTATGGATGTAAGAGTTCAACTATAAAGAAAGCTGAGCGCCAAAGAGTTGATGCTTTTGAACCGTGGTGTTGGAGAAGACTCCTGAGAGTCCCTTGGACTGCAAGGAGATCCAACCAGTCCATCTTAAATGAAATCAGTTCTGAATATTCACTGGAAGGACTGATGCCGAAGCTGAAACTTTAACACTTTGGCCACCTGATGTGAAGAACTGACTCCTTGGAAAAGACCCTGATGCTGGGAAAGATTGATGGCAGGAGGAGAAGGGGACAACAGAGGATGAGACGGTTGGCATCGCTGACTCAATGGACATAAGTTTTGAGTAAGCTTCGTGAGTTGGTGATGGACAGGGAGGCCTGGCGTGCTGCAGTCCATGGGGTTGCAAATAGTCAGACATGACTGAGTGACTGAACTGAACTGAATTGAATAGGGATCGCCAACCTAATGTGTCTAAAACATAAATCTTGACTTTCTGCTATTACTCTCAATCTCCCATCCTGTTGTTCAGTTGCTGAGTCATGTTTGACTCTTTGCAACCCTGTGGACTGCAGCACGTCAGGCTTCCCTATCATTCACTATCTCCCAGAACTTTCTCAAACTCATATCCATCAGGTTGGTGATGCCATCTAACCATCTCACCCTTGTTGCCCCCTTCTCCTGCCCTCAATCTTTCTCAGCATCAGGGTCTTTTCTAGTGAGTCAGCTTTTTGCACCAAGTGGCCAAATTATGGGTGCTTCAGCTTCAACATCAGTCCTTCCAATGAATATTAAGGGTTCATTTCCTTTAGGATTAATGGGTTTGATCTCCTTGCAGTCCAAGGGACTCACCAGTATCACATTTCAAAAACATCCTTTCTTTGATGCTTGCCTTCTTTATGGTCCAACTCTCACTTCTGTACATGACTACTGGAAAAACCATAGCTTTTACTATATGGATCTTTGTTGGCAAAGTTATGTCTACTTTTTAACGTGCTGTCTAGTTTTGTCATAGCTTTTCTTCCAAGAAGCAAGCATCTTTTAATTTTATGGCTGCAGTCACCATCCACAGTAATTTTTCAGACCAGCAAAATAAAGTCTGCCACTGTTTCCACTTTTTCCCAGTCTATTTGCCATGAAGTGATGGGACTGGATGCAATGATCTTATTTTTTTGAATGTTGAGATTTAAGCCAGCTGTTTCACTCTCCTGTTTCATCCTCATCAAGAGGCTCTCTCTTTTTTTAATTGAGCAACTGTATCCCAAAATGTTTATTAGTTTAGGGGACTTCTTTAATGCCAGGTTATAGGATTAAATAGTTGCTGTAGTCAACATTTTTCTAAAACGTAACCCAGGTATTGACTGCTCCATCATTTTTCTGTTCCATCATGAAGAATCTCTTTAGTTCCTCTCCACTTTCTGCCATTAGAGTGGTATCATCTGAGTATCTGAGGTTGTTGATATTTCTTCCAGCAATCTTGCTTCCAGTTGGTAATTTATCCAGCCTGGCATTTTGCATGATGTGCTTTGCATAGAAGTTAAATAAGCAGGGTGACAAAATACAGCCTTGACATACTCCTTTCCCAATTTTGAACCAGTCTGTTATCCCATGTCCAGTTCTGAATGCTGGTTCTTGTCCTGCATACAGGTTTCTCAGGAGACAGGTAAGGTCTCTTTAAGAATTTTCCACAGTTTGTTGTGATCCACACAGTAAAGGTGTTAGTGTAGCTAGTGAAGCAGATGTTTTTCTGTAATTATCTTGCTTTTTTGATGATCCAACAGATATTGGCAATTTGGTGTCTGGTTCCTCTGCCTTCTATGAATCCAGCTTGAACATCTGAAAGTTCTTGGTTCAGGTACTCTTGAAGCCTAGCTTGAAGGATTTCGAGCATTACCTTTCTAGCATGTGAAATGAGTACAGTTATATTGTAGTTTGAACATTCTTTGGCATTGCCCTTCTTTGGGATTGGCATGAAAACTGACCTTTTCCAGGCCTGTGGCCATCGCTGAGTTTTCCAAATTTGCTCACATACTGAGTGCAGCACTTTAACAGCATCATCTTTTAGGATTTGAAATAGCCCAGCTGGAATTCCATCATCTCCGCTAGCTTTGTTTGTAGTAATACTTCCTAAGGCTCACTTAGCTTCACACTCCAGGATGTCTGACTGTAGGTTAGTGATCAGCTCATCCTTGTTATCTGGGTCATTAAGACCTTTTTGGTACAGTTCTTCTGTGTATTCTTGCCACCTCTTCTTCAGCTCCTCTACTTTTGTAAGGTCCTTGCCATTTCTGTCCTTTATTGAGCCCATCTTTGCATGAAATGTTCCCTTGGTATCTCCAATTTTCTTGAAGAGATCTCTAGTCTTTCACAATCTATTGTTTTCCTCTATTTCTTTGCATTGTTCCCTCAAGAAGGCTTTCTTATCTCTCCTTGCTATTCTCTGGAACTCTGCATTCAGATGGGTGTATCTTTCCCTTTGTCCTTTGCCTTTCACTTCTCTTCCCACCTCCCACCCTATCCTTCTCCAGTCTTCGCTGTGTTAATAAATGGAACCACCATCCACTCAGTGCATTAGACAAAAATTATGTCATCCGTGATTCTTTCATCTCTCACTTTCTCCATATCCAATCTGTCAGCAAGCTCTATCCCCTCCACCTTCATACTACACTTGGAATTTTCCCACCTTTTGCCATCCAACCACTAACTCCCAGTACCGGACCAGAACCAAACAGCTGCAGTAGTTTCTTGGCCTTAATTTCCAGTTTCCACTCTTGTCCTTCTAAAATCTTTTCTTCATAGAAAAAATAAACTCTTAAAGATGCAAATTGGCTCAGGTTTTCAGCTTCTTCTTCAATGGCTTCCTATCACCTCTGAAGCATCTCTACATGACCCCCCACGCCCCCCACCCCAGTTTCTCCAGCACTGCCCAGTGATTGCTGTATTCTAGTCTCGTGACGTTATTTCTGTGTGTTGCCCAAACTTACCAATCTTAGCTCAGGCTACTCTTGTAGAATTTCTTCTTGCCCACTTTTTCCTATCATTCAGAAATCTGCTTACTTCCCCAGAAACTTCCCCGACTATTTCCTTTCTCCCCTCCCACAAGCTTTAATGAGACATAATTGACATATAACACTGTGTAAGTTTGATGTTTATAGCACATTGATATGATCGGTGATATATTGCAAAATGATTCTCACCATAGCATTAGTTAACACCTCTCTTATTTCATATAATTATTATTTCTTTTTTTTATGGTGAGAAAGTTAGAGATCTGTTCTCTTAACAACTTTCAAGTATATTGTACAGTGTTATTAACTATAATCATGATGCTATACATTAGAGCCCTAGAACTTACCCATATTGTACCTGGAATTTTGTGCACTTTGAACAACGTCTCATTTCTCCCATCCCTGGCAATTACCACTCTGCTCTCTGAGTTCAATTTTTTTAGATTCCACATGAAAATGATATCATACAGTGTTTATCTTTCTCTGTCTGACTTATTTAACTTAGTGCAATGATCACAAGCTTCATCTTACTTGTCCATTGTCTTTGTCCATTTACCCATTGGCAGCACTTAAGTTATTTCCATATCTTGGTTATTGTGAATAATACTGCAATGAACCTGAAAATGTGGATATCTCCTTGATATCTTGTTTTCATTTCCTTTTGGATGTATACCCAAAAGTGGGATTGCCAGATAATACAGGAGTTCTACTTTTAAAAAGGACTTCCACACGTTTTCCATAGTGGCTGCACCAATTTACATTTCCAGCAACAGTGCAGAAGTCCAGATTATTCCTTCTTTAGTCCACTCCCTTACTGTCCTTCATTTTCTTTATGGTATTTATCACTATGCTACGTTTTTTGTCTATTCGTACAACTCTAGCACTAGAATAGTGTCTGGAATATAGTATGTGCTAAATAAACATACATTAAAGGAGTAACTGAATGATTGCCAAGTCAGAGGAGAAGAAACTACTATACAAAGAAGTTGAGATCTTGCCATTTTTGTATTATGGAAAAGCTTAGTAAGCATTTACCTCTTCTGTTTTGATGGGCTCTGTCTAAGCCCTGGCCCTGGAAAGAGCTCCTGCCTTCACAGCCCTGAAAACCACTCACTTTCAAACCCTGTTGAATTTGCAATGCTATGAACCTGGGATCTCATTTCTGTCTGGTATGATGGAAAATACACCTGCTCTGTGAATAAGCAGTTCATCTTCTCACACGCCAGCCCAGGAGGACAGTTCAGACTTCTGAGATCTAGTCGTGTGTGTGTTGTGCTCCTCGGCTTCATGTTTCCATATGCTTAGACTTCTCCATTGATGGATCCCACTTCCAATCAGTTAGAGAAATACAAAAATGCACTTGGATTTTTAACCTCCCTTATAGGGTTCTAGTGTTAGCCTTACTTGATACAATCATGGTATGGTGTCCTTTCACAATGCTTGGTACTCAGTTTTTCTTTATCAGTGCATATTTGGGCTGATTCTGGTTCTAAATCTATCATAAAATATACTATTACTGGTTTTCCCTCTAAAAGTTTGTCCAAGAGACATAGTATGCTTTGAAATGAAAGATCATAGTTTTCCCGGGACTTTAAAAAATTTAGAAAGCTATGTGTTTCAGTTGATTTAACTTGGTATTTCTCTTTTGACTTGCATTTAAAAAATAAAGTTCGTGTTTCATGATGAAATTCAATATATGCTCATTTTAGAAAATAAGACAAAACAGCAGAAAATAGAAAGATTAACTCCATTTCGTCTCACTGTGTTGCTGTGCTGTGCTGTCACTCAAGTCATAGGTAGGCAATCACTATTAATAAGTATATGTATTTCTGATTGTTATGCTGTGTATTTGAAACATAATTGTGATCTTATGAGACATATATATCATATCAGAGAAGAGAAAATAGCGCTTACTTTTTCTGATTGTAAAAATAATACATAATTATTGTGCTGCAGTCCATGGAGTCGCAAAGAGTTGGACCCGACTGAGCAACTGAACTGATTGTATAAAATTTGGAAAAAAAGTAAAGAACTTATACATCCACGTTTTTAATTATGAAAGTTAAGTATAATCATTACAGATATTGGAATATTTTAAAAAACAAACATAAAAATCATCTTGAATTCCACTCTACATAATTATTATTTACATTTGATATACTCCATTCTAGGCATTTTATGTTGCATGTGTTTACATAAACATACATCTATATATAAATTATTTGAGCTATTAAGGAGAACATGCCTTATATATAAGTGTTTAAGCATCATTTGTATAGCAAAATCTCTGGGTCTTACTCAAAGATGACATGAAAAGGGGCTAAATGATAGAAATACTTGACATATAGAGTTTATCTTTTCAATGAAAACAATACTAATGAAATGGCTATACACTGTGAGGTTTAAAACTGTAGAAAATCATGACTCAAATTCTTTGGCAGTGAAATTAGACAGTCTGTCCTCCAGGTAACTCTTGTCTGTGATGGGGATTTTTTTTATGTCTAATGATTTTCTTAGTATCTTACATCGAGTTGTTGAGTCATTATTGGATTGCGTGCCTGTGTTTTCAGATATAGATTTTTTTGAGAAAATTATGATATATAATTTTTTAATTAAAAATAATCTATAATGTTCTTAAGGCAACAACTGGTCATTTTCACATTTATATTCCTAGAGCTTAGCTGAAACCTGGCTTAATATATATTTTTCAAAATGGAAGAGTCAAATAAAACATCACTTTTAAAATGCTGTTGATATCTTTATTGCCCTCTTTTTAATGATAAAATTAAAGTATATTGATTGTCAAATTTCAAACAGTACAAGCATATTTAACTCTAAAGGTGAAAATACCTATAAAATTGAGTCACCATGAATGTTTCTGTTTCATTTCTTTTATCTAGACTCTGCTCACTAAAAGAGGGAACCCCTAGGAGCCATACATTTTTAATTCTCTGAACATTTGGGCTTCCATGGGTACCCATGTTCACCAATAAGGACTAGTGCATGAACCCGTTATCTTTGACATCTTATCTCAGGGTCTTACAGGTCAGAGAATAGATCACTGTCAAGGTATCTAGGAAACTTCTGGCCCAGTTGCTTGGCCTGGACACACAGCTCACACTCATCTCTTGCTTTCTCTGACCCTAATATTTCACTTGTACAAATACTGTCTTTCTTCTGAAGAAAAAAAAGGAAAACATTCTTTTTCAATCAATATGCTTCTCTGGAAAGAACATCAAATAACAAATAATAATTTAAAAAGATACAAAATCCACTGTTGGTATGATAACTCTTTTTAGTTTTGTTAAATGAAACAAGCAGTTTTTGTGATAGATGTTATACCCAAGATCTCTGTATATTATGCAAACTGGAACACATATGTACAACATTCTGACACTTGAAATTAGCTTGCTTCTTTAATTAGTTATCTAATAAAGACAGCAATGCTTATTCTCCAACTATAGTGTCGGAGGTGGATACAGAAAAACCTTTTCTAATTACTATTTTGTTGAATGACCAGTTGCTTTAAAAACAGGAGGTTTCAAAATTGCCTGACAAAGAAATATCTATCTGGAAAATATAACTGTACAGTCTTCTAGAAATTCAAGGGGCTAAGTGATTTGCTTAAGGTCACTCAACCAAGATAAGGACCCAACTCTCCTGGCTCCTGGACAATTGCACTTTTGACTCTAGCACTGGACTAGTTGCATTGGAGATTGTTATTAACCGAACCCTGAAATTTTCTGGATCCATCATCAGGGTCTCTAGTGTAGGCTGTTGTCACAAGCTAAGTATACATCCTTATGAAACCATTGGAGAAAAGAAGGATGAAACTGACTGGGAAGTATAAAGATGTTAAAAAGATATTTCTTTTATTAAGTAAACTCTACAGTTTGTGTGCATGTGTGTGTATGTGTGTGTCAGTACCCAACAGATTGGATCATTTTTGTCTTCAGAAGCTGTAGTTTATCAGTTGGGCAATGAGATAAACATCTTTTTTATAGCCTTAGCCTCATCAACGTCCCTGTGACCACCTCCCACAATTCCATTACATGTAAGTGAGTTTCCTATAATAATCTATAATATATTAATCTAGATATGTAGACTCAAATAAAAATTCAATTCAAATGGAATCATTTTACTGTAACACAATAAGCCTGCTTCTGAACAAGCTATGTCAGGAGATGGTGAATTTGTGATGATCCTGGGTTGGATCTTCTAGTTTTTCTCATACTAATGTTGACCTGAGAGAGTTACTCAGATTCCCTAAGTCTCAGGTTCCTTACCTGCAAAGTGGGAGATTAATGATACCCTAGTCAGAGAATTAGGGCTTCCCTGGTAGCTCAGACAGTAAAGCATCTGCCTACAGTGAGGGAGCCCTGGGTTCGACCCCTGGGTTGAGAAGATCTCCTGGAGAAAGATTAAGTGAGCTATGGTGTATAACATGCTCAGCACAGCTTCGTCCATGTATTTTTCACTCAATATGCACTAGCTCCTAATAAGTAATGGGCAGCTTAAGATAGCCAATAATTAGTATTACTACAATCAAGTATTAGGTTATATGAGACAACTCCAGATTGCAACTTACTATGGAGACACTGGTGGAAAAATCTTTTAGACTGAAAATTGATCAAAGGGACCAAGTTCCTATTGCTTCTATCATTTATGATGGCATCTATGGGATTAATGGATTGCTGCTGCCATTTTTGGTATGGAGTATTGAAACTTCCAGTCTCTATTCTCTCCCTCCATCTTCTTGAGTCTGAAATTTACAGAAGCTACATCATAATTAAAATTAGCTGAAATAATTCTTATTCTTTTCTGGGCATGGTGGTTCTCTACTCTTCTATGCTTTCAGATCATTCATAGCCCTGACATCCATGCGTGCTCGTGCCTCACATTTCCACCCATTTGCCTGATAAGGGTATTCAGTGATGACATTGGATTTGGAGGTTGAAAATTTTCCTCAGGGCTTGGAGCTAGATACATTGAAGTCACTTGAATATGAAATTCCAAAATCTTTCAATTTATTTATTCATTAGTTTTGAATGTTTGGAAAAAATCGCTAATTTGGCGAGTTTTCTTAGAAAATCAGTCCACTTAAAATACAGCTCTTGAGTGCACCACAATTAAAAAAAAACAACACCAAATGGAATCACTCAGAATGCCGAGAAATGATCCCAATGAAATACAAAGGTTTAATTTCATCAGGGAATTTCTAATTAATGATGTTTGAGTGGGCTTTAAACTCCCCAACCACATTCCCACCATCCTTACTCACCACTTGGGGAAGGTTTAAGCCTTGGGGCATCCTTTAGATGAATACTATAGACACATTTATGCTGAATGGAGCAGCACTAGTAAGGCAATTATAGCAGAAAAAAAACTCCTGCATTCCCAGGATACTCACTCAAACCCCATTACAACGTCCCATCCATGTTTCTTTGTTTCATTGTATGAAAGAGTAATAGTACATAGCTAGCAGAAAGTACAAGACAAAGTCTTCATTTAATATTTCCCTTGAATCAAAGAGACACTTTCTTGTTTCTGTGTGGGTACTGTTTAGCATTGATATGTACAACTATTTTTCTAATCAACAATTTCAACAGCAGGCAGGAGGCTGTCTTGCCTGTAAAACTACATTGGACTGATGCTTCAGTGGCAAACCTGGGTAAGATGCATTCAGTTAATTTTGGAATTCTGTTGTGAGATGCAAGAGATTATTTCTAGAAGGGTCTTAGTGTCCTTGGAGAGCTGATTCCACTCAGCAGGGTGAGCAGCTCCCACATACAGGTCTATTCACTCATGGTAGGATTACGTTTCTATTTTGGCTGCCAAGACTCCCTGAACCCTCTCACTAGGTTGGTGCATAAAGGGGGGTTTTCTTAAGTTATATGGAGACTCAGTAGAAAAGAGATTATAATCAAGATGAAAGGGGAAAAATGTGCGTGGTAGTTCAAAGGATATCAGGCCGTAGGAGATGTCCACAGACTCTTCTATGCTCTAAACTTCTCTACAGAGGCACATTTTTGGAAATTGCCACATTTACTACTTTAAACTTCTATGATTTCTGGTTCAGAGACTCTTGCATTGTAATATCCTAAAATTGTCTTTATTTCATTGCAAAGGTGCTGTGAAATTCTTAGATTGAAATAGATCAAAATTCTTTAAAACATTATCAATATAATGTATATATGTCCTATGGATTCTTAATCATATTCTAGAAGGAGCTGTTTTTTTTAAAGCCACTAAGACTGAGAAGTCATGGTGGCATCATAAAACTTGGGTCACAAATAGTCCTAATTTAGAGAGATTATTGAAATGGTGATAAAACCAGGACTGCAGTAGGCAGTTACAGATTTCAGTGCTGCTATTGTTAATGAAATGCAAATTTGTGTAACTGATACACAGTGAGGTCAAACCGAAATGTCAGAATTTGGAGTTGAGAAAAATTTATTGCAGGGCCAAGTAAGGAGATAATGTGGCTCATGCTCAAAAAACCTGGTTTCACAGCAGCTTCAGAAGAGTGAAAATAACTACAAACATTGTTAGTGGAAAAATACTATTTAAACATATATGCATATGTTTGTATGCTATGAAAAATGAGACACATCCTTTAGAATATTTATTGACAAGAGGAGTTAATAATAAGAAAGAAAAACTACACAGAGCCTATAACATCTCCTACTTTCCATCACATTCAATTATTGTACTCTATCAGTCTGAGTGAACTCTGGGAGTTGGTGATGGACAGGGAGGCCTGGCGTGCTGCGATTCATGGGGTTGCAAAGAGTCAGACATGACTGAGCAACTGAACTGAACTGATCATGGCTAAAAGATGATGTTTTATAATATCAGCATTTCCAGAGATTGCCCAAGACTGGAATCACCAGAGATAATGTTCTAGAGATTCAAAGTCACACCACCACATGTTCTGGAAATCCTGACTTAGTAGAGGGGATGAGATTGGGAAATGGATATTTTTTTAGAAAGTTCTGAAAATGTTGGTTCTGATGTACAGTTGGGCTCAACAATTTGGGCCTTGCCTCTTGCTAGCAAAAATTAAGAGTCAAAACCCACCTAAACAAGGTTGTTCAGTAAGAAAATTAAGTAGTTTTAATTCTTCAACAAAGGACTTCAGGTAGCTTGGAAAATCTATTTGAAGAGATACTCAGATAGCAAAGTAGTTACGTATAGGGACCAGTGAAATGATGCATGCTACGATATGTAGGTGTGACTAACACATGTTGTTTTGTTAATTTAGAGAGCAGTAAATGCTTGGGTTAGTGCTTGGGTATGTCATTGCTCCCCACCCCCACTGAGTTTCAGTTTCCTCAGCTATTGGGATGAGATTGCTCTTCTGACACCAACCAACAATGATTCTAGGAATTGATGATAGCGTACTCTTTTAATGATGGAAAAATGCAAGTTAGTGACTCCATTTACCCAGGCAAAGACTGGAAGGAAGTCAGGGGAAGATTTTGAAGAGAATATGTCTCAAGAAGAAGGAGGAGGATGAAGAGGTGAAGCAGAGGAGAAGAGAGAGGAGGAAGAAGAGAGAAAGGAATATGCTAACAATATATTAAGCACTAACTATGTGCCAGATCCAGCAGTAAGCACTTTGCTGAAGTTAATTTTAATCTTCATGTAGATCCTAAGAAGGCTTCCCTTGTGGCTCAGCTGTTAAAGAATCTGCCTGCAATGCCGGAGACCTGGGTTCGATTCCTGGGTTGAGAAGATCCCCTGGAGAAGGGAACAGCTGCCCACTCCAGTATTCTGGCCTGGAGAATTCCATAGACTATGTAGTCCAGGGGGTCACAAAGAGTCAGACATGACTGAGCAACTTCATTTCACTTCACTTCACTTCAGATCCTAAAAGGTTAGGTAGACCTATAAAATGAGAAAACCAAGGTGTCATGAGGTTAACCTATGTTCCTAAGGACGTATGCTAATGAGTGACAGAAGGATAGGAAGGATGACTCTGTGCTCTGAACCGCATTATGTTTTGGCATCAAAAATACACAACACGTGAGAGTGGATTGGATTCAGTGGATAACTAGAGGCCCTGCCCTGTGCTTCCTTCGGATGATGATACTGCTTATTTTGAAGGAAATTCACAATCACTTTTTTCTGAGTTTCTCCTCTAGCCCCCTCCCCTTTAATACCTCAGAACTCTGGGAGATGATCAGGTCTGAAAGCCGTGTCTTGTTTGAAGTTTACCGTCTTGGTTTTGGATATCAGTCTTTTTATAGTGCACCTTGCTGCCAAATGGCTTAAAATTTTTTCTTTCCATCTGTGACATATTACTCACTGTAGTCGATCAAGAGCTTGTTAAGTCTGACAACTTTCCTTTTGATAATTATATTGAAATTATGGTTCCAACGATTGAAGAAGTCAAGGCATTAAATAACATGAGCACCATGAAAGAAGAAAAAATATAATTAGAGGACTACCCTTCTATTGTTCCTTTATTTTCAAGTTCTGTGGAAATAGGTTCCCTGCTGTTTGCAGTTTCTGGCTATCTTTATCCCCCTCATTATAAATTCCTCTTACCCCTCTCCTCTTAATCAGCCCCAGTGTCATGTACTTGGAACCCTGGTTTTATTGCACATTTCACTGTGGAGTCTAGGTGAGGACTTAGCCGGTAGCCAAGGTCAAGGGTATACCTCATGAACATCACAGCTACATCTCACATACAGTTTATGCAACTGTTACACTCCAGTGTCAGAGTTCATTGAGAATTTCCATAAATCTGATGGGTAATGTTCCAAATGAGATTAGAGACGGCTTCCTGTGATCACAGTCAAGTGAAAATATCTCACGTTAATTTCCTAGTACAAGCTTGAGGCAGGTAGTTAATACTTTTTATGAAGAGCTAGAGACACACATAGGGAAATACCCAAGCTGTTGTCTAAACAGAAGGATGAGGCATGTAAAGTTTCTAATAGAGGCAAATGTAGATGCTGGCATTTTCAGAGTTTTATTAGTATGTTTGAGTCTTTCCCCCTGTGCTTTCTACATTATCTGTTGACTCTTACCCTAATTCCTACCTTAAAACACATTTTTCACTTAAATCAACTTTATAGGTTGTATTTATACGTTTAGATGTCAACACATTCTTCAAGTTATTTTGCTGCAAAATAGAAAACCAAGAAGGGCAAAAGTACATGAGCAAATTGAGGGCTGTTTACAGATTTAATCTCTAACTACTTATCCATACACGCATTTTTCTTTTAAGCCTTGACCTGAATCAACCCAATTTAGAAAAGTGCATTTTAAACCATCCGTCTTGGAATTGATACAAAAACATTGGCTCACTTATATTTGAAAATAAAACAACATTAATATTTTAAGGTAGTTGTAAGAAGAGGACTTAAGAAAACAGACCTGTCAGCCATCTCTGGCCTTCTGGTCACCCAACACCGCTGAGACCATGAAGCCTTAGCTTTAGCCTTCTGTCTTCATTCAATATGCTGGGAAACACCCAAATGTAAATACAATTCAAATAATAGATGCAGGAAATTGAAGCATCTATTATTGATAATCAGGGGTTGTTTGTATTACAGAAATTTAATTCAATCATGCATTTATTGAGCACCTACCCTGTTCCTCACAAGGCCTCTGGCATTACTGATGCTGGGGGGAACCCTGAGAAGAATCAGATCCCTTGTGCTGAAAGCCTGTAAAATCTCATTAGGGAGACAATGTCTTCATGAGAAACAAGTCAGTAAACAATATGAGAGAGCACATGACTCAATAATGAAATGGCAAATACAGGCAGACCTGCTATAGATCAAAACCAGGAAGAATCAATGGAGCTCAATGTCCTTGGAGAATGAAGCTTTAGGATGACTTTGGAGGAAGGGATAGGATTTGGGCAAGAAAAGGGAAAAAGACAAAGGCATTTTAGGTGGTGAGAATAACATGAGATCAAGGGGGCAATGGGCCTAGTTGGTTCAAGATTTCGAGAGTTTATGAGTAACATAACATGGAAGGAGGAGACCCCAGTTCCTGCCTAGCTCTGATACTTTCAGCCTGTAAGAACATAAAAAAATTAACTAACCTATTTCTTTTGTCACTAAAATGAGAGCATCAGAGCAATGTCTCCCAGGTTCTTCACAGCTCTAAAACTCAGTGAGCCTTGATGCTAAGTGGTTCTGATCTGAGATCTGGAACCAGAGAGAACTAGTTCTGGCTTTAACTAAATATGAGAACTAGTTTTCTAAACACTTAAACTCTCAATTGACTTATCTATACAATGGGAACAACAATGGCATGACAGTGGAAAAAAGTCAATATACTTGGTGCCTAGAACAAGTTAGTGAGTTGCGAAGAAATTTTTTTTACAAAGGAGATCTAGTTGGAGCAGTTCCCTACCCCTCCAACCCCACCTGCCAAAGGATATATGATTAGCAGTGAAACCTAGGTAAGAGGTATTCAGTTGATTCTGGAATTTCATTGTAGGGTGCAAGAGATTATTTCTAGAAGAGAGTTATTGTCCTTGGAGATCTGATTCCATTCAGCTGGGTGAGCAGCTCATACATACAAGTCAGTTCACTCACAGTAGGATTAGGTTTCTATTTTAAGCTGCCAAGAATCTCTGGATCCTCTCACTATGCTGGTATATAACTAGGGATTATTGATATCTTCTAAAACTTAGAACTGGACATGGAAAACAGACTGGTTCCAAATAGGAAAAGGAGTACGTCAAGGCTGCGTATTATCACCCTGCTTATCTAACTTACATGCAGAGTACATCATGAGAAACGCTGGGCTGGAAGAAGCACAAGCTGGAATCAAGATTGCTGGGAGAAATATCAATAACCTCAGATATGCAGATGACACTACCCTTATGGCAGAAAGTGAAGAGGAACTAAAGAGCCTCTTGATGAAAGGGAAAGAGGAAAGTGAAAAAGTTGGCTTGAAGCTCAACATTCAGAAAACTAAGATCATGGCATCTGGTCCCATCTCTTCATGGGATATAGATGGGGAAACAGTGGAAACAGTGTCAGACTTTATTTTTGGGGGCTCCAAATTCACTGTGGATGGTGATTACAGCCATGAAATTAAAAGATGCTTACTCTTTGGAAGGAAAGTTATGACCAACCTAGATAGTATATTGAAGAGCAGAGATATTATCTTGCCAACAAAGGTCTGTCTAGTCAAGGCTATGGTTTTTCCAGTGGTCAGGTATAGATGTGAGAGCTGGACTGTGAACAAAGCTGAGCACCGAAGAATTGATGCTTTTGAATTGTGGTGTTGGAGAAGACTCTTGAGAGTCCCTTGGATTGCAAGGAGATCCAACCAGTCCTTTCTAAAGGAGACCAATCCTGGGTGTTCATTGGAAGGACTGTTGCTGAGGCTTAAACTCCAATACTTTGGCCACCTCATGCGAAGAGTTGACACATTGGAAAAGACCCTGATGCTGGGAGGGATTGAGGGCAGGAGGAGAAGGGGATGACAGAGGATGAGATGGCTAGATGGCATCACCGACTCAATGCACATGAGTTTGGGTGAACTCCAGGAGTTGATGATGGACAGGGAGGCATGGCATGCTGCAGTTCATGGGGTCGCAAAGAGTCGGACACGACTGAGTGACTGAACTGAACTGAACTGGACTAGGAATTTGGAGTTGATCCAATGGGAAATGACAGCTCATGACAAACTAACAGTAGGAGGTGTGAAAAAGGAAGTGAAGCTGTAGGAAGATTAATCTAGGGGCAGGATTCATGGATTTGAGTTGGGGGAACATTAAGCTGTAGAAGTCTGGGTGGGATATACTGCTACTGCTACTGCTGCTAAGTCGCTTCAGTCGTGTCCAACTCTGTGCGACCCCATAGATGGCAGCCCACCAGGCTCCCCCGTCCCTGGGATTCTCCAGGCAAGAATACTGGAGTGGGTTGCCATTTCCTTCTCCAATGTATGAAAGTGAAAATTGAAAGTGAAGTTTCTCAGTCGTGTCCGACTCTTAGCAACCCCATGGACTGCAGCCTACCAGGCTCCTCCATCCATGGGAGTTTCCAGGCAAGAGTACTGGAGTGGGGTGCCATTGCCTTCTCCAAGAGCTGGGATATAGTATTGAAGAGCGAGGTTTAATCAGAGAGAGGTGACAAAGAGAGAACTTGAGGACTCTTTAGGTGATGGGGAGAAACAAAATACTTATGATTCTGAGCTCTGGTGGCCAGGGGAGTGGTGAGGGTGGGCTTAGACAGGGCAGATTTAGGACCATGTTATCTCAGGTAGGACTGGGGAGGAAGCAAACTTAGATGTGAAACTACAGAATTTCAGGTAATGGCTGGCATATCGATTGCCTACAAGTTGCTAAAAATATGGAATTGATTAATTCCATTGATTGTGAAGGCTAGAGATAGCAGGCCCAGGCCTCTGTGTACCGATATTCAGGGAAGCCATGAGAAGGGACGACAGTGGAGAGCTGTGCTATGCAAGCGGGCTACGTGCACTATTTTCACGTAGTGTTGAAAATACTGATGCTTGCTTTCCTACCTGCATGGTTCCGATATAATTGGTCTGGGTTCAGTCTGGGCATGCGGATTTCTAGACCCCCATGGGTATAGAGAGAAAAACAGTTGAAGAGCTCAGTACACTCTGGAGAGTGAGAAGCCTCTGAAGAACATTTGCTCGTTACCTGCTTATTACTGGGTGTGGCGTGGCATCAATATTCTCTTGTACAGTAGTCACAACTGTTCTCTGGGGGAAGGACTCACTAACTCCTGCTTGAGATTCTGAAAAGAGGTGGAACTCAAGAAGCCTTGTGAGCTCTGACTCTCCAAACATTGTTTTTAAGGGAATAAAAAGAAAATTAAAAATAGATGCCTCACGTGTCCAGGTCTTACTAATAGCACACTTCAACTGTCTGAAAGCAAGAATCTAAATTTAATGTAACGTGACAACATATATAAAAAATCCTAAATCTGCTTAGTTCTTTGCCTCACTCTTTCTTCAAAATTTTTCGTGGTCTCACTTAGAACCTATATGTTTTAATTTACATCTTGTCCTGATCAGCTTAGCAATCTGAGTAAATAAAAAATAATTTCAGAAGTGGAGGGCCTATATAGAACTAGATGATAGTCAGTAAGCCAAGAAATTTCATGGCAAATAGATGGGGAAACAATGGAAACAGTGAGAGACTTTATTTTCTTGGGCTCCAAAATCACTGCAGATGGTGACTGCAGTCATGAAATTAAAAGACACTTGTTCCTTGGAAGAAAAGCTATGAACAACCCAGACAACATATTAAAAAGCAGAGATGTTACTTTGCTGACAAAGGTCCATCTAGTCAAAGCTATGTTTTTTCCAGTAGTCATGTATGGATGTGAGAGTTGGACCATAAAGAAAGCTGCGGGCCGAAGAACTGCTGCTTTTGAACTGTGGTGCTAGAGAAGACTGCCGGGAGCCAGCGTGAGGAACTCCGCCCATGGCAAAGGTCATCAGGAAGGAGGCTTGGCATACGCAAAGGCATGATCAAGCCTCAGGGAACCCCCTGTTCTCGAGCATCTACCCCCAAAACCAAAGTCTATCTACTTTACTGTTTCATGCTCTCGCCTACACCTCTGACTTTATGGGGGGCTGTTCCCCACCGGTCCTCTCTTGGAGAAGGAGTTAACTTACAGCTCCAAGTCAATAAAAATTCCTGGGCGTGACAAGAGTGTTTCAACTTACAAACTCCTCTGAAGGTTATCTAGCCTGCCTGTACAGGTTCCTCCGGCCACATGTGATTGTTTACAGTCTCCCAACCGTGAGAGGCATGAGATGTTTTAGACTTACTAAAGGCAGATTCCTTTGGGAAGTTAGAAATTATTAGTATAGTGGGTTGGTTAGGAATTATATTGGTGAAGAGTTTTTCATTTGTTGTGCCAATAATTGCTGCTAATTCCCTGCCATGGGTGTGACAAGGGTGTCTCAGGTCAAACCTCTCTGCTGACAGACTAGCTTGTGTGACAGGATTATCCATACTCCTGCCACTATGCACATGATTGCTTACTACCTCTCAACCATAAACAGCACAGAGAGTTTTGGAGTATTTTGAGAGTCTTAATTAGCATAGGGCTTTTCTCATTGTTGAGTCAATGATTGCCACCAGGCCTCCATATCCTTAGGCACCTGGGAATATATTAATCAGTGTATTTGGACTATAGAAAAGGAAATATAGTAGTTTTTAAGGTTAGCAATACTAGACTTCTTGAGTTAATGAATTTTCTCTTTTTATAGATGACTGTACTTTGTTATAAATCACTGTGTCCTTGCTATGTAAAAATGTAACTTTTCAACCCTGGGATTTCCTTGGAAGGAATGATGCTAAAGCTGAAACTCCAGTACTTTGGCCACCTCATGCGAAGAGTTGACTCATTGGAAAAGACTCTGATGCTGGGAGGGATTGGGGGCAGGAGAAGAAGGGGACGACCGAGGATGAGATGGCTGGATGGCATCACTGACTCGATGGATGTGAGTCTGAGTGAACTCCGAGAGATGGTGATGAACAGGGAGGCCTGGCGTGCTGCGATTCATGGGGTCGCAAAGAGTCGGACACGACTGAGCGACTGAACTGAACTGAACTGAACTGAAAAATAAAAAATTGGGATCAGTTTCTGGAAAGACTGATTCCCCCATGTTGTTTCTTTCTTGCTCCCCGTTTTTCTGGCTGAATTAATGTGGGTACTCACCAAGCCTGCTAATTCTGCCTGGGCTTCCAAGATCAGACCGGGGAGGCCTCAGTGCCTCCTCTCCTTCGGGAGAACGGAAAGACGCCTGTGGCCTACGTAGGTGGTGATTGGTATTCCATGTAAATCAAGTTATTCAGCCTCTTTTTCTCCACTAATTTTCCTACTACACTATCCGTTTCTAATCTCTCTCTATATCTGTAATTAAATAAGTTTTTTCCTAGGACGCTGATTCCGTCCCCACCTTCAAATTACCCTGGATCCACTGGGGCTGGAACCCGGCAAGACTCTTGAGAATCCCTTGGACTGCAAGAAGCTCAAACCAGTCAATCCTAAAGGAAATCAGTCCTGAATATTTATTGGAAGGACTGCTGCTGAAGCTGAAATTCCAATAGTTTACCCTGGATCCACTGGGGCTGGAACCCGGCAAGACTCTTGAGAATCCCTTGGACTGCAAGAAGCTCAAACCAGTCAATCCTAAAGGAAATCAGTCCTGAATATTTATTGGAAGGACTGCTGCTGAAGCTGAAATTTCAATAGTTTGGCCACCTGATGTGAAGAACTGACTCATTGGAAAAGACCCTGATGCTGGGAAAGATTGAAGGCGGGAGGAGAAGGGGATGACAGAGGATGAGATGGTTGGATGGCATCACTGACTTGATGGACATGAGTTTGAGCAAGCTTCGGGAGTTGGTGATGGACAGGGAAGCCTGGCATGCTGCAGTCCATGGGGTCGCAAAGAGTTGGATGTTACTGAGTGACTGAAATGAACTGAACTGAAGCCAAGAAAAGGCTTTGAGTCCCTGTTGTGTGCCAGGCACTGTGAGAGATGCTTCGCACACCTCCTTCTTTAGTTCTTTACTAGGTCTACTGTCTTCCCTCTGAATCCAGTCTACCTTCGGGATACCCCTGGGATGTGGGTTTTGAGGCAGTGGGACACAGCCTCCCAGTAAGAATACCAAGAGGAGACAGTCTGCTTTCCCCAGTCTCCATCCGCAGGTGGTCTTCTACTGTGGGAGGAGTGATGGGCTGGCAGAGAGGCAACCAGAGCCTGCATGGAGGCCCCAGTTTTGGTGTAAAACTGGGCTTCCTGGGTGGCACAGTGCTAAAAAATCCGCCTGTTGATGCAGGAGATACAAGAGATGCAGGTTCAATCTGTGGATTGGGAGTAGGCAACCCACTCCAGTACTCTTGCCTGGAGACTCTCACGGACAGAGGGGCCTGGCAGGCTGCAGTCCATGGGATCTCAAAGAGTTGGACATGACTGAGCGACTGAGGACCCATGTACACAGTGGTGTGTCCTGGGAAGTCTTCTGACTGTACAGCCTGGGGCATGACTTCTCCTGTGTTTTCTGTTGCCTGACTTCTTGGTTCCCCCTCATTTACTTGGCCTGCTTTTCCATAATTTCCTTCAGTTCCGTGAGTTACCTGATATCTTTCCAAAGATACCATGCTGCTGCTGCTAAGTTGCTTCAGTCGTGTCCAACTCTGTGCCACCCCATAGACGGCAGCCCACCAGGCTCCCCTGTCCCTGGGATTCTCCAGGCAAGAACACGGGAGTGGGTTGCCATTTCCTTCTCCAATGCATGAAAGTGAAAAGTGAAAGTCAAGTCGCTCAGTCGTGTCCGACTCTTTGAGACCCCATGGACTGCAGCCTACCAGGCTCCTCTGCCCATGACGTTTTCCAGGCAAGAGTACTGGAGTGGGGTGCCATTGCCTTCTCCGAAAGATACCACAGACACTAGCAGAAATGCTCAGGATATCTATGCAAGGCTTATGTCTCTTCTTAGAAATATCTCTATGTCTTTTCTTAGAAAGGAGGAAACAACTTGCCCAAGATCACAGAGTTAGAGAGTAGCAGAGCTAAGGTCTCCAACCAGATGTTTTTTGCATAAGCCATTATGTAAGGAATGAACATCCCTAAACCTTTACACCTCATGCGAAGTGTTAACTCATTGGAAAAGACCCTGATGCTGGGAGGGATTGGGGGCAGGAGGAGAAGGGGACAACAGAGGATGAGATGGCTGGATGGCATCACTGACTCGATGGACATGGGTTTGGGTGAACTCCAGGAGTTGGTGATGGACAAGGAGGCTTGGCGTGCTGCAATTCACGGGGTCACAAAGAGCTGGACACGACTGAGCGGCTGAACTGAACTGAACTGAAACCTTTACAAATCCTGAGGACTTCACTGGGCTTCCCTGGTGGCTCAGTGGTAAAGAATCAGCCTGTAGTGCAAGCAATGCAGGAAACAGATCCCCTGGAGAAGGGAATGGCAACCCACTCCAGTATTCTTGCCTGGAAAATCCCCATGGACAGAGGAGCCTGGTGGGCTACAGTCTACGGGGTTGCAAAGAGCTGAACATGACTGAAGCAGCTGAACATGCATGTACAAGGACTTCATTATATCGTCTCAGACATTAAAAATGAGGTTCCTTTGACCTCGAGGTACTGCTAAATAATAATCTATTTATTTTAGAGAAAAGAAAGAGGTTTACCATATATTTTAAGCGACAGAATTGAAACCTGTTTTAAAAGATTTTTCTTTTTAAATTGCATCGAAAGATGAATTATTTGCACACTTATAGGGAAATCTTTCAATCATCTGGAAAATCCTCTTATGCAGAACACCCTGATGGAGAACTGCAGTTTTTTCATCTCACACATGAAAAAAGAGAAAGGGGTCTCGAGCATGTGGAAGGTGGCAAGTTCCATGTATTGGCCGAGAGGAGGTGTGTGCGCAAGGAGGGGAGACGCAAGTGGTCCCCTGTCATTCTGCGCGCCGGCTTTCAGGCAGCTCTGGAGGCGTGTGTCGCGCTCCTGAAACCCTCAGATGGTGATTATGACCGATTACACAAGATGCCATGTTCCCTAATCATATCACTTACATCGCTGTGAACAGCGGTGACAAGGGTTTGAAGGGAGGAGATCACAGCTGTCTAATTAAAAAAAAAAAAAAAAATCAGACAAACTAGACAGAGCTTCAGCCAGGAGATCACACAGTGGCCAGGGTGGGAGTCTTGGCGTGATGGGGTTCTGCCCTCTCTCTAACCCAGCTTAACCCCCGGCCATCCTCTTGTTTCCAGAGCCCCTTGATTACATCATGACGGGCGCTGGGCAGGTGTGGCTCATACACTGGGTTCATTTATTTATTGTATTAGCTCCCTGCTCTGTGAAGTGATCATTGTCACTGGAGTAATTTTGGAGTCTGTTGCCACCAGAATTGAAACGGCTCTTGTGAATCAAAGGCAAGTGCCACGGACATACCCCTCCTTATGCTTCTCTGAAGCGGCCCTCAGCTTAAGACACCACCTCTCCATTTGGCCACTCCGTTTTTAATCTGCCTTCAAAGAGAAAGCCAACTGTCTTGAATTAAACACAAAATGGTTCTTGAAGGCGTGTGTGATGAAAGTGATTAAATAATTAATTCAAACAAAGGTGACTTTTGAGTCAGGTTGGGGGGTCAGGAAAAAAAGAAAAAGTCTTGATTTGAAGCAGCGTTTACTTGGCATGCTATGGAGAAAAATATTTAACATGATATGAAATGACCATGCTGGAGAATATTAACCTGTCTCCTTTGCTTCCGTCGCTCCAGGCACGTTGGCCTCTTACTGATCCTTGAACAGACCAAGGCTATTTCCCTCTACCTCGGGGACTTTGGACTTTCTCTTCTTTTTGCTGGAAGACTCCTCTCCATGATATTGATCTGGGTCTTGCTTTTCAGGCATGTAGGGCTTAGGTCCTCAGAGAGACCCTTTCTGACTGTTCTAGCTGTAAAATTGTTCCCTTCCCCCAACTTCTGTGTTTAGCCTGTACTCTTTTTTTATTTCTTTATGATCCTTATTATTGCCTGGCATTCAGCGACATGTCAGTTCTTTGTTTTACTGTGTCTTCTGCACCAGAATGGAAGGTCCATGAGGACAGTATTTTATCTGTTTTTCCCCCCTGCAGTATCCCTAACAACTAGAACAGTGTCTAATGCCACAATTAAATAGTTGTTCAATCTTCTCTAAGATTAAAAGGAGCTGTCCAAAACGCTCTAAGCAATGAAAGGCACTACACATGCTTCTAAGTGTTAACTCATCCCCTAGAAATATAAATTCAGATTTAGGCACAAGCTAAATTCTTAAAAACAAAATGGAACGAAACGAATGCTTTCCCCTGGCTACTTTCCCTGCTTTGAAACAAACCATTGGCCTTTTGAGCTTCCTTCTCTAAACAGTCAAGGATGTTTATCAGAAGGCATGTATGGCTTCCATTCTGTGATGAAATATGTCCCAGGAGAAGCCTACCTCCCCTTGTGCTTTGCTGGGTGTGTATATCTGGTTTATAGCAAGTTAGCTGAAGTAGATGTATCTCGAGCCAATGTTGTAAGTGTAAGTGACAGTCAGTCTGATGGAGACTAAATTGTGCATGTGAGCCTAGCTATACCTGTCTGTCTGGATGCACTGGATACAATTGTTTGGTAAGCCCTTGACCCTTCACCAGTCCAAAGCAGTACGTGTATAAGAGGGTTTGTAATGTTAATTCTTCTGAACATCTCAATATACTTTCCCAATCTATGCTGTCTCTAGACAACCTGTCAACTTTTTCCAAGAGCCTAATCCTGATGATAAAAGCCACAGTCTCTAAATTCTCTTAAATCAGATAATCTGACCAGTTAGGTGAAGCTGAGTTGTAAAGTAAGAAAACATTTTTCCCTTAATAAAGTCCTATTAGTGATTTTATTCATGATACGAAGCATCAGAACAAGCATTGAAAAAAATTCAAACAGTAATTGTGTGTAGGAATTAACAGCCCATAGAAAAATGAAAGTGAAGTTTGATCTTTCAAAGCTGCTGCCATAATTTGAGTGGACTTGAATGTAAAGCACTCTTGGAGAAGCAGGAAGTTTGGACCAGGCAGAACATAGGTGTAAATGCAGAATGTCTGAAGGGCATGAGTTCTGGCCTTCAGGGCAGAAGGCAGGTAAAGCCAGGCTTAGGGTCGGGGCGCTAGTCTCCAGGAAGAGGGTGCAAGAGAGGCTCTCATTCCATAAACAGCAAGACAGAGGGGCTATCACTGCAAACAGTGTGGGTGAGGTTGGAAGGTGGGAGCTGAAGCCACAGAGGTAGAAAATGACCATGTCTGCCTCATGATAAACCTGGGTTCTCGGCAATAGGATAATTTTAGTCTGTCGGGACCCTATTAATTAAAAATGAAGGTAATGCACGCCTAAATAAACTCTATGAATCAAAATAGCTGTTTCAGTTGGAACTATGGGTAATTATTTCCTTTGAAAATTTAAAATTTTCAGTAAATATTTGTGATTTTTTTTTTAGTGTAGGATGATATAGGATAATTCAATAATTACGCTTAGGCATTATGGCATGGTTATAACTACAAACACAATGGGGGAAAATCATTAGGAATTTCAAGATCAATGAATAAGATTCATTTTAAAGTCTTCTGTCTTTTTGAAATTCATATGGTAATAGTGTGGTTGGAAGGGACCAGAAATTGTATAAATGTTATGATATATAGAGACATAATTGCTGTCAATGTAAGTAATGTGGCTTTGCTGAGCAAAATAAGATGATTGCTTAGGGTTTCCAAAACCCTCTAAAATTGCTTCTCTACCACATGTAACCACATGTGGTATAAATAAAATGTGAGTCAAAGGAATGAGGAAAGATAAACATATAATTAAAAACAGCTCGGTAGATACTTGGGCTCATTCATTTCGATGATGGCATCTGCAGTTTATGGAGCGGTTATAGACCCGCAATATATCGGCGTTGACTATATGCCATAAAACACATCAGTGCAGCCTGGGCCTAAATTATTATACACAAACAATAAATCCATCCATTAACAGAATAAATATGATAAGTGTTGATAATGTTGGGAAGTGGCAGAATGAGATCCTTAAGTAAATAGCTATGTGTTCCTAAGAAACAAAGATTACTTTAGCTTTTAGTGCCGCCCATGACTTCCGTTCTGTTATCTGTAGTTTGAATTAAAACAAAGATTGTGGCCTTGAAAGCATCTATGCTGATTACTGTTTGTGAATCTAATAAAAGACATCAGTCCAAGCATTTATTTGTGAAAATGAAATCTTCATATGTTGAAGGTCGCCTTTAGTTGAAGTTATATAATAAGCAAAAGTCAAGGTTCCTTTGCCATTAAAACGGCTCATGGAGCAAATCTTTGGTATTCTACCCTTAACCTTGAATTGTGTTCTGTGTGTTGTAAGAAAGAGAGTAAATGCTCGCCACGGAGTCAGCATGGCTTTTGAGTTTTTTCCTAGGAAATGGTTACCCAGATGGAAAACCTCTTCACAAACATTGTTAAATGAAATAGTCTGACAAAATATATCTGAATATGGATTAAGAATTAGTTTTTCATCAACCATAGTGCCATTTTGTCCTCTAAGAAATGGAAAATTTTTGTCAAGCACTAGAATTAATAAATGCTTGCAGGTGGATTGTTAGGGAAATACTGACAATGCTATATTATATACAAGTGGTGTAAAGAAAATATGTAGGTATCATATTCTTCAGGGTGGAAAGGGAGCAAGCAAGTATATAAAAATATTATCAAAAACTTGCCATTTTACAAGTTGTTATTTTAGATAATTGGCATTTTATTCTACATGGCTTAAAGGTTTATTTTTTAAATGAAAATATAGTGATTTACAATATTGTGTTACTCTCTGCCTACAGAAAAGTGATTCAGTTACATATACCTATATTTTTCAGATTATTTTTCTTTGTAGGTTATTACAAGATAAATATAGTTCCCTGTTCTATATAGCAAATCCTTGTTGTTTATCTATTTATGTACAGTAGTTTGTGTCTGTTAACCCCATACTCCTGATTTATCCCTTCCCCCACTTTCTCCTTTAACAATCATATTTGTTTTCTGTATCTGTGAGTCTGTCTCTGTTTTGTATATAGATTAACTTGTATACTTTTTCAGATTCCACATATAAGTGCTATCCTATTATCTTTCTCTGCCTGACTTACTCCTCTAAGTGTCATATGCTCTAGTTCTATCCAGGTTGTGGCAAATGGCAATATTTGCTTCTTTTCTCATGGCTGAATAATGTTCCATCCCATATATATATCACATCTTCTTAAGCCAATTATCTGTTGATGGGCACTTGGGTTGTTTCCATGTCTTGGATACTGTAAACTACTGCTATGAACATTGGGGCATAAGTGTTTTTTCGAATCAGAGTTTTTCTTTTCTTTTCTAGATATATACCCAGGAGTGGGATTGTTGGTTCATATGGTAGCTCTATTTTTAGTTTTTAAAAGAACCTTCAATGCAAACTAGTACAGCCACTATGGAGAACAGTGTGGAGATTCCTTAAAAAACTGAAAATAGAACTGCTTTATGACCCAGCAATCCCACTGCTGGGCATACACACCGAGGAAACCAGAATTGAAAGAGACACGTGTACCCCAATGTTCACTGCAGCACTGTTTATAATAGCCAGGACATGGAAACAACCTAGATGTCCATCAGCAAACGAATGGATAGGAAAGCTGTGGTACATATGCACAATGGAGTATTACTCAGCCATTAAAAAGAATACATTTCAATCAGTTCTAATGAGGTGGATGAAACTGGAGCCTATTATACAGTGTGAAGTAAGCCAGAAACGAAAACACCAATACAGTATACTAATGAATATGTATGGAATTTGAAAAGATGGTAACGATAACCCTCTACGTGAGACAGCAAAAGAGACACAGATGTATAGAACAGTCTTTTGGACTCTGTGGGAGAGGGAGAGGGTGGGATGATTTGGGAGAAAGGCATTGAAACAAGTGTAATATCATATATGAAACGAATCGCCAGTCCAGGTTCGATGCGTGATACTGGATGCTTGGGGCTGGTGCACTGGGATGACCCAGAGGGATGGTATGGGGAGGGAGGAGGCAGGGGGGTTCAGGATGGGGAACACGTGTATACCTGTGGCAGATACATATTGATGTATGGCAAAACCAATACAATATTGTAAACTAATTAGCCTCCAATTAAAAGAAATAAATTTATATTAAAAAAAATAAATAAAGGAAACTTCATACTGCTTTCCATAGTGGTTTCACCAATTTACATTCCTATTAACAGTGTAGGAGGGTTCCCTTTTCTCTACATCCTCTCCAGTATTTATTATTTGTAGGCTTTTTCTGATCACCATTCTGACTCATGTAAGGTAATACCTCATTGTAGTTTTGATCTGCATTTCTCTAATAGTGATATTTGAGCATCTTTTCATGTGCCCATTGGACATCTGTGTTTCTTTTCTTTGAGAAATGTCTATTTACGTTATTGTACATATTTTGATGGTGTTGTTTTCTTTCTTGATGTTGAGTTGTATATGATGTTTCTATATTTTTGATATTAACACCCTAATGGTCATATCATTTATAAATATTTTCTCTCAATGGATGTAAAGGTTTAATTTCAAAAGTGTGGATACATATGTCTTGTAGGAATATATGGGGTGGTTTAGTCACTGTCTTTTTTTTTCTTCTTTTGAAGACTTCTTAGTCACCTCTATAAAAATATAATTTACACTCAATAAAATCACTGATTTTTAAGAGATGAGTCTTGAGAAATGCATACAGTCATGTGACCACCACCATAATCATGATGTAGGGCATTTCCTTTATACCAAAATGTTACTTCATGCTCCAGTGTCATTAATTTATCCCCTTCTACTCCCCTTCTGGCAACCACAGATACTTGCTTTCTGTTACTAAAGTTTTGCTTTTGCTAGAACTTCATGTAAATGGAATCATACCATGTATAGTCCTTTCTATACAGCTTTTCCCACTCGTTTAATGCTTTTGAGATTAATCCATGATGTTTTGTATATTGGTCATTTTTCTTTCTATTGCTGAGCAATATTTCATTGTGTAGATGCGTGAAAGTTTATTTATCCATTCACCAACTGATGAGTACCTGGGTGTGGAAATTTGTGTTCATTCTCTTGGAATAATACCAAAGAAGATGATTGCTGGCTCATAAGGCAGGTTTATATGTAACTTTAAAAGAAACTGCCAAACTCTTTCCCAAAGTGGCTATATCATTTTTATCTTCCACCAGCAAGGGAAGATTCTTCCAGTTCTTTCACATACTTGCCAACATTAGCTATTATTTAAAATTGTGGTTGTTCAATCACTCAGTTGTGTCTGACTCTGCAATCCCATGGACTGCAGAACATCAGCCTTCCCTGTCCTTCTCTATATCTGGAGCTTGCTCAGACTCATGTCCATTGAGTCGATGATGCCACTGAACCAGCTCATCCTCTACCACCTCCATCTCCTCCTGCCCTCAGTCTTTTTCAGCATCAGGGTCTTTTCCGACGCGTCAGCTCTTCACATCAGGTGGCCAAAGTAGCTTCAGTTTCAGCATCAGTCCTTCCAATGAATATTAAGGGTCGAGTTCTTTAGATGGACTGGTTTGATCTCTTGGCTATCCAAGGGACCTTCCAACAGTTTTCTGCAGCACCATGTTTCGAAAGCATCAATTCTTTGGCACCCAGCTTTCTTTATGGTCTAACATTCACCTTCATACAAGACTACTGGAAAAACCAAAGCTTTGACTATTCAGACCTTTGTCGGCAAAGTGATGTCTCTGATTTTTAATATGCTGTCTTAGGCTTGTAATAGCTTTTCTTCCAAGGAGCAAGTGTTTTTTAACTCCATGGCTGCAGTCACCGTCCTCAGTGATTCTGGAGCCCACGAAAATAAAGTCTGTCACTGTTTCCACTTTTTCCATGTCTATTTGCCATGAAGTGATGGGACCAGATGCCATGATTTTAGTGCCAGATTATTTAATATTAGTCATTTTAATTTTAACTATTCTAATGTGTATGCAGTGGTATGTCACTGTGGTTTTGATTTGCATTTCCCTTATGACAAATGATGTTGAACATCTTGTCGTGTGCTTATTTGTCATCCATATATCTTCTTCAGTTATTTTCCATTTTTAAAAAATGGTATAGTTTCACTTCTTCTTATTTGTTTCTTTTTTGCTCCTTATTATTAAGTTGTAAAAGGTCTTATACATTTTGGATAAAGTTCTTTGTCAGAGTTGGGTTTTGGACAAATTTTACCCTAGTCTGTGGTTTGCCTTTTGATCTTTGAGAGGTTTTTGAAGAGCAACAGGTCAAAAGTTTTTATGAAATCAAATTCATTATTTTTTTCTTTGATAGTTCATGCTTCCTGTCCTCTCCAAAAAATTTAGACTAACCAAATATTGCCAAGAATGTCTCTTATGTTTTCTTCTGCAAGTTTGATTTAGCCTTTAATTTAGGTCTACTACTGTCCGCTTCGGGCTTCCCAGGTGGCGCTAGGGTAAAGAACACCCCTGCCAATGTGGGAGACCCGGGTTTGATCCCTGAGTCAGGAAGGTCCCCTGGAGAAGAAAATGGCAACCAACTCCAGCATTCTCACCTGGAGAATCCCATGGACAGAGGAGCCTGGTTAGCTACAGTCCATAGGGTTGCAAAGAGCTGGAGAGGGCCGAAGTGACTTAGCACGCATGTACTACCAGTGTGTGCTAATTTAGTTAATTTTGCGAGTATGAGAGAAACATTGAGGTTCATTTTTCACATATGACTGCCCAGTCGTTTCAATGCAATTTGTTGAGATTATCCATTTTGTAATAAATTGTCTTGGAAAAATATTTCGTGGTATATATCTAGATTTGTTTTTGAACACATTTCTATTCCATTGGACTAGCTTAGTAACTTTATGCCAATATCATACTGTTGTGATTATTGTAGTTTTATAGTAAGTCTTGAGATAGTAGTAACATGATTTTAAATTTGTTATTTTTTTCAAAATTGTTTTGGGTATTCTTGGTTAAATTTCCGTATAAATTTTAGAATGACTTGTCTATTTCTACATACATATCTTCCTGGATTTTGATGAGAATTTCACTGATGTGTTAATTTAGGGAGAGTGGTATCATAACAAGACTACGTGTATGAATGTGGTGTGCTGCTTCATTCATTTAGGTATTCTTTAATTTCTCTCATCAAGGTTTTGCACATTTTTTTTTTGCATAAAGTTATCCAAAAGTATCTTATGTGTTTGTGCTTTTTCAGAGATTACGTCTTTTATATTTCTGTTTACCGTTGTTTATTTCCAGTATGTGAAAATATAATTGACTTTTAAAATATTGACCTTGTGGACTATATCTTTGCTAAACTTGTTATGCGTTCTAGTAGCTTTAAAAATAATTTCTTAGAATATTGTATAAATGATCATGACAAGATTTGCTTTCTTCTTTTTCAGCATATGTGCCTTTTATTATTTTTTTTTCCTTGCCTTATTGTGCTTGTTAGGTCCCCTAGCTGGATTAGGAGTAGTGAGAATCAACATTCATTCTTATTCTTGTTCCGAGGGGGAAATTTTTCTCACCAATAAGTAGGTTAGTTGTAGTTTTGTTTTTGTTTTTAGGTTCTCTTTCTCAGTTTGAGGAAGTTTAATGAGTGATGAGTGGATGTCGGATTTTGTCAAATGCATTTTTGGCATCTCCTGAGGTAATCATGTGGCTTTTCTTCCCCAGACTGTTAATATGATGAGTTACATCCCTTTTCAAACGTTAAACCAATCTTCATTCCTGGGATCAACCCCACTTAATCCTGATATAGTATCTTATTTATAGATTTCTGGATTTTATTATCTAAAAAATGTTTGATAATTTTGTATTCATGTTCATAAGAGACCCTGGTCTGCAAATATTTTCTTCTTATAATTTTTGGTCTGGAATTTATAATAATGGCTAAAATCAGGGTCATGATGGTCTCATAAAATGAGCTGGTATGGGTTTTCTCTATTTTCTGGAAGTATTTGAATAATCTGCTATTATTTGCTACTTAAATATTTGGTAGAATTCATCAGTGAAGCCATCTGTCTCTGAGTTTGTTGTTTGTTTGTGGGAAAGTTTTTTAATCATAAAATTAATTTTAGAATATATATCAAACTATTGACATTATCTAGTTCTTCTTGAGTGAATGCGTTTTGGTAGTTTGTATTTTTCAGGGATTCATCCATATTCCAAGTTGTTGGCTATCTTGTCATCAAAGTATTCATATATTCCCTTACTGATATTTTAAAATCTCTAGGCTTTGTAGTGAGGTCCACTCTTTCATTCCTAATAACAGTAATTTGTGTAGTCTCTCTCTCTTTTTTTTTTTTCTGTTTGTTTTGGCTAGAGCTGTTCTTTTAAGCAAACTAACTTTTCAACAGCTAAGTTTTCCTGCTTCCCATTTTATGGTTATCTTCTTCATCATTTCAATTTTTTTTTCATTTAATAGGGTTTAATTTAATTTTTTCTAGTTTCTTAAAGTTTGGTCTTAGATAATTGCTTCTTTTTTCTTTTCTATTAATCATATAAGAATATAAGAATTTAATTTAAATATCCTTCAAGCACTGCTCTAATGACATTGCACACAATTTGATATGTTTGGCCCTTATTTTTATTAACTGTATTTTTTATTTCTAATTTTCATTGCAATTTCTTCTTTGACACTTGAGTTATCTAGAAGCGCATTGCTAGACAATTAGATTGTTTTGGGGCTTCCTGTTCCTATGTTGTGGACTGAAGACTGACTGCCTCCTGCCAGCGAGACTGGGACACTGAGAGTGCCTTATCTGTTCCCTTCTTTCAGGCGTGGCAATCTTGGGTTGCTTGTTATTCAGCTTCTGAAAACCACTGCTTCATGTATTTGGTTTGGTTTTCTAATTGTTTAAAATAGGTGAGTGTATCCGGTCCCTTTTATACCATCTTGACCTGAACTGAAAAATTTCCTTGGTATCTTAAAAAGCAAAACAAGTACACTCTATACAGAAGTATAACACACAGGCAGAATAAGAACCTGTGAGTTTTCAGTTTAGTGGGTTTTCACAAAGTGAAACAAACGTGAAACTAGCACCCAGATCAGTAATCAGAGCATCGTCAGCACTCCTGCCACCATCTTTGGTTCTAGCCTCACACCTGCCCCAGTGCCAGCCATCATCCTGACTTCTAATTATCTATGTAGATTGGATTTTTCTTGTTTTTGAAATTTATATAAATGGGATGCTGAAGTATTTAGTGTTTGGCTGCTTTTGCTAAGTATTATTTTTATTAAACTTTTTTCTTACATGTTTTTGAAGTTGCACACAATTTGATATGTTTGGCCCTTATTTTTATTAACTGTATTTTTTATTTCTAATTTTCATTGCAATTTCTTCTTTGACACTTGAGTTATCTAGAAGCGCATTGCTAGACAATTAGATTGTTTTGGGGCTTCCTGTTCCTATGTTGTGGACTGAAGACTGACTGCCTCCTGCCAGCGAGACTGGGACACTGAGAGTGCCTTATCTGTTCCCTTCTTTCAGGCGTGGCAATCTTGGGTTGCTTGTTATTCAGCTTCTGAAAACCACTGCTTCATGTATTTGGTTTGGTTTTCTAATTGTTTAAAATAGGTGAGTGTATCCGGTCCCTTTTATACCATCTTGACCTGAACTGAAAAATTTCCTTGGTATCTTAAAAAGCAAAACAAGTACACTCTATACAGAAGTATAACACACAGGCAGAATAAGAACCTGTGAGTTTTCAGTTTAGTGGGTTTTCACAAAGTGAAACAAACGTGAAACTAGCACCCAGATCAGTAATCAGAGCATCGTCAGCACTCCTGCCACCATCTTTGGTTCTAGCCTCACACCTGCCCCAGTGCCAGCCATCATCCTGACTTCTAATTATCTATGTAGATTGGATTTTTCTTGTTTTTGAAATTTATATAAATGGGATGCTGAAGTATTTAGTGTTTGGCTGCTTTTGCTAAGTATTATTTTTATTAAACTTTTTTCTTACATGTATTTGAAGTTTATTCATTATCATTGCTATACAATATTCCTATGCTGACATATTAATATTGAGGGAATTTGCATAATTGTTGAGTTTTAGCTATTGCTAAATGTACTACCAGAACATTTTAGGTGATGTGTTTTGGTGAACAGGAGATATGCATTTCTGATGAACACAAACTTAGAAGTGTACTTGCTAGCTCATAGGATATGCACATATTTATCTTTAATAAGTGCTACGAAAGGGTTTTCAAAATCACTGCATCCACTTAATCAGCAGTGTGTAGGATTTCTGGTCATTTAGGAGTCTTTTATTAAAGTCTAAAATGCAAGCTGTCTATATCCTTTGGGAATATATACTCTTGTTCAGAAGACCAGTCAAGAAAGAAAGAACCCCATGTGTTGAACTATGAAATATAAATAGCAGAAACATAGACAGTCAAAGCTACATTGGGAAAACGGTGTAGCAAAATCTTCACAGAGGAAGTGAAACTTTAAATTGGGGCCTTGAAGGGTGAGATTGTTTTTAGTGGTAAGAGAAAGGTGGCAAAGATTCTAGGCAGAGATTCTGGCATGAATAACTTGGTTGAGATGCGGATGTCTTAGCAAGTCTGTGTGTGTGTGTATATGGCTCAGCTGTGTTCTGTTCTAGTTCAGCTGTTCCTTGATTCACCATTTTGGATTTCCTCCTGAGTGTCAGGCCATGTCCCAGATTCAAAGTGGAAAAAGACATGTCATCTCCCTCATGTTACTATCAGTTTACTGAGGAGGCCAATGAGTGTGTCACACCATTGTGTGCAGTGTTGTGACTCAGGTTCTTCAAATGTGACATAAGTCCAGAGAGTAGAAAAACTCCTAAGCCTCTAATGTGGGTCATAGCGATGTCCTAAAGGGATGAAGTTCAGGCTAGGTTATGTGTCCCCCTTCTCTCCCTAGCGTGCTCTCTTCTGCCTCGTGTAGCTAGCAAAGTACAAGATGCTCAGCTGATTGCTGCCTCATCTTCCTCATCACCCCATGAGGCCCAGGGGGGCCATCAGTGTTAGCCGCTTCTTCCAGACCTGGCATGGACTCGGCGATGTGTACAGCTGGGCTTCTCTGGACTCGTCTACAGCTTGCACTCCCGCTTCCTCTGCAGAGTTGTCTCTGAAGTAGAGAAGAGGCTTTCAAATAAGACAGTTGGATGAACAGGCATCAGAATCAGATAAAATCTAGGTTCAAGTTCCAACTGTGATCCTCACGAGCTGTGTCATTTGGCCAAATTCCCTAAGGCCTCTGAGCCACAGATTCCTTGTCTGTAAACGGGGATGTTATTAATCTCATCGGGTTGTTGTGTGGACTGAATGATATCATGCATGATATCATATTAGCATGATAATTGGCACAGAGGAAGCATTTAATACATAGTTTATGATTCTTTTTCTTTTTTTACAAAAACTTAAAATGGTCTAGGTGGTATCAAAATAGATATATGTGTGTGCAGCTTAGCCTGCAGTGTCTGACTCTGGGATCTTATGGACGGTAGCCCGCCAGGCTCCTCTCTCTAGAGGATTTTCCAGGCAAGAATATTGGAGTGGGTTGCCAGTTCCTTCTCCAGGCTATGACAGGGACCACCAAATCACCTTAATTTCTAAAATGGGAAACCTAAAACAGAATTGGTTGAAGACAAAATGTATTGGCTGGGTGAAAATGGAATCTTCATACAGAATTCAACTGGCCAACTTGGGGGTCACAGTGAGGGGTCCAGTGGAGACAGATCTATTAGGTAACCAAAGGTCAGATGTTCCAAATCCCAAACTGACACACTAGTCTTGTAACAACAACGTGCCTTTGGGTACCCCAGAGTAGAATACTGGAAGTCAAAACTGCCAGAAATGTTCTGTTACTGCAACTACATAGATATTTATTGGGCATATTTATTGCCTTTTATGTTATGGAGCTTCTCTGAGGCATCTTATAGTTTTAACTTGGATAAAAGTGCAAAGTGACTTCTCATCTAATTTTATTCCAGTAGCATTCTCCCTAATAAGTAACTCAGTAAATCTGTTTTTAAGCATCACATATACACACAATATTTTGAAGAGGCCCTGACTATAGTTCACTGGATTTTTAAGTTAAAAACAAACCTAAACATGAATGATGAATCCATAGATACTTATTCTCAAAAACCATTAAGGATTATTACTGTAACGTTCAATTTCTGGAATATAGATATCTTTCTTAAATAAAGTGGGCTATATATTTAGGCCTTACGGTTTATTTTAGAATAGTATTGTTATAATCTTATTCTTTCCCAGAAAGTTCCTATTAGAAAACAGCTATCAGACCAACTGAAGATAAAAATAGACACGATGAACTTCTGAACCTCAAATACTGTAGACTTCAGGCTAAAAGAAAAGTTTGATTAAAATAGATTTCCAAAATAGGAAATTTTCCAGGTGCTTGAATTTTCTAGAATAAGAAGGAAATTGTGGAAGTGCTACAGAAATACCAAGCATGAAATAAAGTATTTAGTAGTCTTAAGCATGAAAATAACTCATTTTCCCCTTTGACTCTGGCAAATAAATATAATAGGAGCTGACATTTATTGAGCATGAGGGAGTATGCTAAAGGCTTTTAGGTGTATTATCTCACTTAGCACTGACAAAGCTCTAGGAAGTTGGTACTATGACGACTCCCACTTGGTAAGTGAGGAAATGGACTCAGGGAAGGTCTGGATCTGGCCATGATTCCTTACCTGGTCAGCAGCAGAGTACAGACCTGATCCTGGTCTTCCTCATCCCAAATCACCAGGATCTTTAGCAGGTGGGGCTGGAGGAGAAACAGCTCCTTTTATGCTTCTTGACTTTCTCTTGAGATCCTACTTCTGTTCTTCTCTACTAGTACAACTGACATTCCAGGGAGGATGGGGGAAAGGATTCTCTGCTGAAAATCTACTTGTTGCCTTTAGAAACACTCTTGGATAAAACCACAGGTTTGTCCAGTTTGATCAACTCTATTCCCAAGCCACCTCATGCCTCAGTGGAGCCTTGATCCAAAACTGAAGCTACCAAGAAGGGTCCAAGTACTACCTCTCATTGGGGTCATAGCATTTTATTTGAAGGAGGGAGCCTGAAAGGCAGAAAACTTTAGTAACATTGGCAAATTAAATACTTCAATGTAGAACACTTTCCTTCCTTTAAAAATCAATGGGCTTCACTTCTGGAAAACATTTTAATAAAATTAATCAGAAATGAAATTTTTATAGAGGACAACATGAATGTTGGTATTTGTCAAGACTTACTAATTGTATACCTAAGATTTGTATTTCATTGTATATAAATTTTACCTCAAAGTAAGAAACTTAAAATACAGAAGTCTAACTAACCATCTGCCTGCTGAATTATTTGAAATGCATTGCATTGTCTGCAATTACTCTGAAAAAGATTTTAAAAACTAGATAGATTGTTGATGAATCAGTTCAGTTCAGTTCAGTCACTCAGTCGTGTCTGACTCTGACCCCCTGGACTGCAGCAAGTCAGGCTTCCCTTGTCTATCACCAACTCCCAGAGTTTACTCAAACTCGTGTCCATTGAGTCGGTGATGCCATCCAACCATCTCATCCTCTGTCTTCCCCTTCTCCTCCTGCCTTCAATCTTTCCCAGCATCAGTGTCTTTTTCAATGAGTCAGTTCTTTGCATCAGGTGCCCAAAGTATTGGAGCTTTAGCATCAGTCCTTCCAATGAATATTGAGGACTGATTTCCTTTAGAATGGACTGGCTTGATCTTCTTGTTGATGAATAGGGGATGGTAAACGCATAGATATGTGACAAACAAGTACACTGTATATACAATATTAATGATAGAGTCTAGGCTTAGGTGTATGGATTTTACTGTAAAATTCTTTCAAATTTGTTGTATCTTCATTTTTTAAGATTTTTAAAATTAAGATCTATGATTCTTTTTAATTGAAAAAATAGCAGGATATTTTTATGTTATAGGAAGTTTTTATTAAAAAGTTACAAATATATATATAAAATTACTAGAAGGAAAAAAAAAACACAAAGAAAACTGTAATGTTTTTAGCATATTAAAAACAAAATGAGATCACAAAGCACATAGTATTTTGGAATGATTATTTTTACTTCATAGTGGAAAATTCTTAAAGAGATGGGAATACCAGACCACCTTACCTGCCTCCTGAGAAATCTGTATGCAGGTCAAGAGGCCACATTTAGAACTGGACATGCAACAACAGACTGGTTCCAAATTGGGAAAGGAGTACATCAAAGCTGTATATTGTCACCCTGCTGATTTAACTTCTATGCAGAGCACATCATGTGAAATGCCAGGCTGGATGAAGCAAAAGCTGGAATCAAGATTGCTGGGAGAAATATCAAGAACCTTGGATATGCAGATGACACCACCCTTATGGCAGAAAGCGAAGAAGAACTAAAGAGCCTCTTGATGACAGTGAAAGAAGAGAGTGAAAATGTTTGGCTTAAAACTCAACATTCAAAAAAAGAACATCATGGCATCTGGTCTTATCAGTTCAGTTCAGTTCAGTCGCTCAGTCGTGTCTGACTCTTTGCGACCCCATGAATCGCAGCACGCCAGGCCTCCTTGCCCATCACCATCTCTCGGAGTTCACTCAGACTCACGTCCATCGAGTCCGTGATGCCATCCAGCCGTCTCATCCTCGGTTGTCCCCTTCTCCTCCTGCCCCCAATCCCTCCCAGCATCAGAGTCTTTTCCAATGAGTCAACTCTTCGCATGAGGTGGCCAGACTACTGGAGTTTCAGCTTTAGCATCATTCCTTCCAAAGAAATCCCAGGGTTGATCTCCTTCATGGCAAATAGATGGGGAAACAATGGAAGCAGTGAGAAATTTTATTTCTTTGGGCTCCAAAATCACTCCAGATGGTGACTGCAGTCATGAAATCAAAAGACTCTTGCTCCTTGGAAGAAAAGCTATGATCAACCTAGACAGCATATTAAAAAGCAGAGACATTACTTTGCTCACAAAGCTCCATTTACTCAAAGCTATGGTTTTTCCAATAGTCATATATGGATATGAGAGTTGGACCATAAAGAAAGCTGAGCACAGAAGAATTGATGCTTTTGAACTGTGGTGTTGGAGAAGACTCTTGAGAGTCCCTTGGACTGCAAGGAGATCCAGCCAGTAAAGGAAATCAGTCCTGAATATTTATTGGAAAGACTGCTGCTGAAGCTGAAATTCCAATAGTTTGGCCACCTGATGGGAACAACTGACTCATTGGAAAAGACCTCGATGCTGAGAAGGATTGGAGACAGGAGGAGAAGGGGATGATAGAGGATGAGATGGTTGGATGGCATCACCAACTCGATGGACGTGAGTTTGAGCGGGCTCCAGAGTTGGTGATGGACAGGGAAGTCTGGTGTGATGGACAGGGAAGTCTGGTGTGATGGACAGGGAAGGCTGGTGTGCTGCAGTCCATGGGGTTACATAGAGTCAGACATGACTGAGTGGCTGAAATGAACTGGTAAGTATTAGTTGCTCAGTTGTGTCTGAGTCTTTGTGACTCCATGGATGGTAGCCCACCAGGTTCCTCTGTCCATCGAATTCTCCAGGCAAGAATATTGGAGTGGGAGTTATGTCCTTCTCCAGGGTATCTTCCTCACCCAGGGACTGAACCCAGGTCTCCTGCATTGCAGGTGGATTCTTCACCATCTTAGCCATGTGAGAAGCCCATTTCATAGTATATTGTGGACCGGTTTCAATGGCATTTCCTTTTATTTCACCCATCTTTAAAAATACCTGCATATGACCCAGATCACCACATTGTGGTTGCAATAAACAAATAGTGTTTTGTTGAGAACCTGCCATATCTCTGCTGCTGCTGCTGCTGCTGCT
>SJYT01013295.1:96350-109979 GCA_006410635.1 Cephalophus harveyi | reverse complement strand
GTTTCTGAGACAACTAACTGCTGCTGCTGCTGCTGCTAAGTCGCTTCAGTCGTGTCCGACTCTGTGTGACCCCATAGACGGCAGCCCACCAGGCTCCTCTGTCCCTTGGATTCTCTAGGCAAGAATACTGGAGTGGGTTGCCATTTCCTTCTCCAACGTGTGAAAGTGAAAAGTGAAAGTGAAGTCATGTCCGACTTTTCAAGACCCCATAGACTGTAGCCTACCAGGCTCCTCCATCCATGGGACTTTCCAGGCAAGAGTACTGGAGTGGGTTGCCATTGCCTTCTCCTGCCATGTCTCAGGCCTGCATTAAGCAGTTCACACGCACTTGCTATTTTCACACTGTCATGAACTTAGATCATTCTCTTTGGCTGGACCATTTCCTTTCCTTCTTTAATGGAGCTAGGACTACTATTATAAACAATCATAAATGTGCACAAAAGTTTAACTATAAGAATATTCATCATAATTTTGTTTTATATGAATAAAAGATAATTTTTTGTTTGTTTGTTTGCTTTTGGCTACACCAAACAGCTTGTAGAACTTTCCTGACCAGGGATTGAACCTGTGCCTCCTGCAGAGGAAGAATGGAGTCTTAACTACTGGACTACCAAGGAAGTTCAATAAAAGATATTTTTAAAAATGAATTTTCTAATTAGACAGATAGTTGGGGGAAGCAGGATTGACTCAGAGTTTCTGCAAGCAGCTACTTCCTCTCCTAAATCGCAAAGCTGGATTGTGGCCATTCGGAGGCTGGGGACACTCTGAGTCCCTTGAAACTCTGTGAAATTCCATTTTAGGGTAAGCAGAGAAGCTTTAAGCACACTTCTGAGGGAGCCTCCTCTTCCCTTTCTACATTAAAGAGGCGTGAATGGAGATTAATACTCCCTAAAGGTGTAATGTTGAAAACTTCTGGTTAATTCTTAAAATGAAGCAAGTGTCTGCCCTACTACTTTGTTTAGTATCATTTCTGAAAGAAGAGGGGAATCCCTGGTGGCTCAGCTGGTAAAGAACCCGCCTGCCAATGCAGGAGATGCAAGAGAGAGGGGTTCAATCCCTGAGTGGGTCAGATCTCCTGGAGGAGGGCATGGCAACTCACTCCAGTATTCTTGCTTGGAGAATCCCATGGACAGAGGAGCCTGGTGGGGTCCAGTCACACAGAATCTGACTGTAGCACACCCCTTAAAAATACTGTGCTTTGAGGTTGAAATGGTGCTTTCATGGTGCCACCTACTAGCTGCAGGCTTCTGATGAATTCTTATAAAGAAACAAGTATCAGCACAGTTGTTTTCTTCCTTATCATTTCTGAAAGGAATACAATCCTGAAAAAATACCTTATCTTCAGGTTGAAGCGGATACTTTTGGATACCAGCTCCCTTGTAGGTTGCCTGATTTCATACAATGTTATATTTCACCTGTGGTCCGTGGGCAGATTGGGAGACGGGGAAACCCGATTGTGCTGCAGCCTGCGCTTATAACCTGGAGGTCCGCTTTCTTTTTAAAAATTAATTATTATTACTTTGGCCATGCCCTGTGGCATGCAGGATCTTAATTTCCTGATCAGGGATTAACCCAGGCCCTTGGCAGTGAGAGCGCAGAATCCTAACCTCTGGACTGCCAGGGAATTCCTGGAAGGTCAGCTCTTGATAGAGTGGTATATCCATTGTTCCTACCCCCACTCCACCACTGGCAAAAGGAATTTCAAGGATGAAGTATGCTGAAGACTAACATTGAATGGACTCTAGAATGTCACGATATGGAAAGCTATGTCTCTGTGTCCTGAGTGCTGTAGTCACCATGAAGAATGAATTTTTCTACTCCTCCACCAGAGAAGATCATCCATTCCTTTGGCTCAGAGCCTCAGTGAGGAGGGAGACAATAGACTCAATAGACAATAGACAAAAGAATGCAATGAAAATTGGTAAAAATGATGCTCATAATCATACTAGAGGTTTTTTCTTTCCTTTCTAAATTCCGTTCTCTCATGAGTATACAGTGGGACTTTCCAGAGTCTGCAAGTTATGTGATATCACATTACATAAAATGCAGAAGCAGCCATATGAATTCATCCATTTTTGGGGTATTAAACTGAAGTTTAAATGGATTTGTTAAAACATAAAACAATCCTACTCTTCTCATTGTTTTTGTTTTGCTTTTGCCGAATATTACCTTTCATTAAAAATGCCTTATTTATGTTAACATATGATGGTTTATCTTGTTTATTCTAATACAGATTTAAAATTAATATTTTAAAGACTTCTCAATTGTATTTGCTAATTCTGTAAATATTGTCACATCTAACTTATATTTAAAAAGAACCTTTGAGTTCTTAATTTTTAAGAGTGTAAAGAGGTCATGAGACAAATAATTTGAGTCTTTGATATAATTTAAAAAAGAGTAAAAATTTACAGCCAAGCTTTTGGTGGATATTGGAGTCATCTTGTCAGATGCCTAGCTTTGGGTTTCACCTCAGTGATTGTTTCTGTACAATGCACGAACTCCCAGAGGGTGGCATAGACCAGGAAGAGGCATCTAGGGTAATAGATGTGAAGGATGCTTCTAATGAGAGCGTTTGAGAGCAGCACCTTTACGTTCTGAATGATGCAATATGGTGTGTTCACCAAGACAGTGAGTATGTGAATGCAGGGCCCTGCAAGTGGTATGAAACTACATTTGACCAGTCTTCCTGAGGTCAGTGGTGGAAGTGATGGTCTCTCAATCATATCCGACTCTTTGTGACCTCATGGACTGTAGCCCACCAGGCTCCTCTGTTCATGGGATTTTCCAGGCAAGAATACTGGAGTGAGTTGCCATTCACTTCTCCAGGGGATCTTCTCCACCTGGGAATCGTAACCGGGTTTCCCGCATTGGAGGCAGATTCTTTACCAGTGGTAGGAAAGGATAGAGACTTCTCTTCTTCATCCTGGCTTCCTTTTGTCACCCATAATGAGCAGTTCTTACTGGGCTGTTACTCTTTGACCTAGTCTTTGAAACACTGCCACTATCTGGAAAAAAAAAAAATAGGATCAATCATCTGCCTCAGAATTTTGTCAAATATGGTGGTCATATGTGACCAGATACTTGCTTCCAGATACTGGTCAATAGAAATCACACCCTCTGAACCAGTAGAAGGTAATGTTGCAGAGGGCTATTCTAAGATACCTTCTTTGCTCACAGCTATATATTTACCTGCTCAGCCATCACTCTGAGACATCTGAGAGTTATCAAAATATGGAAGACTCTGGCTAGATCTCTCCATCTGGGGACTTGAGAGACCTCAGGCACATGAGAATTTCCAAAAGAGCCCTGGCCTTCTTACTTATTCACTGGACAGTCTGAGCATATTCTCTGGTAAAGAGTGGAGTGAGATGGTGAGAGAGCTATTGCCCAAACTCCAGGCAACAGTCAATGTCCGAAGTTACCTATAGCCATTCACACATCCACAAACACAATCCTATAGTCAACAAATGTTTACTGAGCACCTACTATGTTCGAGCCACCATTCTGGGTATTGAAGATACAGCAGGGGGCATGACAGTCAGAAATCCCTGCCTTTGCATTCTAGTAGGTGACACACCAAATAAACAAGGTAAATATATGTAATATATTGTGTGTATTTTGCATTAGTTGCTGTCGTAAGAGGCTTATGAACAAAGGAAGAACCACGGAAATCAAAATTACATGCAACACTCATGGCGGCTGGACAGATAACATATATATTCAATGGCTGAATACACTCTACTTTACCTTAAGATCTTTTCTCTTCATTTCCATTATGGCTTCCTAGGTGGTGTAGTGATAAAGAATCCATCTGTCAATACAGGAGACACAGGTTCCATCCCTGGGTCATGAAGATTTGCTGGAGTAGGAAATGGCAACCCACTCTAGTATTCCTGCCTGGAAAATTCCTTGGACAGAGGAGCCTGGTGGGCTGCCATCTATGAGGTCGCACAGAGTTGGACCTGTCTGAGCCCTCACTCACTCAAAAGCCAGGACTTTTTTTTTTTTTTTTTCTAAAACAAAGCAAAGATATGCAAACCTAAAACACAAAACAAACAACAAAATTACTTATTAAGGCAGAGGACAGGGTGATATTTTAATGCTGGCCGTTCAAAAAAAAAAAAAAATTAACACTGTGTGTGATACATCTGATCAAAATAGATGACCATCTGAATATTCCCTCCAGGTCCCAATTTGTCTCCAATGTCTCCATCAGCTCAGGCTGATTAAGAGTTACTCATATGTTGTGTGTGTAAATGCAGGCAATGCACTTTCCACCTCTGGCCCAAGGATTTTTTATTTAGTCTGTGGGGGAACCCAAATGAGAGAATCTGGGGCAAAGTAATAGCACACTTCCCTTTTTGGCTGTGGTTTGAAAAGTGGGGCTTCTCTGGGTAGCTCAGCTGGTAAATAATCCACCTACAATGCAGGAGACCCCAGTTCAACTCCTGGGTTGGGAAGATCCCCTGGAGAAGGGAACAGCTACTCACTCCAATATTCCGGCCTAGAGAATTCCATGGACTGTATAGGCTACCCACGCCAGTATTCTTGGGCTTTCCTGGTGGATCAGCTGTAAAGAACCCACCTGCAATGCAGGAGACTTGGGTTCAATCCCTGGGGTGGGAAGATCCCCTGGAGAAGGGAATGGCTACCCACTCCAGTATTCTGGCCTGGAGAATTCCATGGACTGTATAGTCCATGGGGTAGCAAAGAGTTGGACACGACTGAGCGACTTTCACTTTTGAAAAGCAAAGCTTGCTCGTGAGGATCTGAAAGTCCCTCTCCCCGGTTAACATCTCCTCTCATTATTGCTATTGGTGTGAGGGGACATCCATACGCCTGCAGCAAGTGGCTGGCAGCCTTCTGACATGTTCCCTGGTCTCCCTTTGGAACAGTTTCTTGCTGCTCACCACCACCATAACTAAGATAAGCTTCCAGGGAGCAGAGAAGGTGAAGGAGGGAGGGAAGACATCAAAGGGAGAAAAGACACATCCAAGGTTCTTGACACATCCAAGACACATCCAACACATCTTCTGTTCTGTTTGACACACACACAGATACAGCAAGAGAGGAGAGAAGTCCCTGCCCTGCCTTTTTCTGCATCCTTCAGCTGTTGCCCTGGGAGACAGGATGATGGAAGCCATGGCGATGGTTTGTCCCTGTGTGGGGAAGGTGGACAGAACCTCATGCACATCTACCTGGGGAGCTGGGCCCTGGACCACCTTCTCCAATATCAGGTTATGTGAGGAAAATAAGCTCATGCTGTGCAAGCTCATTTTAGTTAGGGGTTCACTTATGCCAAAAGCATCATCACTGATGTGATTTCTGAAAATGAGGCAAGGAGACTATTATTTCTTGAGTGCATATTATGTACTAGAACTTTTTCTCATCAATTTGATCTAGTTCTTTCAATAAGCCCAGTGGGTGACAATCATTGCCACAATTTCCATTTCACTGACAAAAATCTCAAATCTGAGAGAGAGAAATTATCTCTCTCTGTCTAAGCTATGGTCACACCCAGGGTCAGCTTGTGATTCTCTTTATACTCACTGCTTTGATCCTTTTTGATCCTGGATCTTCCTCTTTCTTGGGTCAAGAAAGTCATCCTGACCTTGAGTGATTTGAGTGTTGACCTTAGTGACCTCTACTTGGACCCTACTTCTTCCTTTCAAAGCTTTCTGGAGTCTGCACCCACCTCATGAGCTAGAGATACTTGGTTTTAGAAATTTTACTTTATTCTTCCAGGGAGAACACAGTCCCAACCACTCAAAGGGCCACTGAGAGACATGTTCTCCCCGTCTCTGAGTTGGTGAGACAAAGCATGCACCAGCTCCCTCGTAACTTCCACCACTGATTTAAAATGTTTCTTGAGTCCCGACTATGTTCCAGATGATATCTTAGCTGTTGAGAATCCCGGAGGGACCAGTCAGAGACTGTGCACTAGTGTGGGGTAAAAAGCAAGCAGGCAAATAACAAGAGCACTTCACACAATGATAAAGCGTCTAAAAAAATGTACTATGATAAATAGAGACTGGAGCTGGAGAGGGCGCATGTTGGATGGGATGTTCAGAAAAGTTCTCTGAGGAGGTGATGTTGGAGCTGAGACCCCACAATCTGGGGGAATGTCCAGACAGAGAGAGTGGTGGGTGAAAGGATGTGGGGAGTGAGTTCGGTGTGATCAAGGACCCAAAGAATGCCTGTGTGGCTGGGGCATGGGGAATGAGAGAGAACCGAGGAGGAGTCCCTGGGGAGGGATACGCAGGGACCAGTGGCTTATGGGCCTGGAAGTCCATGGAAGAGCTTGAGATTTTCTTCTAAGAGTAAGAAAAGGACATTGAGTCCCCAAAGTAAGGCTGGTCTGATTTTGATTTTACAGATAGGGCTCTGGCTGCCAGGAGGAGAACAGATTGGACTGGGGCAGAAGTGAAGTCGGGAGGCCCAGCCATGTTCAGGTGTGAGCCTGGACCCAGTGGCCACAGAAAGAGTGAATGTGGGAGGTTGAGTGTTGGTGGTGGAGAAGAGGGGAAAGATATCCGTAATGGCACAGGTTTTCAGTTGCAACAAAACCCCCTTAAATCGAATGCTTCACCGAGATTTTGTTTGTGGGTGTCCCTGACAACTGATGTCATCTCTGCATCGGAGCCGAATCTCTGCTGAGGCTCTTTCCAGTTTAACTGGGAATTAGGTTAGTACCATAGCCAAAAGNAGTTGCAACAAAACCCCCTTAAATCGAATGCTTCACCGAGATTTTGTTTGTGGGTGTCCCTGACAACTGATGTCATCTCTGCATCGGAGCCGAATCTCTGCTGAGGCTCTTTCCAGTTTAACTGGGAATTAGGTTAGTACCATAGCCAAAAGCTATGATTTGGAAGAGATAGCAAAGGTTTTCCAAGCCAGTCCTCTTACTTAAGGGTTGAGAAGAGGTAGATATGGCAAGATTAAGAGTTGTACTTACAACTCTTAATGAGAGAAATGAGCCAGAGCTGGGCAGGATCTCAGGGCTGCCTGCTCAGAATATTTTATGAGGGTTTTTTCAACTATAAAAATATGTTTTCCAAACTAATCCTTTGTTCTCAAGTAGGAAACAGCATTGAGATTTAAAAAGCAAACTGAAAGCATCAACTCAAGAAAAGCAGGTCCTGAATCTCAACTACTAGCAACTCTGCCAGACACTCCAAAAATCTTAACAATTTGCACTGATTCCTTTACTCAGTAACAGAGCTTGCAACAGTTTCACCAGCTGACCGAAAAGAGGGCAGCTGCCTGTTCTTATCTGCCCAGATAAGTGTAAAAAGTGGAAACAAGTTGATTCCACTTGTAACTAAGTGATGCCAATTCCAGACACATTCTTCTCTTTGTGTCTTGGCCAAATCCTGAGTATTGATATATATATGATGTCAAATGGGCAAAACACTTCTGGCAAAGAATCACTCACTTTATGGCTGAGTATCAAGTGATTAAAATGCCAGTCTGTAGGGGCTCATTGGAATCAGGGTTGAAAAATGTGTTGATAATTTTAAGATCCTTTAATCACATAATTAGATGGCCAGTAATAGCTACCACATTTTGCATGCCTATTATGTTCTTGTGCTTTATATACCTTAACTCATTTGAACATCCTTACAAGAACCATGTAGAGTGGGACAGATTGAAACATTTGCTCATGTTATCCTTCCTTGCCATATTTACTATGGGTGGAATATACTTCTCCATCCCATTGATATCAGACTTGGCCAAAAACCTTGCCTTGGTCCATGAAATGGGCATAGAAGTGCCAATGTTCCCTGTAGGCACTGACTGTTTGAGAACTCATGTGTTTCACTTTATGCCCACCCCTTGCATGAGATCAGTGTGCCCTGTACCCCAGGAGGAAATCACAGATTGCAAACCTCCATCTTGTTCAAGTCTGAAGTCCAGCTGAGCCTACCTATGGCCAGCTCAGAGCAGCAGAATCTCAGCTGATTTATAGACTCCTGAGTGTGAAATAATACACTGTGCTGTGAGCTATGAGGAATTAGGGGATGTTTGTTACAGAATACTGTCACAGCTACAGCTGAGTAGTTCATTAAGTGCGGGTTGTCACTCCTGTGTTATGTGTGGTTAGATTGGAGATGTTAATGGCCTGCCTCAGTTTACCCACTGTTAGGGTGCTTTGGTAAACTGGGTCCCTTCAAACTTTTGTACCTGCTTCCTTCAACACACTGTGCTTCCTCCCCCACCATATGAAGACAGGAAGAATCTTTATCATTTGGTCTGTTGCTTTGTTGGTGGTGGTGGTGGTGCTGTTTCTTGTAAGGTACTTTTTCTTTCTCATAAGATCCACACTGGGGCGCAAAGTAAAGGAGCTGTTAAAACTGTACAGATTGGAATAAAAGGTTACCTACAACTTTTATGTGTCATTTCTACACTCAATTATATTGTGAGTCAGAAGTAAAAAATGGTTTATCTACTTTGTGGAAATATTAAATTTAGCCTTTAAAAATTAGCACAGTGTCTATGCATGATGTAAAAATAATCATCCATAGAAGTGAATATTAGTCTCCTCAGTTCAAAGGATAAATTAAAACAGGCAGGTGATGCACTTATTTTTACTTCATAGCAAGGTAATATATTGATTTCCCCCTTCTTTCCTTTTAAATCCAAAGAAAAATCTCAAACAAAACCTAATTACATCACTCTGATTCTAAATGCTCATGGATATTACAAAGCTATCACTATTAAGTATACTTTACACCACTTTGGATATCTGTTCTGCCCAGACATAGCTCTAATGCTACTCCGATTTTGGGGTGAAAAAAACTGAAAGTGGAAGTTGTGCTTGGTCTTGTCTGACTCTTTGCGACCCCAAGGATTGCACAGTCCATGGAATTCTCCAGGCCAGAATACTGGAGTGGGTAGCCTTTCCCTTCTCCAGGGATCTTCCCAACCCAGGGATCAAATCCAGGTCTCCTGCATTGCTGGCAAATTCTTTACCAGCTAAGCCACCAGGGAAGCCCAACAATACTGGAGTGGGTAGCCTATCCCTTCTCCAGGGGGATCTTCCCAACCCAGGAACTGAACCAGGGTCCCCTCAGTGCAGGCTGATTCTTTACCAACTGAGCTATCAAAGAAGCCCCAGTTTTGGGGTAGCTGAGCTCTAAATGGTGGTTATTGTGGATTTTCTAATTAGGTTATGCTAAATTAGCTGAGATTTTAAAATGTGAAATGGAAATTAGGCTAATATTTATTTTATTTTTTTATGTAGACCATTTAAAAAGTCTCGATTGAATTTGTTACACTGTTGCTCCAGTTTTACATTTTGGTTTTTTGGCCATGAGGCATGTGTGATTTTAGCTCCCTGACCAGAGCTGGAACCCACATTGGAAGGTAAGGTCTTAACTACTGGACCACCAGGGAAGTCCCCTGAGCTGCTGTTTAAAGGTAAAGGAATCCACATAAGAAAATGGAAAGAAAGATAAAAGGAAGGCAGTCCACTGAATTAAACTGACTCAGAGAGAGTAGGTTTTCAGGAGAATGTGGGTGCCTAGATGGTGGGGCTTTCCAGGTAGTTCCAACCTGCCCTTTGCACAGATGTGATCCTAACCTCCCCACCCCCAATTCTTTCACAATTAGGTTCAGAGGGCCTCCAGGTGAAATCAGTTCATGACAGTCAATTCATAAACGAATGGGGGAAATGCTAATCAGCTACAGCAGGGACAGTGACACGGACCGTTTCTCCTCGGAGATTAGGACTGCCCTGGGCACAGTGCCCCCACTCAACCCCTGCGCAAACGCCCTGGGAGAGGCACGTCAAAGAGAGAGCGCAGAGAGACCAGGTCCTGTTGAGAGATCTTGGGTTTGGCGGTTCTGGAGCAAAGCTCTCATCTCAGGGAAAAACAGGGTGGGGAAATCATAAAGGAGAAGCAAAAGGCTGGACCCTCACGGTCTGCTGACTTCTAATCCTGGCTCATTAAGAGACATTAGGCAAATCCTCCATTAGCTGCCGCTCATAAAAAAGGAGGAGGTGCTGAGAGACAGGAGGCTGACATGCGCAGCCCTGGCTTTTGAAAAGGGGGAAAGGGGATTGTGCACACTATAGACCTGCAAGCTTAATGTCAATCCTGAGTGAAATTCTAGAATGGATTATTAAGAGGATGGTTTGTGAGCCCTTGACAAAAGGAAGTGGTGGTCTTAGAAACTAGATGGATTTGCTCAGAATAAATCATGCCAGATGAATAACTTCATTTCCTTCTTGGGTACAGTTACAAGTCAGGAAAGTGAATTAATGCATGGACTTCGGAAAGACAACTGAGGCAGTCTTTCACCAAAGCCTCATAAAATAACATGGAGAAATGGAAATCAGAGAGTAGTGAAACTAGGGGTTGAAGAATTGATTGCTTTTGAGAGTGTTGCATGAAGATGTATTGCTATTCACCCTGGAGTGGTCTTTAGTAGTATGACATGAGGCACTTTTCAATCCACTGTCTATGATAGATTAGGTCTGGCTAGTTTCCGCTGGTGAGAATGGTTCAACTGGCCATTTGACCTAGAATTAAACCGACTACTGAGATGAAATCTGGTCCTGGCAAGTAGATCACTCCGGGAGCTGGAGGAGGAGTAAGTCAGCTGGCAAAGGGGATGGTGATTGAGATTGAGGCCAGGCAGATGTTTAACTCTGCTCTTGGAGGCTGGTTTACACAAAGGTAAGTGATAGTGGATAGTCAGTGTCTACGTCTGTGCTAACACCTATTCACCCATTTATGAAACAGCACATGGTTTCAATTTGAGGATCCATCTTATTCCTACTTTATGTACACGTGGCTCTGCAGAATTCCACATCGAGGCCCAGGAAATATCATGTGACCCATCTACCCAATCAGAGTGGCAGATCTCATGAGAGACGGTGGTGGGTTCAGGAATGTGCACCTGTTTGGGCTGGTTAAGCAGAAACTAGGAAAAACCCACTCAGCAATTTTGACTGATCTGTGTAGGAACTGGACTCACTAACTCCCTCTGCCCCAGAAAGACTTTGATATGATAATGTGAGTCTCTGTCTTAAGCTCCTAACAGGTGGAGCCTAAGAATGAAGCTAATATGGAAATAGAGCCCAAGAGATGGAGAAAAGAAAAGTTTTGATGACATCATCTGAGCTGTGAATTTCAGAACTAAATATACATCTGAGCTATGTTGTTACATGAGATAGCAAATTTCCTTCCTTGCTTAAATCTCTGTATGTGGAATTTTATGTTGTCCGTGACAAGAGTCCTGATTGATGTATGGGATCTTCTGAGCTTGTCAGTGAGAAATCTAAGAGGAGGTGATGATAAGAACTATGGCAAAGTAATAACCTCCAATGGAAAAGAAGCTGGGGTCGCAAAGAGTCAGACATGACTGAGTGACTATTATTAATATGTGTGTGTATATGTATAACTGAATCACTTTGGTATACACATGAAACATTATAAAAGATATTATACTTAAATTAAAAAAAATTTTTAAAAAGAGCTTTGGCAGGCAGGACACATCAGAAAAGTACAGTTTTCATCAGCATGCTTGGTTTGGGAAAGAATTAATCCCAGAAAAAGAGATGAAAGAGGGACTGTAGGACAACAGTAGCAGCAGAAAGAATACTCTGGGCCCATCAAGTCCGATGTCATTTTCTTCTTCTAAGGCACACAAAAGTTTTCACTGCTGATAGATGGGGACCTTTTCTCAAGTTCTGACCACAGCCGTCATGGGAAATGGCTAGTCCATCTTCTGGGAGGCAGCGTCCAACAGCAAGTGTTGACTTCCTGTGTTCTTTCTCTTGCCACAGGTTGAAATAGTAGGGCTGATTTAAAAATTAGTCACAACCGAAAAGTTGAGAATTATGCTTTATTTGCTGGGAGTTTTTAGGACTTCAAGCCTGGGAGACAGCATGGAGAGTGAGCCTGAGAAAACTGCTCCGAGGACATGAGAGATGTGGGGGAGAAGTCAGGCTTGTTTGCCATGAAGGGCAGGTAGTCCCAACATCAAAAGATTATTGTTAATTAAGAAAAACCAGATGTCTCAAGGAATTTAACACTTTTCTATGTATGGGATCAATGCAAAGAAATAGAGGAAAACAACAGAATGGGAAAGACTAGAGCTCACTTCAAGAAAATTAGAGATACTAAGGGAACATTTCATGCAAAGATAGGCACAATAAAGGACTGAAACAGTATGGACCTAACAGAAGCAGAAGAGATTAAGAAGAGGTGGCAAGAATACACAGATCAAAAAAGATCTTAGTTACCCAGATGGCCATGATGGTGTGATCTCTCACTTAGAGCCAGGCATCCTGGAATGTGAAGCCATGTGGGCCCCAGGAAGCATCACTAAGAACAAAGCTAGGGGCGGGATGGAATTCCAGTTGAGCTGTTTCAAATCCTAAGACGATGCTGTGAAAGTGCTGCACTCAATATGCCAGCAAATTTGGAAAATTTGGCAGTGGCCACAGGACTGGAAAAGGTCAGTTTTCATTCCAATCCCAAAGAAAGGCAACACCAAAGAATGCTCAAACTACTACACAATTGCACTCATTTCACACGCTAGTAAAGTGATGCTTAAAATTCTCCAAGCCAGGTTTCAGCAATACATGAACCTTGAACTTCCAGATGTTCAAGCTGATTTTAGAAAAGGCAGAGGAACCAGAGATCAAATTGCCAACATCCTCTGGATCATTGAAAAAACAAGAGAGTTCCAGAAAACATCTACTTCTGCTTTATTGACTATGCCAAAGGCTTTGAGTGTGTGGATCACAACAAATTGGAAAATTCTTAAAGCAATGGAAATGCTAGAGCACATTACCTGCCTCCTGAAAAGTCTGTATGCAGGTCAGGAAGCAACAGTTAGAACTGGGCATGGAACGACAGACTGGTTCCAAATAGGAAAAGGAGGACATCAAGGCTGTTTATTGTCACCCTGCTTATTTAACTTCTATGCAGAGTACATTATGAGAAATGCTGGGCTGGAGGAAGCACAAGCTGGAATCGAGATTGCCGGGAGAAATATCAATAACCTCAGGTATGCAGATGACACCACCCTTTACGGCAGAAAGTGAAGAAGAACTAAAGAGCCTCTTGATGAAAGTGAAAGAGGAGAGTGAAAAAGCTGGCTTAAAACTCAGCATTCCAAAAAATGAAGATCATGGCATCTGGTCCCACCACTTCATGGCAAATAAATGGGGAAACAATGGAAACAGTGGCTGACTTTATTTTGGGGGGCTCCTAAATCACTGCAGATGTTGACTGTGGCCATGAAATTAAAAGATGCTTGTTTCTTGAAAGAAAATCTATGATCAACCTAGTTTAGTTCAGTTCAGTTCAGTCGTGTCTGACTCTTTGTGACCCCATGAATCACATCATACCAGGCCTCCCTGTCTATCACCAACTCTCAGAGTCTACCCAAACCCATGTCCATCGAGTCGGTGATGCCATCCAATCATCTTATCTTCTATCTTCCCCTTATTCTCTTGCCCTCAATCTTTCCCAGCATCAGGGTCTTTTCAAATGAGTCAGCTCTTCGCATCAGGTGGCCAAAGTATTGGAGTTTCAGCTTCAACATCAATCTTTCCAATGAACACCCAGGACTGATCTCCTTTAGAATGGACTGGTTGGATCTCCTTGCAGT
>SJYT01013295.1:77240-95587 GCA_006410635.1 Cephalophus harveyi | reverse complement strand
TGACTGAACTGACTGATCCTTAGATCATGAGTATGATGCTCCATAAAAATCTCTTTTCAAGGATCAGCATTAATTCTAGATGAAGAGGCAGGAGCATCAGCTGATGAGGAGTCAAGAGGTTTTTTTTTTTTTTTTTGGTGGGGAAAGATGGGTTAAAAGGAAAACCAGCCATGAAAGACCTTTCTTCCATGGTAGGAGTAAGATCATGGATGTCTGGTTTCACCAATTCAGGATAAAACAAAGGTGGAAAGGATAATGACTCTTTTCCATGATAGACTGCAGGATCTTAGTAGTCAAGACGATGCATGGGCTTAGTGTAGGTATTCCTAGGGATGAAGTCCTGCCCTTAGGTCTCGGAGCTACTGCTGCAGCATAGCAGGGGGAATGAAAGCCCATACAAAATGACCTAGAGCTTTACTGCTCCTAACTTTGGCACCAGTCAGTACTGTAACCAGACACTCAAAATCCTGACACCATCCTGTGCTGCATTAAGAGTAATACAGCTCAGACTGTAAAGAATCTGCAGGCAATTCAGGAAGTCCGGGTTCGACCCCTGGTGGGGAAGATCCCTTGGAGAAGGAAATGGCAACACACTCCAGTATTCTTGCCTGGAGAATTCCATGGACAGAGGATCCTGGTGGACTACAGTCCATGGGGTTGGAAAGAGTTGGACACGATTGAGTGACTAATACACAACATCGTTTCCTAGAAAGAACGTGCTAGTCTTATCCAAATTAAAAGCCATGTCACACATGGAGATTCCATTTTCCTTTGGCTCCATGCTCTATAAAGAATTGTGAAGAGTTGCCACAATTTAAAAGAGGGTGTTTAATACCTTTTGAAAACCTACTGTTGATTGTTGTATTGATCACGTCCTATATCTCTTAACTTTTATAGACAACTCACTTAAGGACAGGCACAGCGTTAGGTTTTGAGGAAATGGGATGAGTAAGAAATGACTCCCGCTCTAGAAAAGCTTGGATTTTGAGGCCAGAATCTCACATCATTAGTTACAAGAAGCTGTTAAAGAAGGGAGAGAAAGAAGAGGAATTTAGCTGGAAGGAAGTGAAAAAAAAGTGAAAGTGTTAGTCGCTCAGTCCTGTCTGACTCTTTGCAACTCCAAAATCTGTATGAAGCCTGCCAGGCTCCTCTGTCCATGTAATTCTCCAGGCAAGAATACTGGAGTGGGTAGCCATTTCCTCCCCCAGGGGATCTTCCTGACCCAGGGTTCAAACCCAGGTCTCCCACATTGCAGACAAATTTGTTACCATCTCAGCCACCAGGGAAGCTGGAAGGGAAGAGGATTTAAATAGAGAGATGTAAGTAACATCTTCTGATGGTTCCAGGGTTTCCGTATGAAGGTTTAGACCTGTTCTTCAGGAACTTAGCAGGCAGTATTCCAATCAAAGGGCAGAATTTCAGCTTATTTCACTGAGGCACATGGGAACTGTGTTAAAATAGAATTGACTGCTCCGGGCAGTACTGAGCTCCTTGTTGTATTCAAATTGACACTGGGTGATGCACTGGGGAAAGATAGAATAATCCACATTCGAATTCCAGCTCCTCTTGATTTGGCAGATTAATTTCTCAGTTTTTTCATGTGTGAAATGGGTAAATAACACACAAGTTGCAAAATTGAGCACATGAGTGGAACGATGCTTAAGGAGGGCTGAGCATAGGCACCATTTAATCAATGCTCTAATAGTGGTCCTGACGCTGAAGGTGATGTTCAGTTCAGCTCAGTTCAGCCGCTCAGTCGTGTCCGACTGTTTACGACCCCATAAATCGCAGCACGCCAGGCCTGCCTGTCCATCACCAACTCCCGGAGCTCACTCAAACTCACATCCATCAAGTCCGTGATGCCATCCAGCCATCCCATCCTCTGTCGTCCCCTTCTCCTCCTGCCCCCAATCCCTCCCAGCATCAGAGTCTTTTCCAATGAGTCAGCTCTTCGCATGAGGTGGCCAAAGTACTGGAGTTTCAGCTTTAGCATCATTCCTTCCAAAGAAATCCCAGGGCTGATCTCCTTCAGAAGGGACTGGTTGGATCTCCTTGCAGTCCAAGGGACTCTCAAGAGTCTTCTCCAACACCACAGTTCAAAAGCATCACTGAAGCGGATATGAGAGTGGGGATCTGATCATTCAAAGAAGTAGGAAATTGAACAGTACAACCTCTAAGATCCTTTCCAATCCTTACAGCTGGGGAAGGATCCATGTCCTCCAGCCAATGTACCCCAGATGTGACTATTCCTCTACAATCGGCTCTGTCTTGCCAGACCGAGCCTCTGTCTGTGGGCTGACGTTGGTCTCAGAGCAGAACTTATACTGAGGTTTTGTCTTCTCTATAACCCCTTTTAAATCTTTTTGAAAGACTTAAAACTCCAGCTAGCTTATCACAGCCCCTACTGGTTTGGCCAGAGGGAATCTCTCTATTGGTCTGAACTTTACAACAGCTGCCCAGAGATAAGTACAAGGGTCCCTGGTTAGAATCTGGACTCCGTCAAAGAAGCTCTGTATGTCGAGGGCAGATGCTTAAGATCTGAGATCTCCAATTTGGTGTTTTAGGAGTTGATGAAGAAAATGGCACAGGATCTTTAATCTTTTTGGTGGTCTTCTACATTTGGAATGCTCTGTTTTGGGGATAAATGAAGAGCTTTCCAGTGATGTTTAAGCTTGGCAGGAGATTTTTAGGGTGCCCAAGTGAACAATACCAGTGGAAATGGAAAAATAATTGAATTAAAAGCTTCTTCTCATCATGGAGCATGCTCCTATAAACATAGCTCTGTCAAACAAGCTGGCATTTGACATATGATTGTACAACCCTAAATATCAGTGCACCCTGAGAGCCTGATCCTCCCCAACAATCGTCTTATTCCTCCAGTGAAAAATGTAAGCCATCGATGACAATGGAGGCGCTTCCAGAACTTGCTGCAAGAGGCAATTGAATCAAAGGTTTAAGATGAGAAAACTTTTCCTTTTCCAATATGTTGCGGTTTTTCTTTAGCCCAGAGAGTGAAAATACCTCCAAAGCTGATACGAGCTTAAATGTTCTGAATTCTCTGGCCAGTGAACGTCGTGTACTTGCAGCCAATCTGCTCCTCAAGTAGGAGGTGTCAGGGAAAGTTCCCGAGTACCCCTGGCACCTAGAATTATGTACAATAGGTTGCTTTATGCCAAAAGCCTCTTACTCAGCAGAGAATAAACATATACCATACAGATTTTTTTTTCTGTGTGAGTCACAGTTATGGAATATTTTCAGGCCCAGAGACTAACAATTCTGTTTTCGCTCTGCTTTATTATTCTCCAAAGGTGGTTATTAATAAGTGTCAGAACAAGGGTAACTTTTTAAGCTCACAGTCCCCTTGAAGCGCTGCCTCCTGGCCCTGGATTGTGTAGGTCCGCTAATGTAACCACACTGGGAAAATGTTTTAAATGCACTAACATTTCTAAATGCCATTTGTTCATCAAAATATTTTCCCTTGTTTGGTCCACCAAGCTAATGCATTTATGTGACACCCACATTAACATGGCAGTCGCTTTGCACCTTGACTCCTTCCTTCTGGTCAAAGCACAGTCTGATGCTATGGAGTGGAGGCCTCTGAGAAAGAGGGAGGCAATTAGGTAAAAAGTAATACCTGGGTTTGATGGTGTTTGTTAATTAATCCTAAAGTGGTTTGCGAATTGTGTGATGTATTAGGCAACAAGTAAGGATATATAAACAGCTGGGATCTGTACCTATGTCTATGTCCATGTCCATATCCATATCTTTATCTGGTGTTAATCGATATCTATATCCTATGTTCGGAGAAGGCAATGGCACCCTACTCCAGTACTCTTAGCCTGGAAAATCGCATGGACAGAGGAGCCTGGTAGGCTGCAGTCCATCGGTCGCTAAGGGTTGGACATGACTGAGTGACTTCACTTTCACTTTTCACTTTCATGCATTGGAGAAGGAAATGGCAACCCACTCCAGTGTTCTTGCCTGGAGAATCCCAGGGACGGGGGAGCCTGGTGGGCTGCCGTCTATGGGGTCGCACAGAGTTGGACATGACTGAAGCGACTTAGCAGCAGCAGCAGCAGCGTATCCTATGTTAATCATTTCAGTCCTGTGGGTTAAGACAAATCAGTTGGACCCACTGTTTAGCATCCTAATCTCATATGAACTTACAGGTACAGAACTTTGTATCTATAATCTTCACTTTGTAATTCTAGTAACCTAACTGAGCCAGGGGAAAAAAAAACAATGGAAAACATGTTTAGAACGGAAATACGATCAGATAGCGGATGTAATGGGAAATCTGTGCCCTAGTTACTTTTGCACTTACTTTGTGTTTGGTTTTGATGAGAATGTATGTGAGTGTGGGGTGCTGAGACACCCTGAGTTTCTTTGCTGTAAGCAAAATGACAAATATTGTCAGAAGGAGAATGGAGACACAGAGAAATGATTGGAGGTGGCAAGGAGAGGAAGAAAGTGGTGCTGGAAAACATATCATCCATCCTCCTGTTCTCCAGAGCTGAGAACCTACGGCAACCCAGGGAGGTGGAAATGCAGAGAAAAAGAAGACCTAGACTCAGAGATCATCACTGTAAGTGTAATAAAATGATTTTAGCAAGGCACAGAAAGCTAGCGGTGAGAGTGGATGGCATGGATAAAAATGAAGATGGTGGGATATCGTGCTGTATTGTGGGTGTAATCTGGCAGGCTGGCTTCGCACGATTGCACTGATGTATCATGTGCATGACTAGGGACAGAAAGTCCTAGTCTGGTCTGAGGGCAAGCTGGCAGGAGTTCAAGGGAGGGACATTTTCTAAATAAGCTGATGTTGGAGCAATATTGGCTCCTAGAAGCCTTGACTGAGTTTGAACATAAAAAGAAGCCCCTCTAAGTAGAGAAAAGTCAGAGTTGGGAAAGTGCCGGATGTGTTTGGAGAATGCAAATATCTACTTTAAATTTCAACATCAAGAACCAAATTAGTAGATGTTTATTGATTGTCTGTGTTGTGAGTACAAAGGGTCAAGTGAAATCTTTCCTTTCCCACATGCTCTGCCAGGAACTTAAAATAAAGAGAAATAAGGTTGTTTTTAGAGCATAAAACTGTTAAAAAAGTTCATGAACAATGGACATGGTGGACCATCTGTGAGCGTAAACCAAGACATCTTCTGTAAAGGGAACAGGAAAGTTCGAGAATAGCCAACTGTCCATTCCAGCTGACCCCGTAATTCTCTCAACAGGAGGCAGAACTGGAGGTAGGAATGTGATTCTATTCGATGAGTGAAGACCCATTTTTTCATATTGTGTTTGGAGAGAGAATTTCTGAACAGAGGGTCATGAGAACCTGGAAGACAGATTCCAAATGTATGGGAAACAGGTCTGATGAGAGTTATTTTCTTAATTACCAGCTATCATTCTGTGAGACACCAGTGAGTTTCGTGTGTGTGTTAAAAGTGAGTGTTCAAATATAAAAAAGGTTGTATACTACCAGTATGCTACTGCTGCTGCTAAGTCACTTCAGTCGTGTCCGACTCTCTGCAACCCCATAGACGGCAGTCCATCAGGCTTCCCCGTCCCTGGGATTCTCCAGGCAAGGACACCAGTATAGAGACTGATAAAAAGACACACAGAGAGCAAGAAGTCAGTAGGTTTCCCTAGTCTTGTCCAAGGAAGAAAGTATGAATCTTCTGGTCCCACTAAAGTACCATTTTTTTTTTTTTTTTAGAATAAATCATCAAAACCTCACCACGACTAATATCATCAATAGCTGTTACAGAGGATGCTTGATATGCTTGGGACTTTGTACACACTATTTCATTTAATTTCCAGATCTTGTGAATTTTACCTATTTTTAAAAATGAAGAAACCAGGAAGCTTGCCCACACCTGATGGTGAGCATGGAGTTGATTTATGTCTTGCTAGGTTTCCAAGCTCATGTGTGGCATATAGACACAAAAATACTGCAGAAGAAAGTGGCTTTGGGAAGGGAGAGTGGACTGGGTATAAAGTGAGCACTTAGCCTGCAGCTTCCACAACAGGTTTTGAAATAAAGCTTACATAAATAAGAAACCCACTGAGACCCAGGGTACGATAAATCAGAAAGAGAGTGGGTGTACTTCTGGAGGATGCATTGTTGAGTACTCACTCGTGGGAGAAGAGGAGAATCAGAGAAACAATTTCTTAAACGAGCTTAATAAAAATCTTACTTTTGTTGGCTGCTTTCTTTCCTTAAATAGTTGACATTTTAGAGTGCGATAGTGTACAACCTTAATTTGGTTACACTGAAGAAACATGACAGGCTAAACACGTATATAAGCTCTGTAGGAGGTTAGAGAAGCTAAGACTCAAGGGTACCAGCTTTGAAACAGGCAAATGCAGTTTCTGATCCAAGGTCTACAGTTCATCAATTCTGTGGGCCTATCTCTCACCTAAAAACATGAATAAGCATCTTTAGCTCACAGGATTGTTGTGAGGATTAAATTCGAAAATGTCTAGTCCTTACTGTTCAACAGATGCAGTTAGTATCTTCTTTACTTTTGTAGAACTATAGGTAATTTTTTTTCTTCATTATGCATTTCTATAACTTCAAACTTTCAGACAATGAACTTATGTAATTAGCAAGGGGGAAACTGGCATTATTTTTTAAATTTTATTTTTAATTGGAGGATAGTTGCTTTACAATGTTGTGCTGGCTTCTGCCATAAATCAGCATGAATCAGCCATAAGCCCCCTCCCTCTTGATTCTCCCTCCCGCTCCTCATGTCCCACCCCTCCAGGTTGTCACAGAGCACTGGGTTGGACCCCTTTTCGGTCATTCAGTTGCTTAGTCCTGTCTGACACTTTGCGACCCCAGGACTGAAGCATGCTAGGTGTCCCTGTCCTTAACTACTTCCCAGTTTGCTCAAACTCAAGTCCACTGAGTTGATGATGCCATCCAACCATCTCATGCTCTGTCATCCTCTTTACCTCTTGCCCTCGATCTTTCCCAGCCTCAGGGTCTTTTCCAATGTGTTGGCTCTTCAGATTAGGTGGTCAAAGTATTGGAGCTTCAACTTCAGCATCAGTCCTTCCAATGAATATTCAGGACTGCTTTCCTTTAGGATGGACTGGTTTGATCCCCTTGCTGTCCAAGGGTCTCTCAAGAGTCTTCTCCAGCACCACAGTTTGAAAGCGTCAATTTTTCGGCACTCAGCCTTCTCTATGGTCCAACTCTCACACCTGTACTTGACTACTGGAAAAATCATAGCATACAGACCTTTTGGGAAACTGATGTCTCTGATTTTTAATATGCTGTCTAGTTTGTCATAGCTTTTCTTCCAAGGGGCAAGTGTTTTCCGAAGAGCAAGTGTCCATGGCTGCAGTCACCATCCACAGTGATTTTTGAAGCCCAAGAAAATAAAGTCTTTCACTGTTTCCATTGTTTCCCCATCTATTTACCATGAAGTGATGGGACCAGATGCCATGATCTTAGTGTTTGAATGCTGAGTTTTAAGCCACCTTTTCCACTCTCTTTTTTCACTTTCATCAAGAGGTTCTTTCATTTCTCTTCACTTTCTGTGTATTAACATTGAAAGTTAGTTGCATAGTCATGTCTGACTCTTTGTGACCCGTGGACTTTAGCCTACCAAGCTCCTCTGTCCTTGGAATTCTCCAGGCAAGAATACTGGAGTGGGTTGTCATTTCCTTCTCTGGTTAACATTGTTTATGTGTATTAACTTATTTAATCCTCCTATAACCTTAAGAGAGAGGTATTGTTAACATCTCCATCTTATAGAGGAGGCCAAGCAAGCAGAAGAGATTAAATATACTGTCCAAAGGCTCACAGATTGAGGTGGAGCTGTTGGTATTTAACATCAGGCAGTCTGGTTCACAACATGTGTCCCTCTTCTTACCTACCTGTCTCCCACCAGATGGAAGAATTTATCAGGACAGCTGTTTGGCATCCTGATCCCAAGAGAAAGAGACAAGAACATGAAGTGGGGTGAGCAGAATCAGGGCAGGGACAGACCAAGAAAAACGGAGGTGACGTGAGTATGCCAGTCACAGAGGAGGGCTGAGATGCTGGGGGACACGAGGGCTGAGTATTTGAAGGGAAGTGGTTTAAGTCAAAAAATTTTAAATGAATCCATCTTAGTTTTTCCTAGGACCAGAATAAATGCATACACAATTTATTTTATTTGTTTTCCTTGATACACACTGTAGTTCTAGAATTTAGGTGGAGGAAGGTCTTAGGAATTTGGTTGGAAGAAGCATTAAGGGAATTCACTGGAAGCTGTGATTGCAAATATACCATATTTGCTTTAAATATTTTTAGGGTGACTTTGGAGGGACTGTAGGAATTATTGGAGGGATTGGTGAAGCTCCTTCCATCTGTCTTTGTACCACAATGATATCTACTTATCAGTTCAGTTTCATTTTTTTCCTTTCCATGAAATATCACTGGCTTTGTTGGAAGACAGTAGTCATGCATTGCATATTTTCAATAAAAAAGGTTTACTTCCATTACATATGAGTTTGTAGATGCTTTCTACGACCTTGCACAATCTTGAGCAGCATGGAATCAAGTCCTTTGTATTATCTATTTGAGTCTTTAAATTTGGTATTTAGGTTAAATACAAAATATGGTTCTTAGCATTATTCCAAGGTCACTATTCATGATGGAAAAAATGTTAAAAGCATAGAAGTAATGCATGAAAAATCTATTATTAAGAGCGGCACCCCCTTATCTACAATAGCAGTTACTTTAACACGATTTCCTTGCATTGTAGTGACATGCTATTGCCATCACTGCTAAAGGCCTGTTAACGTTTCCATTATACATCTCTATTCAGCATTTCCACCAGTTTATAATTCAATGTATTCTTGGGCTAAACTTTGGTTTATGGAAATCTCAGTTTTAAAACTTCCCTAAGGAAATTAAAAACATACGAATGAAAATGTGCAGACCATCCCAGTTCTTGTATACTGGGGAGCAAAACACCTTCTTGTTTGGGGGATTTGAGTGGGAAATTGATTTTTGTCTTTTAATCAGTTGTGATCAGGATTATGATGCTATTAATGTAAAAACATGCTGAACTAATTAAGAACCAGAGAACTGGAAAGGATCCTCAAATGTCGCCAATAAGCAAGGTTATATCAAAACCTTCCAGACAAATGGGTGCAATGTCTAAAGAGCCCTGGGAAACCCATTCTCCACAATTGTTATTGCTAACTTGTTCCATTGTTTAACAACCCCTACTGTCAGGAATTTTTTCCTTATGTCTAACTCAGATCTTTGCAGTTTAAGCCAATTTCCCGCTGCTTTCAGGGGAAATGGCAAACAGCTGCCTGACATCACAAGGATAAGAACTTCTCTTATTTGATATATACCGCTATTGGAGCCCTCCTAGGCTCAGCCTCCCCTGCCCCCAAGTAGACAGTTACCTTTCTAGTTCCAGTTTAAAACTGAATCATTGTTACTGTCTTAACTGTTGGAGCCCCTGATCTGGCAACCTCCTCCTATTAATCTTTCCTGCCCACAAATGAATACGCACTTATCTCATGATTTCCATATGGTCAGTGAAAATCGTCCAGTGCTTTTCTTGCTTCAGAAAATAAAATGTACCTTGTGTTTTTAGGCAAAGTTGTTTGTGAACCCAGATTATTGTCTACATCATTTGCAAGAAGCTACTTGCCTCTGCAAAGTGCAGATCTGAATGCAGAGACAGGGTTTGAACTCAGGTCTCTCTCATTTCAAAGCACTTTTTTGCTGACCAGTGGGAGATCCACATAAGAGAGTTTTAGGGTCAGAATCTGACTGGTAAGAAAAACATGGAGACTTGTAAAGATGCCAATATATGGTATAGCATGTATTCTATTAATTTTTTCCTTCCTTCCGGAGCTGCCTTCATCTTGCTTAGAGCTGCTTTGTTGGGTCTGGGTGCCGTCTTCACCAAGGGCTCAGGCGCCATTCTACAACCATTTAACTGTGACTTTGGAGCTTCTTTTTGTTCTCCTGTATTAGACCTTGTTTTCTCTCTCCTACACCTTCCTCTTCCTTGGTTTATTCCCTTGTTTTTGTGGTGCATATCCTTTAGTAACTTCCTCAGTCAGACTGTAGCAGGGAAATTTATTTATTTTTTTGTGACACAGTATGTCTGAAAATGTTTGTATTCATTTTCATGTTTGTTAGTTTTGCTAGAAATAGCATTTTAGGATATCATTTTTTCCCTTACTCCATTGCTGAAGACATTATTCGATTGACTTCTAACTTCTAGTATTACTATTAGGAAGCTCAAAGCCCACTGATTCCTGATTCTATGTTGTTCAGTTGCTAAGTCATGTCCAGTACTTTGTGACCCCATGGACTGCAGCATACCAGGCTTCCCTGTCCTTCACTATTCCCAGAGTTTGCTCAAACCCAAGTCCATTGAATCAGTGATGCCATCCAACCATCTCATTCTCTGTCGTCTCCTTCTCCTCCTGCCTTCAATCTTTCCCAGCATTGAGGTCTTTCAATGAGTAGGTTTTTCTCACCAGGTGGCCAAAGTATTGGAGCTTCAGCTTCAGCATCAGTCCTTCCAGTGAATATTCGGGGTTGGTTTCCTTTAGGATGGACTGCTTGGATCTTTATGCCCAGCTGTCTTCCATCTACAGGTGGTAGGATCTTATCTGTGTCACCAGAATTCTGAACTTTCACAGTGATGTGCCTGTGTGGATCTTTCATCCATTATATTTGACATTCAGTGTGATCTTTCCATCTGGAAATCTATATCTTTCAGCTTTAGGAAAAAAAAAAAAATCTCTTGAATTACTTCTTTAATGATTTCCTTCCTTCCCATTTCTCTGCTTGCTTATCCTGGAACTTCTGAACTGTGATATGAAAGATTATAGGTAGATCTTGTTCACATATTTTCCTTTTGTCCCTCTGCTTTATTCTTTTAGATTTTCTCAGCTTTAACTCCTAACCATTCTATTTTAATGTTTTTATTTCTGCCATTATACTTTTAATTTCTAATAGTTTTTCTTTGTTAGTTTTCTAAATGTTCCATTTAAAAAAAAAAGTAATATCTGGCAGGATTTCATTTTATTTTGCTCCTAACTTTCAAAAAAATCGCTTCTAATTGCATCATTCCTCCTATTTTTGAGGGGTTATTTGATCTTTTCTGTCCTCCAAGTTGCTCTTTCTTTTTTTGTGTTTTCATTCCTGTCTTCCATGTGATAGACTTTCCTGGTGTCACCATTTCACTGTGCCTTCTTGTGTTAGAGAGAAAGGAATTTTAAAAGCTGACTGAGCTTGCCACCTGGGAGCTGGACTGTGGAGTGGTCTATCTTGGCCGTTTAGTTGTAAATCTCCAATATTAGCATCTTTCAGTCTTTCCTTTGGGGAGAGGGTAGTAGCCTGTGGAAAAGGTCTTTTAACCTCTTGCCTGAAAGTCAAACTGCCTGCATTCTGGAGCCGTGGGGCATTAGGGGCTGTGGGCTCCCCAGCAGACAGTGTTGGAACCCCCCTGGCTTGCGTGTGATATCCACCCTCAGATATATCTTGTATTCTCCCAGCTCAAAGACTGTTTTTTGCTTTCTTCAAAGACTGGTGTTCTCCAGATGTCCCTGGTGATTCATGGTTAAGAATCCACCTTCCAATGCAGAGGACATGGGTTCGAGCCCTGGTTGGGGAACTAAGACCCCACAGGCAGGGCAGCTAAGCCCTCACACTGCAAATAGAAAGCCTGCACACCAAAGCCACTGATTCCGTGTGCTGACCTGATGCTGCTAAATAAATAAATGCACTTTTTCAGTCGCTCAGTTGTACCCAACTCTTTGTGATCCCATGGACTATAGTTCACCAGGCTCCTCTGTCCATGGGACCTTCCAGGCAAGAAAAATGAGTAAATGAATACTGAAAAAAAAGATTGGCGTTCTTATCTTCTGGGCTTCCCTCATAGTTCAGTTGGTAAAGAATCCACCTGCAATGCAGGAGACCCGGGTTTGATTCCTGGGTTGGGAAGATCCCCTGGAGAAGGGATTGGCTACCCACCCCAGTATTCTTGGGCTTCCCTGGTGGCTCAGCTGGTAAAGAATCCACCTGCAATGCAGGAGACCTGGGTTCAATCGTTGGGTTGGGAAGATCCGCTAGAGAAGGGAATGGCTACCCACTCCAGTATTCTGGCCTGGAGAATTCCATGGACAGTATAGTCCATGAGGTCGCAAAGAGTCGGACACAACTGAGTGACTTTCACTTTCACTCTCATCTTCTACCATGGTGAAGGAGAAGAAATAATGATTTGGGAATCTGAGGGCTTTGAAAAATACATTCTTATTTCTCTCACTTTTTATTAGCATCTCTTATTCACGACTCTTTCTAGAGTTATGTGATAGCATCAATTCTTCAGCCTCTTGGGATGCCTGGATGAACTGGGTCATAGTCTGATCTTCCAATGTGAGGTTAGAATTCTGTTTTCTTGTGTCAGCTTGTTTTCCCCTCTGCCTTACATTTTTGAAAATATTGATGTTAGTGTGACAACTTCTGTTTTTCCTATTCTTGTAGCTTTTCCTTGAAAGAATTCCTTATATTGTCTGTTAATGGGAGTGGATGCTCCTAATAAGTCCATTGTCTTTACCTTGAAGTACACTAGTGTTTATTATAGTGGTGTGAGAGTCCAGAAGTAAGGAGGAGAGAGAGAGGGGGGTAGAGAAATCTCCCCCAACCATCATCCAAGGAATTGAAGGTATGTATAAAGAAGAGGTGAGGGAGTCATCATTACCCATTGTTCTTCATGTTGGGGAAAGCACTATGGTCGTCTGTTTCCCACTAGAATTTCTCTAGAAGGTCTGGACCCCCTTTCTGTCCACAGAGAGCCTGTCAGTTTTAAGAAAAGAGTGTATTAATGCCATGTAGTAGACTGCTAGGTCATAATCCAAGACCTGTCGACAATTAGCTGTGTGTTCTTGGCAGCTTATTCACTTCTCTTTGCTTTAGTTTTCTCCTTGGCAAAATTGAACTAATAACAGTACCTGCCTCATGCTGTTCATGTGAAGTTAAATAAAGATGCTTAAAAAGGAGACTGGTTTGTAATGAACATCATATAATGGCCCGATTCTTATTCTGTGTTCCATCTATTAGCTGCTTCCCTTGTAGCTCCTGTATGCATGAGGGAGATGCGGTTTTTAGAGCAAAGAGGGAGAGGTTTCCCTGATCTTGGACCGTGTGTTTCCTGGATGCGGCTGCTCTTCTTTCTGGGAACGCAGCAGTGGACAAAATAACAGCAGTGTCTTCTTAGATCCTACCTCTAGAGGTGCTATGGTCATGTGGAGACTCCTGTCAATAATTCCTCCATCCTTCTAGAAAAATCTTATGGCAATAACACTCATCAAAACCCATTCCTGGCTGTCCAATGGAGCTTCAGTCAAGCCATGGGGAACGCTGGGGTGCAGCTGCGAACTGAAGCCCCCATCTCTGGTGTTTCTTTAGGTTAAATTTTCTATGTGCTCACAGCCTCATATCTTCACACCTCACTTTCAGGACATCTCATGTGGGTAAGAGAGTCTTCCACCAGGAGTTAGGGCCCCCTTACCTCTCATTCCAGCAAGGGCAGGGGAGTTGGATACACATAATCTATTGCCAATCTAGAAGAAAAGGGTTGCATCTGGAACATTCTCCAGGATAATGGCCTTCCACACCTTTCCCACAGGGAGCCTTGTAGCCGACTTACTGACTTGCCGCCAGGCCCTGCAAGATGATTGCCATAAAGAAAATGCACTTTGGAAAAGAAGTGCATACCTTCTAAGGAAGAAATGGTCCATGCATTTGGGCTGGCAACTCACAAAAGAGGTAACACCACTTCCATATGTCTCCTGCAAAGCTGCAGAAACTCATGCTGCTTGCATCAGAACCCTGGATGGTATATGATTTCCTGCTCAGTGGGAGGACGTTTAAAATTCCAGAAGGAAAGTACTTGGCATCAATAATCTGAAGTGTGCGCTCCACGGTGGGATGAAGAGCAAAGATCTGTTTTGCTCAGGGCGCCGTGCTCTGCATGGTGTGCTCCGTGAGCCTCTGCAGCTGTTATCCTGCATTGCCCACAACTTTGTAGAGCGCGAGACTCGGGGTGAGGAGAAGAAAGCAGGACACCAACACACTGCGTAACCCTACCTATACAATTTGCTCTCAGATATCTTTGCAGCTCGCTCCATGACTAAACACCTGCAAAGCCATGATCAGTATTTATCCATTTTGCTGAGCGATCTATAGCTGGCTTCTGGGCTCGAGTCTTTTCTCAAATAGGACAGGCTGTGTCTGTGCCTACTTTCCTGTGTCTCTTGTTTGATGCTGAATATATGCTCATCTCTTGCCTGGATCACTTAGGGATTTCTAGCGCTACATGCGGAACAGTCGAAGATTTTCCAGGCACAGTCTCTGGTGGAGAAAGGAGTAGAAACTGGGAAATGAGAAGGGATGACTGACACAGCTCTTTCGTTGTTCAGTCACTGTCATGTCCGACTCTGTGACCCCATGAGCTGCAGAACACCAGGCTTCCCTGTCTTTCACCATCTCCTGGAGCTTGCTCAAACTCATGTCCATTGAGTCAGTAATGTTATCTAACCATCTTATCCTCTGCTGCCACCTTCTCCTCCTGCTCTCAGTCTTTTTCTCTGCCTATTCAGGACCCAGCCAGTGACAAGTTCAGCTATATATTCCACTGCAATTTCTCATCATTTCTCTGTCACTCCCAAAGGCTGCAACAGTTCTTCGAGGACTGGAATTACAGCAGGTTCACTGTCCTATCTCTCGAGAGTGTCTGGCTCTGAGTAGGCTAAATGAATGTCTTATGAGTCAGAAGCAGAAGGACAACAGATTCTTTCACGTTGTAGAAAGAGCATTGAACAAAGATCTCAGCCATGTAGGTTCCCATCTCCCCTTCACCGGTCGCAATCAGCCGACGTGAGCAAGTTACTTCTCCTAAGGCCTCAGTTTCCTCTCCTGAGGAAATAAAAGAGGGATCTGTCTGGATTTTTTCCAACTGTAATGTTCACCGACCAGGGGACCAGGAGATCCTGCAGATCCTGGTGTGAATTTGTAAATATCTTAGGCTCGCCCAGTTCTAGTCTGCACGGCTAGAGAAAGTAGTGAAGGGTATGGATGCTTTAAACTCACACTGCAGACCCACTGGGTAGGTACATGTCACGCTGCTGTCCTGCAGAGTCAGCGGCTGGTCGGGGTAGGATGGTCCTTAGCTACCCCACCATGGGGACCGCACACAGCTCCCAGCGCAGGTCTGACGAGGGTTTCCAACTTCCCCTCCCGTTGGATTGGCCTGTTGTGTGAGTACGACGGAAGACTGCCTTCAAAATGAATTGGAAAACGACTCCCTCATTCTGTTCTCTCCCAGAAACAGAGTCAGCTGAGGTTCGACATTCACCATATGCTTGTCAAATACTCGGTGAGCCCGCTCGGACAGGGAGGCTTGTTCTGCTGGGCAGGGAATCAGCCTCTCTCTTCCAACCGCATTTCTCTCTCTTTCCCCTTTTAACCCAGATGCCTCCTGACACTGGGACCAATTTCAAGCCTGAGAAAACCACTGGGGTTTCCCAACACGTCCAGCCCACCGCGCTCCATTCACCGGCCGGCCCGGTCTTGGCGGAGGTCATCCTTTCGGTCGTGAAGATGACTTTACAAGTCTCAGTTGTATCAATTAAAGCACCGCGATGTGAGAGAGGCCTCGTTTTATTTCTCAGGTGTCTTTACTGGCTGAAATATGGACTCCTCTGCCACTCGTGGCCTTCTTCGCGGCCCTTGCTGCCTCCCTCCTGTGTATTTGTGCATATTTCTGTTACGGCGTGCTTCCATCTAGATTTGAGTAATATGTCCCTCTGACCGTCCAGTCTCTTCCCCTGAGACAGCGAGCTCCTTATGAGCAGGCAAGGAGCCTCATCGGCAAGTGTGCACATCTCCCAGGCCTGCTACAGCTCAGTAAATATGCTTATTAAACTCAGCTAACCCTCCACCTCACCCCTACCATCACCTTTCAGACTGCATCGGAATTTGGGTATCTTCTATAATCATCCTAGTTTGTCTGTAACTCCCAATAATTTATGACTCTGTGTTAAAAAAGAAATGTAGAAAAGGCAACACCAATGCAACAAGCACTCTTAGCTGTCAGAGAGCCCTGCTTTGGTTTCATTGAGCATTTGTAGAGTGTCACTAGATTTTCCTACACTTGGAATTTTTTTTTTTAATTAGATTTTCTCTAGCTTGATCTTCAGTTCTAAATGTTTCTTAGAGTGCTTTTCAGTTTCCAAAGGACTTCATCAATTTCACTGACTATAGGTCCAATGTACACGATAAAATCCTTTGCTCTTTTGTAAATGTGGGCTTTTCACATCAACATTTGAAAAAGCCAAAATGTATGTCACTTTTGTTTTAAAGATGTTACTGCCTTTCTGTTACTCAAAAGAAAGGGAAAAATGCATTAGACTGTTGAGATCTGATGGAGTTGAAACCCTCCTGTCTTAATACCGTGTTGGCAAGCCTATGTACTCCATGCCATTTGAATCCTTTTGGAAGGCTCTAAAAAACACATGGTATAAAGGGACACTGCACATTTGAATTTAGAAGGGGAGAAAGAGTTAAGTGACCATCACCAATTACAGCCTCAGAGGGGGTGATTAAGATCAAAATTGCAGGGAGGTTTTTAATTTAGCTGCCTGCAGAAGCAGCCCCCATTGAGCCAAACTCATCAGATCACACACACGCTCCATCTCTTTGCCCTCTACTGTCATTGACAGCAATTGTATCAGAAAGGGCACCAAATAGACTGTGTGGCCTGATACCCTTTGCCTGTGTATCTACCAGAGTCCCCTGACCATTTTACTATAGAGAGAGCGAGACAGGGCAAATCAGGGAGAAGTGTAAAGCATGACTATGCAGTTTGTTCAATTTGTCCACTTTGCACAATTCCTTCTTGTTGCCAATATGTATAATATAGCTGTAGATCAAGTTAAGACACAGGCTTTGGTTTGTTGCTATGTGTACTCTCTGCTATAGAGTCATGTCCTAAGCCATCTACATATATTTTATCAGAAGTGCATTCACCCACACCAATTTTTTCCCTTATGCTAAGGATAAGCCTCAATGGCAGTGCTTATTATACTGATAAAATGTGTGATGGGTGTGAGGAGTTACTTTGAAAATGTGTGTGAGTGAGTGAGCTTCCTTTGGACTTTGTATGAGTGGTGCTCTTACCAAGAGCAACCTTCTAGTAACACTGCTAGTAATTCCTTCCACTTCTGCACGGCCTACTGTGTGCCTGGCATTGTGCTAAAGATTTGGTCGCATCACCTCTGATTCTGAGAACACCTGGAATGCAGTTCTCTTATACCCCACCATGCACTGATTGTGGACGTAGATGAAAATGCCAAACAACGCTTGCCTATAAACATGCTTGGAATGTTATGCGCTGCTTCGGAGATACACTTATTGATAGGGCTGCACATCCATTATTTATATAGATAAAGCCAATATAATTGAACTTCATATTAACATAAAGCCAGTATAAATATTTATAAATTAACATTTAATTAACATGTTGGCTTGAGCAGGTTTCTATTGGTAGTACATAGCCAATGACATTGTAAAATTTCAGAATGGTGTACAGAGTAAGTGTTTGTAAAGCTAAGAAGCCTATTTTTCATTTGAAAAAAAAAAAAAAATTGCAGGTTGAAATCAGGACCCAAGGCACCATTTCTTATGATTTTGCTGATAATATATCTTTGAATAGGAATGTGGGCCCATAGTTAAGTGTTCAAGGCCTCTTAATTTAATTAGGATTAATGAAATATTTTCAGGATTCCCATTAAGAACATTTACTGACAAATACAGTTTATTCTTTTCAGACTAGAGCTTGACTTAATTCAACATTCTGATTACATTGCCCTATAGTAGTAGGGTGGTCTCCTCAAAATAATGATAATCCTCAATTCAGTACTTTGAAAACAACCAACTTTTCTCCTTGTTTAATGGGCTCCAAATCAGTAAACTAAATTAATCAGAAAAGTCTTTGGCTCAAGTAATAATGTGTTTTCAATTCAAATTTTTACTTTGTAGATCTATCTATTCATTATGTGTTCCAAAAGAAGACACAATGACAATGAGGTCATTTAACTCCAGCCCAACAAAATGTCTGAAAAGATTTATTTCATACAACCGTACTTACTTTGTTGAATGTAAAATATTTTCACACTTTAAAAGCTAAAGATTTTAACTGCTCATATTGCAAACATTAATATTAAATATATAATATCTTATAATATATACACATATACATAAATGTATACATGAAATATGTGATACACAAAGATAAAAATCACTGAGCCTATTA
>SJYT01013295.1:54577-76168 GCA_006410635.1 Cephalophus harveyi | reverse complement strand
CCTGAATATTTTTCATGTAAAGTGAACATTCTATGCTGAAAAATAAAAATTATTGACACCTTAAGACAATTTTAATTATTTCAATAGCAAATCTATCACTAATTTATGAGTTAAACTTAGGTTGCTCACAGTGTAAAAATTTTAGTGAAGTAATTAGTGTAATTAATTAATTATTCCATAATTGAAATGCAGGTTAACAAACTTCTATATATAAAAGCTTAAAAAAATGTCCTTCATTCAAACTGTGAACTCTAAGCCTATAAAACTCTTCAAAGAACCCCAAGATATCAAACAATCTTTTATTTAGCTAAACCTACCCCCTACCTTCACTCTTATTCATACTTAAATACTCAGTATGCTTACAGCTTGGAAATAAGCTAGAAAGCCTTAATGGATCACTGATTTTAACTAAAGAGGTAGGTGCATATCCCTTATAAATGAATTCAAAACAATTTTTGTTTTAGCATTAATAGTTTTCATCAAATGAAAACAAGCTTCTTAGTGTCGGAGAGGAAAGTCTTGAATGGGGCACTTATTAACATATCTTTTATTTTAAACTCAAGGACAAATATTCTAAAACAATATCTATTACATTGGAACAATGGTGCATTTTTCCCCCATTTTCTAATATTCTAGCAGTGGACTTCTTTCAAGCAAAGAGTAAGATAACCAAAGTCCAAACTGAAGGATTCCGTAAAAGCAGCAGGAATACATAAAATCAATTTAAGGAAAATAATATTTAATCTTGTCATAGTTGAAAGCTAATGGGGTGAATGTGTTTTAGACTTTCATTTCTCATGAGGTGTATATTCTTAGTTTATGTGGTATGCCATTGAAAGTGTGTTTACAGTTAAAGACAATGAGGTAGAGATTTGAATTTTCATCTGGTCAGTATAAAGGTAACCTGCTTTAAAGATAGCTATGCATTTTAGGTAAAGTTATTATAATCAACAGCAAGAATAATTTCCAATGTCAAGGAAGTTTCTCAAGATTAAAAAGTGTAAAAATCTGGAAGAGCTTTACTGTCTTGTTCCCTAACTATCTGCATAATCTCCTTTAGAAGGCACATATATTGTTAAATGTATGTCTCTTTTTCTCTGAATAATCTCAAATGTCAAACATTTCTTTTAAATAATTTTTTCTAGGCTTGATAATGGATGACAATTTCAACTAATGATGAAATAATATATCTTGACAAAAACAGTGAGAAGGACAATTTCCATCTTTAGCTAATGGAGGAACTTCAATGGAATTAAATCAGGGATTATAAAAATCACTCTAAAATATTCCAGTGTTCTTTTTTCTCCTTTCTAAAAAGGGTACTAAAAATCGTTAATATTGGAAAAGCAAAACCAATAATAAAACAGGGATATAATGATTTGTGTAATGTTGATCTTGTAATTATCCCTCTGAGGACAAAAATGTAATTTTTAAGTGTGATTGTGAGGTGTTATCAAAAGAAAATGTTTGCAACAAGTGTCATGGTGCTTTAAAAATCATTTCCATATTAACTATGTAAGATTAATTGCTGAATTGTGACAAAACTTTTTTTTTCCACAAAAACTACAACTTTTGCTTTCATTTCTTTCAAATGGAATTTTAAAACTGCTGTTATTGGCTGCACTAATTAAAAGAATTCTATTTTCTCTGCACTCTTTGTGTTTATTACCTTGATACCTTTTAGTATTTGGTTTGAGAGTTTTCCCAAAGTGCCCTCCCAGCTTTTTGACACATCATTCCAAGGATTGTCAAGTTCAACCTAAGTAGTAATCACACATCCAGAAAGACAGTAACAGTTTCCTTTTTTAACCTTCCCAGTGAAAACAGGTAAGGGCATGAACAAGTATATTATGACCCCAGTGCATTTATGGCTTTTGAATCTGACACCTGTCAGATAAAAACAAGCTAGAGATGTTCTTATCAATTACAGGAGATCACCGATAGCACCAGAATATTGGAATGATGAAGGTTTACTGCCTTTTTTTTTTTTTTAAGGATATCATCTGTAGCTATTAGAAGGGACTGAGAAAGAGACTTTTAAATGCTTATAGGAAAAAACATCTAAGAAAAACAGTGTTGAAAGCATCTAGTTTCCCTTTCTGTGACATATAGAGCTTTAGGAATCAAAAGCTTCCATTAACATCTAAAGGCTATAGTCAGATAGCAGAAAATAGCATAATATAGCAAAATAAAGCACCACTACCAATAAATCTTAAAGATCTCATCTATCCCAGTTAACTAATTAAATATCAACTGTTGAAATATTAAGGAATATACTGAATCAAATAGAATTAATTTTCATATTATTTTTCTAGAATCAAATTTTATTCCCTAACCTTGTTACAGAAAGCTAGTAAAGGAGATACTTTTCTTGAAGTCTGTAATAAGGCAGATACAGTTCTTAAGGGACAGGAAACTCTACTGCCAGTGAAAAAGAGAAAATTGTGTAGTCTGTCCTCTCTAATTTACATGATTTCTTTTAAATAAAATCATTTACTCAGTGACAATAAATGTAACCAGCAGATGTTTAGTTATTTGCTGAAGCAAGACAGTATATTAACTGATGGAAGTATCAATTGCCGTTATTAAAATAGATGCTATTTAGGAGAACTGTGGGACTCAGAAATAATTATTCATATAATTAGAAATTGGAAATGAGTCAACAGGAATTGTTTTGGCATAAAAACGACATTTAAAATGACTTTAAGTATGGTTCTACCAAACTATTTCCAATGCATATAATGTAAATATCAAATTTGCTGTTTTTATTTCTAAGATCATGTCTTTGAGACAGAGTGGGTTTGGTGCAAATAAAAGTTCCTGGTAAATGACATATATCTTATGACAACAATTTATTTGAGTATCTTCAAGGCTGGATATACTTCAAAGTTTATTTTTTTCATAATATCTTTCCTATCAATTTGATCAAATTGTTGCACATAATTTAATGGAACTCATTTACAGATAAGACATTTAGGATTTGCTCATCTGGACAGTTATGTAATTTTTCCTCTTGCCTTTAAAAATATAGCATGGGAGAGAATATCAGAATAGGCATGTGCTAAAGGAACTCAGAATAAATTATTATATTATGTGAGACCAGGAACTCCTCTGTGAACATATTCCCTCAAAATTAGCATCACCACTGAACTGTTACTTGACTTCAGCCCATCTGAAAGATTTGAAAACTGCTTTGCATGACCTAACTCCATAAAACACACACACACACACACACATACACACACACTCACAACACCATCACCAACCTCTGAAAATTAACAACAGTTTTGTTAATCAAGGATTTCATCTCCACATGAAACCAAGGCCAAATTAGGAAGGCTGTGATACTAAGGCACACAGAAACATTTGTTAAGCAAAGTCAAAATTAATGACAAACAAAACCAAGTTTCCTTTGTGACTGATTTTCAGGCAGCTGCATCTAAATATAAAAGAGCCATCAAAGAAAGATATCCATTAATTATTAACTCAGAACAACTTCAGAAAGCAGAGCCCTTAAACCTCCATTGACATCATTCTGCCAGACTCCTAATCTCTGCAAGTTGTTGGTAAGAGTTGCATTAAACACAGCATGTCACCAATCCCGCCTTTAACAACTGCAGCTCTGGAGCTGTGCGCGGCAGCCTGGAAGACCACACGAGAGAAGCTCTACTTTCTATAAAGACATCTTTAAGAAACGTTTACAGTCTCACATGTTGAATAATCTCCTGGGTTACTTTACCTCTCTCAACCACACAATAGACAGTCAATAGTCTAATGGCAACATGCACGATCAAGAAACTCATCCCCCCTATTTTTTTCCCCCTGTGGAAGTACAGAGCTAACTGTCATGATTAAAAAGCTGTGACACCCTATAGATTAACGCAGTTCAATCTATAGATTGTTCCCAGGCTTTTTCATTACAGAATAGAAGAAAAAGCTCTAGTACAGTGATGCAAAAGAATATAAGGCTGTTACGTAAGCTAGTGAAATAATTTAGGCTATTAATTATTACTATTAGTTTTCATAGTTTGTCATTGAAGTTAGGTACTTTTCAATTTGCAAGATATTTTGGCTTTTTTTGCAAATATAAATAAAATTTAATTTCTATGAAAATAGCCTTTTAATCTATGTTTATGACTGCATGTTTACATTTTGACTCTGGGCTTATAAAATTCTGAAGCCAAATATAGAGACACCAGCTTTTTTGTTCATTTTGAACTTTTCTAATTTGGTGCCATCATAACTGACTAATTTACTCTTGTGCCTTAGTCCAAAGAACAGAGGAACAAAACTCTCATACAGCATGTTTCCAACCCAAATACTAACCTGGGGGGAGAGAAAGTTCTTTTTTTAAAAAAAATGTTAAAATGGAAGTAAAAATGAACTTATATGTATATAAAAAGATCTAACATTTTGAACTTTGAGGTTACTTTGCAGATATCTCTCCATAGAGAGAAAAGAGCTGTAATGTGGCAGAAAGAGACATTATTTTCAGGCCCTTTGGACAAGCTATACTTTGCTCTTATCCAGTCTTCATCTTTTTCTCATTCTCCCTGTCTTTTAAAAACTTATCAGAGTACAGATGAGAATCACCCAACCACAGTAAGTCTTTAACAATCATTATACTTCATGGAAAATAGCACCACGTTTGAATAAAGATATGAAAGCAATCAAAAATATTGAGAGCAGATAAGAAACATGTATTAGATCAAGTTGATTTGCCATAAACTTCCCAACCTCATTAGTTATAATCCATTCCACTACCTGCAAATTCTTCAGATCATCTTTTTCTACCACAGAACTCAAATGATTGAAAATCAGCATGTTAAATTTTCAAGCCGATATAAAAAGAACAGGATGAGGAAATGTGTGTATCTGTGTGATGATTCGCATTTAAAGGTTTTATCTCTTTACTCTGTTTGATTAAAGGCCTTGTATTGAGTTAAACAGCAAATCCTGGAGAATAATTAGAGGCTGCTGGTTTTGTCCACCCACCTCCCCCTTTTAAATGAAAGCTTAAATGGGGAAAATGGAATGTCAGTCAGAAACTGGTTCATACGAATCATAATAATTATAATCTATTAGAATTAAGCCATAATCATTAGAATTTCTTCTTTTCTCCTACCTTTGATGGCCTGTTTCATCTGTTTCATTAAAGCTGTGATTTTACAGATGCTCTTGATGTTCCTATGTTTGCATCAGTGTCTAAGACAGCCTAAAGGGAAGAAATAGCTGTTTGCCTATAGAAATACATGTTAATACATTAGTTACTTGAAGCAAGCAACTTTTGCAATATGTATGTCTGTGTGTCTATAGTTGTCTTTATTTGGGCCTGTCCAGCATTTTGTTGTGTTCCACTCCTGCCCGGCAGCTGGACCCTGACCTTCAAGTTCTTTTTTTTTTTTTTTCAAGAAAAAGAAAAAAAGAATTCTTTTCAGATTCCAAGTTCCCCCCTTCTTACCCTCCCACTGACACCATCCTATTCAGAACCGGAGATAACTTTATTCATCTACACATCATTGTATCAAATTCAATAGGCAAACTGCTTCAGCATGCCTCAGAGCTGGACAGGACAGTTATGTCTTCATTCCCCAACTCCCCTCCACCCCCAGCCATCAGTGCAATGAGATTTTTACCACCGCCCTTTCCAGGCATGAAATGAACATGGTTACAAAAAATAATTTCCAACAAGTGTTTTACTACTCTGTTGGGTCACCATAGATTTACTTCCCTGCAAACTCCCCAACTGGATGTAATATCTGATTGCCAGACTGTGATACTTAGAATCATCTCTAGATAATGCATGTTGGAAAGGAAGAAGGGGATCTGTTTATTCAAGTTCCATAAATTGCTCATGGAGATTTTGATTAAAACATGTGCTTGCATCCCAAGTGTTTGCTTTCACCTAAAATTAAAAGCATCAAATTTGATAAAGTGACACCATTGCACAGATGACACAAAGAACTGAAAGGGAGAATTCCGCTATCCCAGCAACCAAAAGCAAATAACCTGTTCTCAGGAAACAAAATATTATGCCTGTCTTCTGATCGATTTCGGAAGAGAGAGGAATTAAAGCTTTTTTTCCCCTTAGGCTCTACAACACTTTGATTTTACTTTTGGGAGTTTGGAACTGTTAAAGAGAAAAATAGAACTTGCTTAATGTCAGGAACATCAAATAACAGTTTGATGTTGGCCACTCTTGCTACAAAATCAGTCTACTGTCTTTAGTTGGGAGGACTGGGTATCAGATTGGTGTTGGGGGTGGGAACCGGCTCTCGTATGTGGATTCTCGATGAAGCAGGCAGCAGGCTGTTACAGACAAAATAGTTTTTTCCAAAGTTGGATTTCTTTTTGAAAACTTCCGAAAGAGTCTTTTTAAAACAACACCTCCTTGGATTCTAATGTTTTAAAAGGCAACAACAAAAATCTTGGTCGAAGCAGTGCTAAACCCAATCATGCTTCCTTATCCATTCCTGGGACTCCCCACCCCCATATTAGCCTGCAGAGCCTGAAAGAAAGTTGAATGGTTAAAATGAAATAGAGCATCTAAAGTGCTTAGCTAGCTGTTATAAAGCCTTCTATACCCTGAAGATAGAAAAGGAAAAAGATTTTTTTTTTTAAAAGAAGACTTGTACCCTTGACTAGGTGTTTTCTACTCTAGCTCCTATATGTTTATGTAGATAGAGGGTGTTATAGACATTTGGAAGGATTTGGGAGTTTCAAAAGAGAGAAGTTTATACATTAGTGCTGCAAGTTGCAAAACACTGTTGATATTCAAATGTTTATTGTGCAAAATCTGGGATAAGCTTCAGCATGAGGGCCCCTTTAAGTGCCTACAACTCTTGCTAATTCCCCTCAGCATTGAGGCGCGCACAAAGGCCTTAATCCAATTCCACTTTTTTTCAGAAAGCCTATGCTATTTTCTCTCGCAAAAACTAACAACACTTCCCCATCACACTGCAGAGTGGGTCACAGAAAAAAGCACTCTCTGTTTATACTTTACCAGCACTTTGTACTTTTTGGGCAAGCATGGCAAGGAACTTTAAGTGGTTCCCTGTGCCCCACGACATGTTTAGGGGGAAAAAAAACCTTCAGACTTGGAGGGGGTGTTTTTTAAGGACAAAAAATGTACTGGGGTGTTGGGCCTTCTCCTCCTGTGTTTTCTGTGAAGAGAAATTGATCACCAGAGCCTCATTCTTGCAGCTCTTATTCGGATAATAGGAGTCAGGCTTGCTTTGATGAGGTAGCATGTACCTTTCGATGCGGTGGTATTATTTTTCTCTAAGACTGTTGGTTCTGCTTCTTCCTTCCTTTCTCTCTCTGTACCTTCCTTTCAATCCACCCCCTCCACCCCTGGTACAGTTGCCTTTCCTGTGGGCTTCTCGAGGTCATATATTCTTTTGGCTACCAGATCCCTTAAGCAAAATGAGACATTGATTCAGCCTTAATTTTCAGCATCTTCTCTTTCAACACTTGTAATTTTGGTGGGTCATTTCTAATTTCAGGTGGAAATTCTGCTAACGAATAATTACACCTGCTGTTGGCACTGGAAATCAGGCATTTGCCTCTGATTGTGAGTACACAAGTGACCAATTACTCTCGTAATTAAGCTACTGCGGTTGTAATCAGAAATGACCATGATTCTGCCCCAGAAGTGAATTAGAGAGCTAGAATTGGAAGCCAAAATGACAACGGATATCTGTTAGTTTCAGAGTTGTGCTTTGGCTATCGATGTCACCAAAAACTAAACCACACAGAACTCTGGGTCTCCATGAGGGAAAATGATGTCTTGTTCCTACTGATTTCTGTTCATGATGTCAAACTGAGGAAACTCATATTGGCTACTTTTGAGTGTTTGCATATTTCCATAAACCCTATGAGAAGCAAGTTTGGTGTACAGATTTGAAGTTCATGTGTTGGGAATTGAGGCAGCAAATCTTATCAGATTTGTTTGGAAAGATGACTCTGATTGATCGGCTTCTACAATATAAAACAGGATACATTTGATGCAGGACTTTATGTATCTTGTGTGTGTGTATATGTTAGTCCCTCATTCATGTCTGACTCTTTGTGATCTCATGGACTGTAGCCCACCAGGCTCCTCTGGCCATGGAATTCTCCAGGTAAGAATACTGGAGTGGGTTGCCATTCTTTTCTCCAGGGGTCTTCCCAACCCAGGATCGAACCCAGATCTCCTGTGTTGAAGGCAGATTCTTTATCAGCTGAGCTACATAGGAAGACTTATATATCTTAAAGAGGCTAATCTTTGCAGGAAGGGAACATTGCCACACAGTGCAAGATTAACCTATGGCAGTATTTGGTCGTTTGTCTAATGAATCATGCCAAACATTTGAAATGGTGTCTCTCTTTAACTAGATTGCAAGAGCTAACATCTGCTGTCTCCAAGACTAAACCCTCAAACAGTTGGAAGAAGACATTTTCCATAATGAGTTTGTATAAGAAGAGCATAATCAAGTCAATGGTGTTTGCTGCTGCTGCTGCTAAGTCACTTCAGTCATGTCCGACTCTGTTTGACTCCATAGATGGCTGCCCACCAGGCTCCCCCGAACCTGGGATTCTCCAGGCAAGAACACTGGAGTGGGTTGCCATTTCCTTCTCCAATGCATGAAAGTGAAAAGTGAAAGGGAAGTCGCTCAGTTGTATCCAACTCTTAGCGACCCCATGGACTGCAGCCTACCAGGCTCCTCCATCCAGGGCATTTTCCAGGCAAGAGTACAGGAGTGGGGTGCCATTGCCTTCTCCCCAATGGTGTCTAATGACCTAAATTAATCCCATGTTAAGGCTGGTACAACAAATCCCCTGACTTCTGAGATTGTGCATTTATTTAAGTGTGAGAACCACAGTGTACTTTTTACTTTTAAGATTCTCTGATGATCTGTATCATTGCAATTATTGTCAAACGCTTCTAGCTAGTAAAACAAAACGGCAACAACAATAACAACAACAACAAAAAAAACAGTCTGCCGTAGAACAGTGAAATGGTGAACAATTGGACAGAAAATTCCATTTGAATCTGGTCTGTGATCTAATGGTCAGCTATTACACTATCAAAATTAAATCACTTATGTAATTAGCATGGTTTTCATGCTCACAGGCCTTCTCAGCAGACAGGCCAAAGACCTGAATGAACATAGAAATGGATTTCTCTTTTTTCCTCATGAGGTCACTATTGGAGCCACAGCTGCGTTGCAGTGAGTGGGACCAAATTTCCGCTGCTGGGAAGGGGTGACAGGGTCATAATTTCTCATAAAAATGATGCTGATGTAGCTCAAAAACAGAGACTATGAAATGATGCTCTTTTCGCATAATGGAAAAGATTTCTGGTTTGTAACAAACTATAATATGTAACCTAATAGTGAATAGCTCAATTGTGAATGAATAGTACAAATTCCATTTGAATCTGGCCCGCAGTGGTCAGTCCCTTGGATAGTTAGCAAGAGTACATTTCTTTGAGGTTTTTCATTAGTTGGGCCAAAGAACTGAATGAAGCATTCCTTTCTTCAGGGAAGAAAAGAAAGAGGAAGAGAGGAAGGAAGGAATGAAGGAAGGGAGGGAGAGAGGAAAGAAAAACACATCTGAAGACAAAATTCAAACATTTTCACCAAAATCTACCAGAAAGAATAGTTGAAAGACAAATAGCAAATTTGAGCTACTTTATTTTATTTTTAATTGGAGGATAATTACTTTACCTTATTGTAATGGTTTCTGCCATACATCAACATGAGCTACTTTGTTTGAAAAGACCATTTCACTTTCAAGTAAACTTCACCAGGTCCATGTACCTAGTGAGATGGAGTGAAAATGGAGTTAATTACAGGGAGTCAGGATATTCCAAAGCATTGCCATGTTAGCCTCTACATCATAATCTGAAACTCAAACGTCTTCATGGCAGGCAGGTTGCAAAACAATATGGAGCTTCTGGTTGGGGCCAGAAAGTAGAGAACGTACTTCTTACATAAAGTATAAGTGTAATTTTTGTTTGTTTGTTTTTCTACTCAAATAAAATAAAACCAGTCCTCAGTTGCCCCAGAGGACAGTGCTTGTTGGCGTGGAGAACCCTTAAAATGCCTGGTGTTGAAGGTGTTCATGTATAAAGCAGTCATCAACACACACACTTAAAATTGTAGCTTAACAATATTCTCCCACTGAAATGGACCACTTGTTTTCTTCAATTTAGCATTGAATGTATTATATTAAAAAGACAGTGATGGAGTGAGCTACAATGTAAAGTCAACAAACTGCCTAAGAGAGTGCTCATTTGTTTTATTTTCTTTTTGTTAATTTAGTCCAAGACCAGCAGCCATCCTCTTGGGCTGGTGATCAGGCAGTCTTGCTCGGCCTTTATGGTCTTTTACACCAAGTTCCCCATTCTCCAGGGTTACCCGAGGTTTGGGTTCTGATATCCAGGCCCTGGGAACGGCCTTTCAGCCCCTGTCCCTGGTCACGGGGTCACACCTGAATGCTAACATACCCACACGCCTCCTCATGGGCACTTCTGCCCAGTGGCTCTGTGTCTTTTCTATCCGCTTTGGGACCTGGGTCAATCAGCTCCCCTCTGAGCTCCTGCTGCCAGGAGGCTGGGCAAGGTCTCCCCCATCAGAGGCCCTGCCCCCAGCATTCAGTCTCTTTCAGCATCAGGAAAATCTCTACTCTATCTTTTCCTTGAAGTACACTCCGAGGAAATCAACCCTGAATATTCATTGGAAGGATGGATGCGAAATCTGAAGCTCCAATCCTCTGACCACCTGATGTGAAGAGCGGACTCCCTGGAAAAACCCTGATGCTGGGAAACATTGAAGGCAAGAGGAGAAGCAGGTGGCAGAGGATGAGATGGTGAGTTAGCATCAACAACTCTGGACATGAATCTGAGCAAACTCTGGGAGATAGTGGAGGACAGGGGAGCCTGGCGCGCTGCAGTCCACGGGGTTGCAAAGAGTCGGACATGACTGAGCGACCGAGCAACGAAAAATCTTCCCTTTCTCTCCAAGGACACACAGAATGACGGCTTCATGAGCTTCCAGGGATGCTGACCCAGATTCCTTAAGGAGCAAACAGGCAACAAATAACAGAAGTGAGTTAGTGTGAGACAGTACGGATGGGGATTTTAGTGAATTAGAGAGCAATTGAATGTCTAAAGCCTCTCACATTCAACCCATGCATGTTAGAATCTCAGTTTTAAATCCTTTGTTTAATCTTTTACAGAATACAGGAAAAACTCTTGAACATCTACTTTCAAGTTTACAAAACTCCTTGAGGCGGAAAAATGAAAAAATAAATGAAGGGTTGGGATATCTACTCTGCTTGAGGTAACAGTGTTGGAGAAATTCAAGGGGAAATACACGCAATAATATTTCAACAAATTATTAGGCAATAAAAGCAGTAATGGCTACTTTTGTGTTTTGCTTTTTTTTTTTTAAACAACTATGGTGTATGAACACAATTAGAAATTTTCTTCAATATACCTTTGGGTGCTTACTAATTACCTTGGCCACTGGTAAGGAGTGAGGATTATACAAATATATATATATATATATTTGTATAAGTTCAGTTCAGTTCAGTTCAGTCGCTCAGTCGTATCCGACTCTTTGCGACCCCGTGGACTGTAACCTACTAGGCTTCTCCGTCCGTGGGATTCTCCAGGCAAGAATACTGGAGTGGATTGCCATTTCCTTCTCCAGGGGATCTTCCCGACCCAGGGATCGAACCCGGGTCTCCCGCATTAGAGGCAGACGCTTTAACCTCTGAGCCACCAGGGAAGCCCCATATTTGTATAAGCATGTATATATATCCCCAGGGATCCCCAGTCACAGCTCATAAGAAATCTTTAAAAAACAAGCAATTTATGTGCAACATTTAATCCTCAAAACAACTAAGGAGGGGTGATTATTACACCCATTTTACAGATGGGAAAACTGGGGCACAAATAAGCTTAGGAAGTAACTTGCTCAAGGTTGCAGGGCTGGTAAACAGCATAGATAGGAGGGGATTGTTGGTTGGTCTGATCTCATTTCCTGGGAATTTTCACTATCACTCCGACTCTAAGTATCTGCATCAAAATATATTGTGAGGGCTAAATTCTGTTTTTCAAAAATTAGAGTGATAATAGCATTAGAGTTGGGCAAAGACTTATTTGCTTGAATTTATGCTGATGCGAAGATGAGCATCCATCTGCCCAGACTCTGAGATGGCCTCAACCCCTAACCTTAGGTGGCCACCAAGTCAGTCCCCCAAAGATGTTCCCTGGAGTGCTCTCGGTTCCATAGCCACTCACCCTTTCTAATTGCAACATATCAGTTCTATTCACAGGTGGATCGACCAGCAAAGGCTCATTGAAACCCTCTCAACCACTTTCTCCCACCTTCCAAACTCGAAAGGGGGCAGAAAGGGACTCACAAAAGCCTCTTCTTCCTGAAGCCCTTGTAATAGGCTCATTAAGCACCCGCCTGGGCTTGTTATAAAATACTTTGGAAGCAGGCTGTAAGTAGCTGACTGTTTGTAACAGATAATATCAAATTGGAGAAACATGTAAAAGCACATACAAAAACAGTAAAATGAGATGTACTCTAATGATACCAGCCAAACAAGCAGGGAAGTAATTAGTCACTCCATGTACATAATTTGGGATGTGTAGCAGAGCTAATTTTATGTGAGGCCATGTCAGCTTCTAACTTTGGTGTTTTGTGTATGGGGTAAATAAAAGATGTTCCATGGAGAATTCTGTAGCATAGGAAACTGAGCAAGGCTTCTATCTCATTATGGAAGTCACACATCGTATTTTTTAAGCCTCTCTTAAGAATGCTGTAGAGTGTTTTGATTATTTATGTTTTTCCTTTCATCAGATATGAATTTATGTAAACTGATCTAACTCTAAATAAAAATTATTTATCCATAAAACATAGAGTGCTACTATTTCTTATTCATGATGTTAATGCTAAAAATTGGTTTTTGATCTAGAATTAATACTCAAAGTATGTTATCTCCTATGGAAGACATTGAGATGAGTGATATACAAACACGCAAAGACTGTGGATTACCTTGTGGAAAACTACATTTGAAGAGAGCTGTATTTTAAGGAAGAATTTTTAAATTTGGGGAGATAACTTGTTTGTCAATTATTATCTGTAAAGTAATTCTCAACTTTTGTAAAATATTATTATATTCATTTCAAAAACTTTTGCTCAACAAAATCTTTTATTCCTCAGAAAACTACAAGTATCACCTCTGTGGGAAATGAAACAATTTCTATGTCTAAAAGTATAAAAGAGATAAAAAGATACTCTGTGTACCTCATCAGAGTAGAATCATTAGTATTGATATTATTGATACAACTTTGGATACTTTAAAAGCTTGTTGTCAAGCATAATTTATTTAGGATCTTACTTATCTCATAAATTTGTCAGGTAGATGAATACAAGAGCTACACCTTCTCATTTCAGCTACCACTCACCCTCCCATTGTAAGCTGTTTTATATAACCTTAAATTTTGCTCTGTGGCCTCTGATTTGGGCTTCCTGGGGTTCCAAGATTGGGGAGCAAGCAGTCTTGTGTGGAGAAAGACACCTGACCCTGAATGAGGACCCTGGACAATTCTGTCCCTTCCTCTTTCACATACATCCATGGATGTATCACTATGTGCTCTCTGCATCCTTTTAGGTCAAATTAGAGGGTTGGAAAAGTAATTCCTATACTAACTTTCAGTCCCCTAGTTCTGTTTTTATACTTTGATCTGAATAAAGTGTACACACACAGGAGCTATCATAGTTATCCAGGCTGAGCAAATGTATTTAATCACTAAGTGCTATAACTCTGAAAGAGAGGATGACTCAGTAAAATACTGTGAACAATTAAAAATTATAGGACATTTTGAACCAGGTGATGGTGGATGGTGCACAGATTCCTCGCTTTGAAAACTGTGATATAACATCATATCTTTGGTTTATAATATGCTTTTTATTGGAAAACTATTTTCACATCTGAAGATCTCCTTTCGGACTACTGGACAATGAGGGGACATATCCTTTGACCCAATAAATCCACTTATAGCCGTTTTGCTTATAGATATAAACACACATGTGCAAAGATGTCTACTTAAGTGTAGATACTGCACCGTTGCTTGTGAAAGCAAGAGATGGGAAACAATCCTACATAAAATAGAAAAACAACAAGGACCTACTATATAGCACAGGGATCTATATTCAATATCTGTATTAACCTACAATGGGAAAGAATCTAAATATATATAAGTGTGTGTGTGTGGTGTATTTGTGTGTGTATATATATATATATAATTGAATCACTTTGCTGTGCACCTGAAACTAATATAACATTGTAAATCAACTAAATTTCAATTAAAAAAAGATTGGAAACAATCCATTTGTGCATCAATAGAGATCTGTTTGCTGCTGCTGCTGCTGCTAAGTCACTTCAGTCATGTACGACTCTGTGCGACCCCATAGACCGCAGCCCACCAGGCTCCCCCGTCCCTGGGGTTCTCCAGGCAAGAACACTGGAGTGGGTTGCCATTTCCTTCTCCAATGCATGAAAGTGAAAAGTGAAAGTGAAGTGGCTCAGTCATGTCTGACTCTTAGTGACCTCATGGACTGCAGCCTACCAGGCTCCTCTGTCCATGGGCTTTTCCAGGCAAGAGTACTGGAGTGGGTTGCCATTGCCTTCTCCGAGAGATCTGTTTAGTAAATCATATTTAAGTTTAATGAAACACTGTGTATTGATACTAAAATAAGTAAGGCATCTTTATAAGAACAGATAAGGAACTATCTTCAAGATGGATTATTAGGTGAAAAAAACAAAATGCAAAATATGGTATGTAGAATGCTGCTGCTAAGTCACTTCAGTCATGTCCGACTCTGTGCGACCCCATTGACGGCAGCCCATTGGGCTCCGCCATCCCTGGGATTCTCCAGGCAAGAACACTGGAGTGGGTTGCCATTTCCTTCTCCAACGCATGAAAGTGAAAAGTGAAAGGGAAGTCGCTCAGTCCTATCCGACTCTTAGCGACCCCACGGACTGCAGCCTACCAGGCTCCTCCGTCCATGGGATTTTCCAGGCAAGAGTGCTGGAGTCGGGTGCCATTGCCTTCTCCGCATCCAGTAACAGCCGAACCCAAATGGAGATGCCTCTGTCTCAAGTCCAGTTATTCTCCGCTTGGATTCTCAGTGTCCCCTCATTTACTTGAAAGTTCAGCTTTTCCTGCCTGCTCTTTGGCACAATGCATGTGGTTTTCTCCAAATGCTGCAGTTCCTGCCTCACCAGTTTCACAGCTTTTTAAAAAAATTGAGTATATCTTTTTCTAAAATATTATCCCAAGTGTACGAACACCCAGGTAATTCTCTAGACTCCCTGTTTTCCCAGAAACAAGTCACTTTTAATTTGGTCATAAATACAAGTATAAATAACAGCCAATAGCCCCCCATCATTACTTTCGTCTTTCTCATAACCATCGTTAAAGAGAACAGCTCATTATTTACCAATGCACCACTCACAACCTTAATAGAAATTAAAAAGAAATCAATTTCGTTAATTGATGGACACAGAACTCTGTGCAGTTAGCAATGATGAACAAATAGTGAGAGTGGAGGGAGGAATAGATAAATTGTTTAACCATTAGGAAGGGCCATTTATCTTTTGTCTCTCTCCGTCTCTTATTTAGGAATTGACTTAACACTGTGAGACTGCTTCTAGGTTATTTAATTATCACCAGCCATGGCTTCAGCTTCCAGTTGTCTACCAGTCAGCTTCTAAGTTCAGAGACTTACTTCTTGCTGCTTCCCTCCTGAACATGCTCGAACACTTTCGCTCTTAGATTTCTCACCTTTGGTGACCTGTAGCTCAGTTTGTCATTAAAAACACAACGAGATAATACAACAAAACAAAATAGTCCAGAGGTCAACACCCTTCAGGTGTGAGTCTGGGACCTTGCAGGGGGTGGCAATGAGAGTTCAGCTGTGTCTTGAGGCTGAGAGATTGAAAAGGAGAGAGTTCACAGCCCTGAAGTTTGCTTCTCTTTCCAGAACTTAACTTTTAGTCTTTTGACACCTCACATTCAGTCGGTGGAACAAATCTGTCTGAGAATGCTTTAGAGGGCAGACCAGAAGTTTATTTGTTTTAATAAGTCTTGCAAAAATACATTTTCTTTGGAGATACCTGGAAAGTCCAATTTCTTTCCGTTGCCTCAACTCCATTTACAGTATTTCTTGAGATGTAGGGCCCTTAAGGGGATTTATTCTTTTACCAGGCTTGGTGTTTGGAAGTTGCTGCTATGGGCAGTGAGGTTTTGGATCTCATATCAAAGGGTTTAAAGTTAATGATTTTAAGTATGGCTGGATTTTATTGCTCCTCTGGTGGGCTAAAAACTTCAGCTACTCTTTGACCTCTGCTCAGTCAATTCAATTCCATCTAATGCTCTGTGACTAATATGGTGGATATTTAATCTACTTTGCTGCTGAAATTACTTTTAGAGTAACTTTTTTTTTTTTCCCCCTTGGAAAACTTCCTCCTGAGAGAAATTGCTTATCGTAACCTCTAAATATGTTGCATATTACAGAATACATTTTAAAAGCTTTTCTTCCAGAGACAATTAAACCTTATCACTTATTTTGCTATCACATTACAAAAGGGACAGGAAACATGATCTTATTCTAGAAATAAAAGTAGAATCAAAAGGAAGAATGACCTGAAAGCACCCTGATCCTGGTATTAATGTCGATATCATAAGCAGTCATGTCTTACTCAAATATATCCCTCAATGAAATTAAATTGGGAGACAAAAATCGATGAATCACAGGGTTATGCATCCAAGTGGGTTCCTTTCATCTATTTCCTTGTTCAAAACACACATGGCTGCTTTTCAAGGCTCATTTGGTGGAGAATGTGGCCTGTGTCTTCAACAAGCAAGAAGATAACAGCCTTAGGCACTTGGGAAGGTGTGGTCCAAATAAGGGCTGAATGGAGATAGACCTGGCAGCAAGAAACTGGGTCTAATCTTTCCCTGGTCCCTGATTACTGTTGTGACCCACTGGGCCAACTGTTTAAACCTCTGCTCCTAACTAGAGGGTCTGCAAGGTCTTCCAGGGCTACCCATCTGTAGTCAACTTATTAGACCAATGCTGTGGTCATGACCGAATCTAATGTCTGATGAAGGTTCTTGAGTAGTCATTCAGGGCAACCAGGTTCCGTGTGAAGTAGGCAGAGCCCTTTCTTTCCTGCGGCCAATTTTCATTCCTCAGTCACTTAAAGTGGTTCCCACCATTACTCACATTAAGTATAAAAGTCTTTTCCCAGGAAAATTTGCATTTAGACAGGGATCAAAGCCTTAAACTAAGGAAGAGTGTGGAAGGTGGAGAAGACCCTATGGATTCAGAAATACACTTCTGGTCCCAATTTTACCGTTAACTCATTTGATATCATCACCTCTCTGGGCTTCAGTCTCTTACTGAAGGAGTGGGAGCTGTAACGATCTCTAATCTTCCTTCCAACTCTAAAATGTAGCCATTTAGAAATAAAGATGGTCTTCATGTATCAGAAGTCAAGGAGCTTTTTTTTCTCATGTCTGGTCATAGCCTTAAACTTGACTTGAGCTATACAGTGACATGAGCTATACATGGCTGAGCATCCAGTAGTGGGGGGTGTGGTGAGAAGAGACCCAGATTCAGGGAAGCCACAGGCAAAGCTTCCTGCCTCAGTTCAGTTCAGTTCAGTTCAGTCCCTCAATCGTGTCCAGTTCTTTGCGACCCCATGGACTGCAGCATGCCAGGCTTCCCTGTCCATCACCAACTCCCAGAGCTTACTCAAACTCATGTCCATTGAGTCAGTGATGTCATCCAACCATCTCATCCTCTGTCATCCCCTTCTCCTCCTGCCTTCGATCTTTCCCAGCATCAGGGTCTTTTCCAAGGAGTCATTTCTTCACATCAGGTGGCCAAAGTATTAGAGTTTCAGCTTTAGCATCAGTCCTTCCAATGAATATTCAGGATTGGTTTCCTTTAGGGTGGACTGGTTGGATCTCCTTGCAGTCCAAGGGACTCTCAAGAGTCTTCTCCAACACTACAGTTCAAAAGCATCAATTCTTCAGTACTCAGCTTTCTTTATAGTCCACCTCTCACATCCATACATGCCTAATGAAAAAATCATAGTTTTGACTAGAGGAACCTTTTTTGGAAAAGTAACGTCTCTGCTTTTTAATATGTTGTCTAGGTTGGCCATAGCTTTTCTTCCAAGGAGTAAGCTTCTTTTAATTTTATGGCTGCAATCACCATCTGCAGTGATTTTGGAGCCCCCCAAAATAAAGTCTCTCACCTTTTCCACTGTTTCCCCATCTGTTTCCCGTGAAGTGATGGGACCAGATGCCATGATCTTAGTTTTCTGAATGTTGAGTTTTAAGCCAATTTTTTCACTCTCCTCTTTTACTTTGATTGAGTCTCTTTAGTTCTTTGCTATCTGCCATAAGGGTGGTATCACCTGCATATCTGAGGTTATTGATATTTCTTCCAGCAGTCTTGATTTCAGCTTGTGCTTCATCCAGGAGTGATTTTGGAACCTCCCAAAACAAAGTCTGTCACTGTTTCCATTGTTTCCCCATCTATCTGCCATGAAGTGATGGGACCTGATGCCATGATCTTAGTTTTCTGAATGTTGCATTTTAAGCCAACTTTTTCACTCTCCTCTTTCACTTTCATCAAGATGCTCTTTAGTTCTTCTTTGCTTTCTGCCATAAGGATGGTGTCATTTGCATATCTGAGGTTATTGATATTTCTCCCAGCAATCTTGATTCCAGCTTGTGCTTCATTCAGCCCAGCATTTCGCATGATGATCCTGCCTTACGTAAGTAAATAAGTAAAGTCACTCAGTCATGTCCGACTCTTTGTGATCCCATGGACTGCAACCCACCAGGCTCCTCAGTCCATGGGATTCTCCAGGCAAGAATACTGGAGTGGGCTGCCATTTCCTACTCCAGGGTATCTTCCCGACCCAGGGATCGAACCCAGGTCTCCCACGTTGGAGGCAGACGCTTTAACCTCTGAGCCACCAGGGAAGCGATCCTGCCTTAGTTTCTTGAAATATAAACTGAGGACAGCAGTACATAGCTCATCAAGGAGTTATGATGACACAGTGAATCTGCATGGTGTCTGGCACAGAAGATTCCTGATCAGTGTTAACTTCTCTCTAACCATCTCTCCCTCCACCAGTATGTTACTACTTCTACTATTCTCTCCCCAAAAAGTCAGATGAGTGACTATAGAAGATTGAATTCCTGGCCCCTATTTTTGCATCTTCCTGTCCATATTCCATTCACTAATGCCATGTAACTTTTTAGTTTTTTCAACAAAAAGCAAAGTGTGCACTTTTGCCAAATAGGCTAAAATGCTGTAACAAGCCACCTCAAAGTCTTAGTGTCTTAAAACAAGATGAAGTTATTTTTTTGCTCACCTTACAATCCGGTGCAGTCATCGGGGAGCTCTATTCTGTTCAGTCAGTCCCAGTCTTTTTTGGCTGGAGCCTTCTCCGCACTCTGCACACCTGGAGTTCTTTACATCCAGCCAGTGAGTGAGAGAGAGTGAGGACAAATTGTCAGGAGGCTTTTATGGGTCAAGCCTACTCAGAGAGACCATCACTCCCACCTCAGTCCGTTGTCCCCAATTTAGTCACGTGTCCCTCCCTTTGAAACTGCAAGGGAGCCTGGGAATATGTGGCTTAGTTTTATGTCCAGAAAGGAAAGGGAAATGGTTTGGTGAACATACATAGCAGCATCTGTCATGGCAAGTATAGACTGAGCTCATGAGTGCGCACGCCTCTGTGAGAGGTGCAAGGCCACCACAGCGCAAAAGGGAGAAACAGTGACTTGGAGGACCCGAGTGGGGGCGCTCATTCTACAGGGGCATTCCCACGTGGACTGGTTTACCAGATCTTTCAGTTTCTGTAAGCAAATGGGGATTTTGATGCAAAAACCACACATTTTAGGATGTTAAGTTCCTTTTTGGAAAAAAAAAAAAGTGTGCTAGCCTAAAGCAGATACCTGTAGGTCCTGTTTGGTGTGTAAAAGTCAACTAGTCTGGATGTCTCTGGTCTGGATACATTGAGGGTCTGAGTTTCTGAAAGGTAGGGGCATGGATGCTTGATCTTTTCAGAGGTAAGTCATGGCGTGTGTGTGTGGGGAGTATTCTTTGATAGTATTTGGGTTCCCTGAAGGCAAACAGAAAATGTGTGCATTCTGAGATCAGTGGAGACTGTAGTACCCAGAGGTGGAAGCGTACTTTGATAGGCTGGGGACTTGACATAGGGCTAGGCATTAACTACCTGCCTTGACTTCTCTGCTCAGCCACAGGAGGGGACTGATGGTGGCTAGCCAGGAATGGTCATCATATTCCCCATTCATTTCAGCCTCTGTTACAATGCCTGACACCTTGGTTAAGTACTTGACAAGTATATATATATATATATATTAAATTAATTAATGATTGACTTGAACTGAGTGAATAAATGAATGCAGCTCCCAAAACAACAAGGAGTGTCAAGGCAGTGACACATAAACATCTGTGTGTTCTTCTGGAACTTTCCTTAGGCTCCTAGGACACTTATCTCAGAAGAGAAAGGGGAGGACTTCTTGTTAATATTGGATGTGGAAGTGTGAATTACATTGCACTTGATTTAAAGAATAAAGGAATGCAAATTCTTTTGCATTCTGAATTTTGGTACACAATTCAGAGCTATTTGTTATTAACATAGGTGTTAAATGGACCAACTATGGGCCTTCCAGATAAGTCAGACAACTGCTGTGAGTTTGGATAAGGCAGGGAAATCCACCAGGCGGGGCAGCTAAGTGGCTTATTGCTGCAACTTGCAACATAAAAACAAAAGCAAGTGGTTTAGAAAACTAGGGTCCAAGCAAAGATCAATGACTAAAGTACAATCTTGGTATGTCTATGTCTGTGTCTGTGTATATGCTCAGTAACATCCGACTCTTTGTGACCCTATGGACTGCAGCCCGCCAGGGTCCTCTGTCCATGGGATACTCCAGGCAAGGATACTGGAGTGAGTTGCTCTTTTCTCCTCCACTTGGTATGTGTAGCACTTTGATAACAGCTCTAAATCTTAGGCTTAAGGTCCATCTGTAAGTAAAATAGGTTCAAAATAACAGTGGCTTAGAGAAAAATGGAAGTTATGAAACTATGTTACTTCTAAAAGATCTTGTAGGTCTTCATAAAACCGTTCAACTTCAGCTTCTTCAGCATTACTGGTTGGGGCATAGACTTGGATTACTGTGATATTGAATGGTTTGCCTTGGAGATGAACAGAGATCATTCTGTCGTTTTTGAGATTGCATCCAAGTACTGCATTTCGGACTCTTTTGTTGACCATGATGGCTACTCCATTTCTTCTGAGGGATTCCTGCCCGCAGTAGTAGATATAATGGTCATCTGAGTTAAATTCACCCATTCCAGTCCATTTTAGTTCGCTGATTCCTAGAATGTCGACGTTCACCCTTGTCATCTCTTGTTTGACCACTTCCAATTTGCCTTGATTCATGGACCTGACATTCCAGGTTCCTATGCAGTA
>SJYT01013295.1:0-53352 GCA_006410635.1 Cephalophus harveyi | reverse complement strand
GGGGAGAGAAGATAAACCAGGTGATCATACCAACCAACTTTTAAGAGAATGTCTGTCCCGGAACCTGCCATGCTTTTTGCCATTTCCTTGGCCAGAATGTGCTCAGAAGACCACATCTAGCTGTAATGGAGTCTGGAAAAAGTGCCTGGCTTAAAACAATGGTAACTAATACTCTGTGCATTAGTTAGCTCTTCCTGCCAAGCAAATCGTCTCTGAACTTAGCAGCTTAAATAACAACCATTTGATTTATCTCACCACTCTCTGGGTCAACTGAGCTTCTTTTCCTCTGGACCAAGCTGAATGACTTCAGATTGCCGGGCAACTTCAGAGTCATATGTGGTGGCTGGCTTTGTTCGCCTTCACATGGGTTCTTTCCCTCCAGCAGGCTACCTAGGACTCATTACATGAGGATATCAGAGTGGCACATATAGTCAAAGGGGATGAGTCCTAACGTAAGCCTTTTCAAGCCCCTGCTTGAGGCACAGTTATACTACTGCTCCATCATCTAAAGTAGCTAAGCCTGATTCAGCGGATAGAGAAATGCATTCTACCTCTTGATGAGAAGAGAAGAATTAGTGGCTTATTGTATAGGATAGGAGGACGATGGAGAATGTAGACATTTTACCATCAGAAATAGTATACTCCTCCCACCAACGCTTATTGTTCCAGGCTGGTTATGACTAACTTCTTGCATTCCATCTTCACCTGGGTGTGTCCTGAGACATCTAATATGCAAAACATTCAAAACATAACTTATAATCCATCTCCCACACATAATGAAACTAAGCAAAGCTTGTCCTCCTACATCATATGACACTGTAACCCTTCTAGTTAGTTACTCAGTCTAAATAGGTAGAAGTCATCCTTGATGACTCCTTCCCTCTCATGTTCCCATACTCAAATTATAACCAAGCCTTGCTGATTTCATCTCCTATTTATCTCTGGAATCCACCCACATGTCTTTATCTCTATTGCCGCTGCCTTAGTCAAAGAGACCAGGCATTCTTGCCTTCTCCAATCTATTTTTCACATGACCGCTAAAGTGATGAAAATGTGAATGTCATGTCATGTCACTCTCTAGTTTAAAAGTTCCGCTGGCGTCCTCTCACTCTTAGCATGGAGATCAGCTCTTGACATATGGCCTGCAAGATCCTGCCTGATCTGGCCCCTACTAATCTCTCTCTCTCAACTCACTGCTACGTATGACTTCAGAATAAGGCATAAATGTGTACTTTTAAAACAATAATTTCAACAGCATGACCCAAGACGTGACCACCTCCTCCTTGGGACACTAACACCATCACACTCAAAGGTGTCAGTCCATGTGCTACAGACTAGCCGCAGGCCCTCTCTTATGGGCAACTGGAAGAGTATTTCTGAGTCTTTTAGGTGTTCTTCCTCGCCCTTGGGTGGTGAAGCGAGGGAGACTTCTTTGCAGGCTTATAGTAATGTTCAAAGGCCCTTTGGGAGTCCCTATGTGTGATTGTAAGTAACAACTAATAAAATGGCTGACATGTATCGGATATTTCAACAATTTTTTTGGAGTACAGTTGCTTTACAATGCTGTGCTAGTTTCTGCTGTATAGCAAAATGAATCAGCATATATCTCCTCTTTTTTTGGATTTCCTTCCCATTTAGTTCACTGCAGAGCCTTGAGTAGCGTTCCTTGTGCTCTGCAGCGAGTTCTCACTAGTTATCTGTTTTATACACAGTAGTGTATATATGTTAATCCCAGTCTCCCCAGCCATTCCGTCCCCTCACTCCCCCTTGATGTCTGTATGTTTGTTCTCTACATTCGTGTCTCTATTTCTGCTTTGCAAACAGGTTTATCTGTACAGTTTTTCTGGATTCCACATAAATGCATTGATATATACTTTTTCTGACTTGCTTCAGTCTTTATGATTGTCTGTAGTCCATCTACATCTCTGCAAATGACTCACCTTCATTCCTTTTATGACTAATAGTCCACTGTATATATGTGCCACATCTTCTTTATCCATTCCTCTGTTGATGGACATTTAGATTGTTTCCATGTCCTTATATTCACAATTTAATTGAAGTCACAGAACAATGAGGTAGGACTCTTGTCATTCCCATTTTACAGATAACAAATTGAGAGGCAGAGATGTTAGTAATCTGTCCAAGGACACAGGTAACTATTATTAGAGTCAGATTTCATATCTGAGTGGTTTTAAATGAGAGTCTATCTTTAAGAAGTGAGAATTTTTGACAGCATACTCAACTGCCTTGCTTGACTCTTATTATAGTGCCAGGGAGCTGGTTCGGTGTTGGGGTCCAGTTACGTGAGTTTGAGCTTAGACGGAGGTGTTAAAAGGTAGAGGGCGTTCCACCTGGGACGGTCAGCATGGGATCACATAGACAGGCTCTCTGAGCTGGAGGCGAAGTGAAAGAAACCACAGTTTGTCCCAGAGATAGGACAGAGGTGGAAGATGAGGGAAAGAACCGAAGCTGGACCACGGCAGAGGAGAATGGGAAGGGTCCAGGTGGGAACTTGGTGAAAGAAAAGATTGCCTAGTTAGTAAGGGCCTTCTCTTGTGCTACCAGCCTACTTTCCTAGATGGCTTAGTTTGTCCCAGAGATAGGACAGAGGTGGAAGATGAGGGAAAGAACCGAAGCTGGACCACGGCAGAGGAGAATGGGAAGGGTCCAGGTGGGAACTTGGTGAAAGAAAAGATTGCCTAGTTAGTAAGGGCCTTCTCTTGTGCTACCAGCCTACTTTCCTCGATGGCTTAGTTTTTGGATATTTTGCAAATGAATATGAGATAAGGTCAGGGATCTTTTCCCAGTCCTCCTCTAACTCCCTGGCCTGGGGTAGTCTAGCCTCTGCAGTGGGTCTGACCAGCAGCTCTGCTCCTCAGGCGTTAGCTGGCATGTCCAGCCCCGGCCTGTCCCTTACCTGCTCTTAAATGAGTTTAAAGTTGATTCTTAGAGCCTCCTGATAAGACCCCAGCCTTGCTTTTTGGCCTGTGAAACCCAGAGCAGAGACACCAGCCAAATTCATTCGAATTGGGAGATAATACATTTGCATTGTTTTAAGTCTCTGAACTTGGGTGATTTGTTATGGCACTAATAAAAGAACTAACGCAAATCTTTCCCTTGGATCCTCTTTCTGACAGGGTTTAGAAACCCATCAGGCCTTGAGGGATAGAGGTTTCTAGGCACACCTTCCCCTGCTAACACCGAGTTGAAATGACTTCTCAGAGTCTCCTTGGGAAGGGTCTGTCATGAGGCAGACAAAGTGGGCCCGAGGCAACCCTCAGCCAGCAGGAACCTCCCATTTTGCTCGCCGCCATCAGCTGGACCGTGTCAAGCTTTCAGCAGTTTACCAGGAGGAGAGATGATGTCTGTCAGCTGTTGTACAATGTGCGAAGGTATCTCTCAGGCAGGGAGTCAATGTCACTCCTTGGAAAAGAGTGGAAGGAGATCTTCATGGAGGAAAACCTGTCTGTGCAGACAGCATTCCCAGTGGGATGAAGGTTTTCTCCAAAATCTGGAGAGACAAGTTTAAAGGTGGGACACATTATAAAAAGATGCAAGTGTGAGTAGTAACAGTGACCAATGTTGGCTGCTAAGGTTAAGACATTTTTTTCACCTGAGCCTCAGCAGCAGTTACATTACCTGGCATTAAGGCAGCTTCATATTCAAGGGGAGAAAGCAATGGCACCCCACTCCAGTACTGTTGTCTGGAAAATCCCATGGGCAGAGGAGCCTGGTGGGTTGAAGTCCATGGGGTCACTAAGAGCCGGACACAACTGAGCGACTTCCCTTTCACTTTTCACTTTCCTGCATTGGAGAAGGAAATGGCAACCCACTCCAGTGTTCTTGCCTGGAGAATCCCAGGGACGGCAGAGCCTAGTGGGCTGCTGTCTATGAGGTCACGCAGAGTCGGACACGACGGAAGTGACTTAGCAGCAGCAGCAGCAGCATATTCAAGGATGGACTTCCTGCCTTAAAAGCAGTCATCTAGACTATCACCTTTAGCAGGCACCTGGATGAAAAGTGCTTGGAAGTCACAAAGTTACTCTTTACAAAGCATCAAGTGAATTTCCTTTTTTTTTTTCCATTGAGGATAATCTGCAGACTGCATAGTAGCCATTTCCATTAAATAGACAGCTTAAGGGAAAAAAAAAAAAAAAAAAGGAAAAAGCTTTGACAACTTTCCTTGCAATATCTTTTCATTCTTTCTTTGATGTATTTGGAGTGGGGAGAATACATTAGTGCCTTTTAGCTTGGCAGCCAACTCTCTCTCATGTAAGTAAATGGAAAAGGATTGACTAGATGGTTTACTTCATTTGCAGAATTCTAATGTCAAGGCTGTTTCCTCAAAAGGCCAAAAAAAATTTTTTTAAACAATGCCTTTTACTTCTCATCAATAGTCAACTTCAATTAAATAGATGCTCTCATGCAGGAGACTGTCTCAGGAAGTTGTCGGTCTTTGGACCACAGGACCCATGGACAGGGTGATGGCTACATTGGTGCCTAGCAGCCCTGGGGGAGATGGGCTTCAGGGAACCATGGCCAATAAGAGTTAAGTCTTGACTATAGCAAAGACCACGCAGATGTCCATAGCTGGCCTCATCCGGGCACACTAGACTATACCCCTGTCTGGCCACTCTCCTCCGCCCCACCAGAGATATAGAGTGTTGCTGTCACCCGGTCGCCCATTTGAAAGCTTGATATAAGAACTCTCAGACTCTCTGAAGGTTGGGTGTAGGCAACGGGATGTAAATGAAAGCAATGTGTTCCGCTTCCGGATCTGGACTTTAAAATGCAATCCTCCCTTTTGTCTCTGTCTCCCTCAGGGTAAGATCCAGACCATGTTCCTTACAGTAACCCAGGTCTTTCCTCCCAGAGGAAGGAGACACCCAAGGGGACAGTGGTGCATCAGATAGAAGGAGCCTGAGGCCACAAAAGGCTCTTGAGGCTGAGGGTTGCTCTGCCACGTCAACTTCCAACCTACAGCTATGGGACGGAGACACAAACTTCCACGTTGTTTAAATCACTATGCCTTGGCACCTCTTTGTTTTCACAGCTCAGCTGTTACCAAGCCCTCAACCCCTTCCCTCATACCCAGAGCCTTTGGTTGCCTCGATGCCCAACCCTGAAATGCCCTCACCTAGACCTATGTTCTTGCTAAGCCCCCCTTTCTTTTTTCAGAGTGATGACTCTTCTGTTGCAGAGCAGGCATCATGTTTTGCTCTGGGAATAAGTCATGCCAGCCCCTCTGGGATTGCCTGTTTCATGAGCAGTGCTCTTAGGATCTCCGATCTCCAAGTCAGATCTTCTGATGGTCCATTGCTCATGTGCGTCTGGTGGGCAACTGATGGGCCCTAACCTTGACCTTCTGGGCACCATTTTCAATTTCAAGAGCAACTCTTAGGGTGGGGAGTTCAGGATAGGTGGAGACAAGCTTGTGTCCCAGTGAGCCCTTGTGGTGTCTCTCAACATACCATGCCCCAAATTGTTTCCTCTATCTCCAAGGTTGGAATTTCACCCTCCTTTCCACTCCCAGTGTTTCAGAAAACATATATAGGTTTTGAGAAAATCTTAAACTTTTGATGGTAAGCAAGATTTCACTTTTGATTCAACAGCCAAGATTGGACTTAAAAGTAATTTTTAAAAAAGGAAATAATTCATGGATACAGAGAACAGATTGGTGATTGCTAGAAGCAGGGGGTAAGAGTGTAAAATGGGTGAAAGTCAAAAGGTGGATTCCACATATAAAATAAGTAAGTCATGATGTATAGTCTGGTTACTATAGTTCAGTTCAGTTCAGTCGCTCAGTCATGTCCGACTCTCTGCGACCCCATGAATTGCAGCACGCCAGGCCTACCTGTCCATCACCAACTCCCAGAGTTTACCCAAACCCATGTCCATCGAGTCAGTGATGCCATCCAACCATCTCATCTTCTATCTTCCCCTTATCCTCTTGCCCTCAATCTTTCCCAGCATCAGAGTCTTTTCCAATGAGTCAACTCTTCGCATGAGGTGGCCAAAGTACTGGAGTTTCAGCTTTAGCATCAGTCCTTCCAAAGAACACTCAGGACTGATCTCCTTCAGAATGGACTGGTTGGATCTCCTTGCAGTCCAAGGGACTCTCAAGAGTCTTCTCCAACACCACAGTTCAAAAGTATCAATTCTTCGGCGCTCAGCTTTCTTCACAGTCCAACTCTCACATCCATACATGACCACTGGAAAAACCATAGCCTTGACTAGACGGACCTTTGTTGGCAAAGTAATGCCTCTGCTTTTGAATATGCTCTCTAGGTTGGTCTTAGCTTTCCTTCCAAGGAGTAAGTGTCTTTTAATTTCATGGCTGCAATCAATATCTGCAGTGATTTTGGAGCCCCCAGAAATAAAGTTAGACAGTTTCCACTGTTTCCCATCTATTTCCCATGATGATAATATTGTAGAATATTGTATATTTGAAAGATGTGAAAGGAATAAATCTTTAAAATTCTTATTACAAGGAAAATATTTCTGTGACTATATGTGGTTATGGATGTTAACTTGACTTCTCATGGTCATTTCATAGTATATACAAATATCAAATCACTATGTTGTACTCTGGAAACTAATAAAATGTATGTCAATTATACCTTCATATAAAAGGAATTATTAAAATTAATGAAAAGTGTGACTGAATGCATTCTCAGCCTCCTCAAGCCCAGCAAAGTTTAGAAATACAATGCAGGGTTCAAAACAGATACAAATCCTTGGGTTACAGGACGTCTACTCTTAGTAAAGCTGTTTCATAATTTTAAAGTGGTGTTATATGGCAGGATGTATAAGTAATTTCATGTATGATAAAAATAAATGTTTTAAAATCTAGTTATGCAAATGTTTTAAACCTTTTAGAATTGGTCATATTAAAAAAGTTCAGTCTTAGAAAAAGAGGTAGCTACTTTTTCAAAAGCGTGCAGCACAAGGTTCTTTCAGAGGAAACTTATGTTGTGTTTCAGTATCATTTAATTTAAAAAACTTAACTTATTGGCAACTCCTGGGAACATACACACACATAGAATGTCCCCTGGAATCGAGGGTGAAAAAATCTTGCTTCTATAAATAACCGCTTAATACCTTACAGGACACACACACCCACACACAATTTTGTAGATATGCAATTTTTTTCACATAAAATTCTACAGGGAAATGGAAAATTTTTCTACCAAGCTGGTATAATTGGTGGAAAATATGAAAAAAATGTAGATAGACATCCTTAACGCTATCTACTTACCCAGTGAAATGAGAATTCATTTACTTATTACAAGTTTGTGTATATTAATGTTAAATTACTTTAAAGAAAATACAGTTAAAGTACATAAACCATTAATCAATCAAACAAATATTTAACTGAATGCTACTAAATGCTAGGTACTATTCTAGACAATGGACCTTCAGAAGTGAACCTGACTTACCTTGGGGCCGAATCCATAGGATTTTATTTTCTTGTAAGGCAAGTTGTACAGCTCAACAAATAATAACAAAAAGGAGTTGACCGTTATCATTGTATTGTTGTGCTAGCTGCTCACTCATGTCTGAGTCTTTGGGACCCCATGGACTGTAGCCCACCAGGCTCCCCTGTCTGTGGAATTCTCCAGGCAACAGTACTGGAATGGGTTGCCCTTCCCTTCTCCAGAGGATCTTTCCAACCCAGAGATTGAAACAATGTCTCCTGCACTGCAGGCAGATTCTTTACAGTCTGAGTCACAGGGAAGCCCTAAGTATTATTAGTACACAGAAAATATGGTTTCAAGACAGCTGGGTGTGTGTACCCAAACTTCCGTATTTTTTCATGTCAGTTCCTATCAGTTCTCCGCTGCATCGCTTCTTGCTCTGTCTCTCTCTGTCTCTCTCCCTTCAAGTAGTAATTCAAAACTGAAGACAGAGGTTAGTACCAATAAAGATGACCAACTGGAATACTGGATTTCAGTTCTGTGTTCTTCATGGGTAAAAGTCTCCTTTCAGTACCTAGCGGAACATTTGGATAGTCATCTGAGCTTGGAGAATGAGGGGGGCTTACAGAGCATGAGCTGCCTGGGAGGGTCACGCTGGCCTGTGTGTGTGGGGGGGTGTCTTGGGGTAAATTGTGAGGGGCCTGAAGAAGGCAAGCAACTTATTACCTGCTCCGGCATCTCTGCCAGCAAGCCTGTTCATCCGGATAATCGAAGAGAAAGAGAGCCTAAGCCAGCCATTTCAGAAAACCCTTCAGCGAGGCAAAGGTTTCAGACTGTAACTCTCTTTGTGAGAGTCCTATACCTAGTAGTGGGGAAGGAAACTGGACCTCCAGAGAGCAGTGAGTCCCCATCCTCTACTCCCATTCCAAGCATGCAGTCAACCCCCTGTGCATGCTACGTCACTTCAGTCACGTCTGATTCTTTGCAACCCTATGGACTGTCGCCTGCCAGGCTCCACTGTCCGTGGCATTTCCCAGGCAAGAATACTGGAGTGAATTGCTGTGCCCTCCTCCTGGGGTCTGTTCACAACCCAGGGATAGAACTCCCATCTCTTATGTCTCCTGAATTGATAGGTGGGTTCTTTACCGCTAGCGCCACCTGGGAAACTCAGTCAACCCTACAGTGAAAGTGAAAGTCGCTCAGTCATGTCCGACTCTTGGCATCCCCCTGGACTATACGGCCCATGCAATTCTCTAGGCCAGAATACTGGAGTGGGTAGCCTTTCCCTTCTCCAGGAGATCTTCCCCACCTAGGGATTGAACCTAGGTCTCCCTCATTGCAGGTGATTCTTTACCAGCTGAGCCACCAGGGAAGCCCAGTCAACCTTATATTTGGAGCTAATATCTACTACTTACGTGGATGGGCTATAACCCAACCTTGCATTGCGACTTCAAAGGTAGCCTACTTGTTAGAACATCGATGCTTTTTATGTGGAATCTGTAAAAAGCTGCCAAAAGCAAAGGAGGAGGAGCTGTTGCCTTGGGAATTATAGCGTGACTGCAGGTGAAGTTTCATGGATGGGAGTTTCCAGGAACCAGCAGGTGATGTGGAGAAAGAACAGCTACTTCAGGTAGAGTCTGTGGTTTGTCTTTGCATTGGCCAGGAGAAGGGGCGTTTCTAACGGTGCACAGCTGGCCTTTCTTCTGAAGGTGGACACCAGGAGAAGAGGCGTTTCTAACGGTGCACAGCTGGCCTTTCTTCCGAAGGTGGACACCGAAGACAAAGTCAGCCTTGCACTGTGCTAAGTCTTTTTCCTCGGCTGGGATGTGAGCAAGCGTGTGGGGTAAGGCAGTGCCTCTTCTTGTTTTATTGCTTCTGGTGAAATTGTAGGGTGGTTGTGATTTTATGCTGCTTATCTCACCAGGTGGAGAGAGAGGAGGGCAAGAGACAGAGGAAGACAGACAGAGCTAGGAAGAGAGGTCCATGATGGCTCTTGCATCATCTCTTGGAGGAAGTCCCTGCTCATACTCGAACTGAGATAAATCTGCTTATAAGGCAGGCTGAAAGCTGCTTGGAGAAATATAAATGTCTGCTGTCCTCCTTTATGGCAGAAGCTGGCAGCTTTATTTCCATCCAGCCACCCATCAGGCTCTGTCATGTCAGACATGGTTACCACACACATTATGTATCCTGGAACTTGGTGAGCACACATTCCACTCAATTTAACTGTGTTCCTCTGGAATACAATTCCTCCTAACCGAGAGGGAAAAATGTATTCATGAATCTGTTGATTTGAATCTCTTACAGGAACAACCGCCGCCGCCACCGCCAAGTCGCTTCAGTCGTGTCCGACTCTGTGCGACCCCATAGACGGCAGCCCACCAGGCTCCCCCCGTCCCTGGGATTCTCCAGGCAAGAACACTGGAGTGGGTTGCCATTTCCTTCTCCAAATATTCCTCAAGCATTTAATGTCTCCATGACCACTCCAATAGGAAAGAGTGCAAGAAATTCATCCCATGTCAACCTGTGTGGTTTTCTTTTTATGCTGATTCGTATCTTTATTACCACAGCAGAAAGAATGCAGTTTACAAACATGTACATATGTTCGTATATATGCCTGTCATTACACAAATGTGAAAAAAATTACATCTTCTTCTATTCTGTATTCCCCAGAGCAGTCAATATGCATCATTCCCTATTGCTGCATCACAACCTATCCTAAAATATAGGGACCTAAAAAATGACAACTATTTCTCAAGATTTAGGAAGTTGATCAGGCATTTCTCCTTCTGTGCATGGTGACATTCAGGTGGTGAGATGGGTGTGAAGTCTGAATGGCTTCATCCACACGGTTGACTGCTAGTTAGTGCTGCTGCTGCTGCTGCTGCTAAGTCGCTTCAGTCATGTCTAACTCTGTGCGACCCCATAGATGGCAGCCCACGAGGCTCCCCCGTCCCTGGGATTCTCCAGGCAAGAACACTGGAGTGGGTTGCCATTTCCTTCTCCAATGCATGAAAGTGAAAAGTGAAAGTGAAGTCGCCCAGTCGTGTCCAACTCTTAGCGACCCCATGGAGTGCTCCCCACTAGGCTAGGTGGGTCTTGCCTGGGGCTGTTGGGTGGGACCCAACTCTCCTCCAGGCACATAATAAACAGGCTGCTTGGGCTTCCCCACAACATCGCAGTCTGAGGGGGTCAACTTCTAACCCGGCGGCTGGCTTCTAAGAATGCAAAATTTGCTTCTGCAACCTAACAAGGCTTGGTATAAAATACCTGAAGTATTTCAGGCAGCATCTCTTCTGTCATAGCTTATTGGTCAAAACAGATCACAGAGCCAACCCAAGCTTAAAATAAGGCATGGATATTGGGAAGTGGGGTCTCCTGGAGAGTCACTGAAACAAATATATACATACATCTACAAATATATCTATCTGTCTCTCGTCTATCTATCATCTAATTATCTATCTATATTTCCAAGCACTTCACATGTTTAAATGTGGTCTTTATTTTTTAAGACGTCTATTCGGTGTGCTAAATATCTGATCTGAGAGTGAAGGATTAAAGTATCCACTGTGCTTAGTCACTCAGTCATGTCTGACTCTTTGCGACCCCATGGACTGTAGCCCATCAGGCTCCTCTGACCCTTGGATTCTCCAGGCAAGAATACTGGAGTGGGTTGCCATTTCTTCCTCCAAGGGGATCTTCCCAGTTCAGGAATCCAATGCAGGTCTCCCACATTGCAGGCACTTTTTACTGAGGACTAGGGAAGTCAGGAAGTATCCACAGATGATAGCATTTCAGAGGAAGATAAGAACTTAGAGATCATCTAGTTAAGCATCTTTCTTTTCAAGTAAAAGAACTAACATTGCTCAACACTTTTTGTCACCAGATTACATGTCATTGGCCCTTTTTTTCTTTTGACAATACTAAGCAACCACTTTGCCCTGATTCAGTTGTTTTGACATCAAAGGTATTGAACAGTAAATGATTGTAATACTCAATCTTGTAGCACATTCACAATCTGATCATTACTCTGGAATCTTGCTAATGATCCAGCTTCTAAACTGGAGTTATTACAAGTGAAAACTCTGACTCTAGAGAAAACCAGTAAGAATAACTTGATTTCCTGGGAGAATGGAAAGCAGCATATGTTAAACCTCAGCTGTAGGTAGGAGAGAAAATTCTCCCTGGAAACATGACTTTGCTTAACTGAACAAGAAAAACCGTGTGTATTTTTAAAACCTCTAACAAACTCTAATTGACTTAGAAATATTGTTCCATTCACAAGTTGAATGTAAATATGAATGCTGTCTTTAGGTAAGTTGATATTTAAACTACTCATTTAATGTACATTAGTTTATTTCAATCTGTATTCTGTTCAGTGATCCCCAAGATCCTAGATAGTTGACAGAGATGAAGAAAAAAGATATCTATGTCCAACCATATGTAATTAGTTATGACACATCCAGAGGATTTACCACACACTTATCATGTCAGAAGTTATAAAAGAATATTTTAAGAGCCTTCTTGAAGTATAATTGATACATAGTAGATTGTGCATCTTTTATGTATACAATTTGATGAATTTTGATATATGCATATACTTGTGAAACTATTACCACAATCAAGGTAATTAACATATATAGAAAAATATTTAATACAGAGAGAAATGTTCAGGAGGAGTAGCAAAGTGAAAGAGAATGCTAAAGGCAGCAAGATGAGAACAAATGCATAGTCCAGTGTTTTGAAAAATAATCTTTATCCATAGCAAAGAATGACAAATGTTAATAGATTATTTCTGGTTTGTGGGCCTGAAGTAATTTTTTCCTACATTTTTCAAATTTTCCACAGTCAATATATGTTTGTCAATATAAAAAGGAACTAAAAAATATTTTAAAGTACAGAAGGCTATTTATCTATCATCCATCTCCTTTGTGTCTCGTCTGTTTGGCTATCTATTTTTCAGCTTTTAATTTTTCTCTGTTTGCAATGTCCCGAAAGGCAGCAGCAGTTGTATAAAAATTTCAAGTTTCCTAAGAAATATATAATAAGCCATGAAAATTCTAGCACCACCATGCATTTCATTAAAATCAGCCCGGAGGACAAAAGCTGATGTGTCTCAGTCCACTGGTAGCTACCCCACAAGGAGAGTAGGGGTACACTCAGGACACCTAATCCCGACCTGTGCCTGTTGCACTTGAATATCATCACAGCATAATGCCATTTGATCCCAAGCCATCTTTGATCAATGTTTAATGATCAGAGTTTATGTAGCAATCAAAGACATTATAAAGCAGCAGATATTTATAGCTTATGGCCAATGGAGGCTCTGCAAAAACAGCTTTTTCTGTGGTGCGAGACAGTTCAATTGATGCCATTGGTGTTCCACAGCACCACAGAAACATATCAAAGAAATTTGTTATGCTTTGAGCATGAAAGCGAAGTAAAACACAGATAATTTGAGAAACCAGAAAACTTATCAGGGACGGGATCCACAGGCTGCCTGTCAGTTGGCAGACGCCGGGCCATGGAGCGCTTGGCAGGACAGCGCGTGCATGCAAATGCAGACCCAGAGCGGCAACAGCAGGTTTTCCTCCAACTGGAGGATGTTGCTATTCAAGGGGGCTGATGAATGAAACCAGAATTGCATCAACTGCAGTGGAAAGGCGGACAGGAGCAGGAGACAGCTGCGCGGGTGACCGCTTTCCAAGCAGAAGCTATCAATCAGAAGGCGTGAAAGGCCCAAATCCAGGGAAACCGGGAGCCCACCCCCTTGATACCAATCCTAATAGAGTGTCAGTCACCGATGCAAATACCGGACTGAGGAGCATGGCGACAGCTCCTGCCTTTCCCGGAGGAATGATCTCGGCCAAAGTTGGCTCTTGTCCTCCTTTAGGGACAGGTCACATTGCAACTGGGGATATTTTTATATGCCAGAGATTGTTGCTGACCTTCCTTGGAAGTGTTTAGAGGTGCTGCTGGAGTATCGATGGTGTAACTGTCTCCCATCAACCACCCAGCTCAGGGTATCCACAGGGAAGGAGCCAAGCCATCAGGGATTCGGGGCCTCATGTCTAAGGGAATATAGCACAGGGCTTGAGAGTTCAGCTTCTAGAGCCAAGCTGCTGGCTGGATTTGAATCCCCAATGTGATCTCTGTGAACTCGACTTTCTCATCTGGGAAATGGGTTGATGATAGTTTACAAAGACTGAACTCAAGAGCAGGGCTACCCAGTAGAAATTTTACATGGGCTACTGTATGTGATTTCCTTGCACCTGAATTTAAAGAGTAAAGAAAAGAAAATGTGACATGTAAATATTTTATTTAGCCCAAACTGTCCAAAATATTGTCATTTAAACATATAATCAACACTAAGATTTTACTAATGAGCTCTGGGTGTTTTTGGACTAAGCCTTCAAAACCCCGAGAGTATTTCAGCTTTATGGCATATCTCCATTTAGACCAGCCTCATTTCAAGCTCTTAGTCAGTCACGTTTTGCTAGGCGCTACTGTGTTGAACAGAACAGCTTTAAATCATGAGAAGACACATTATATTTATGGTCAGCCTAGAATCTGGGGGGGGGAAACCAAACTATTTTAAAACGTTTCATGAATTTAACAGACAATCTCCTTGCGATCCAGGGCTGAGAAGGTAAAAGCTTATAATTCCCTCTGCCAGGAAAAACACTATTTGCTTTTTTAAAAAGTCTAAAAATAAGTACTTTGATATTTATAATTCTGAAAATTCTGTCCATCTCAATCTAAACTGTCTGCGTGAGAAAATAGACCAATTATTTTTAGGGCTCTTTAAAATAATTTAATAGACATAAATATACATGTGGATATACAATTGGGATACACAAAAAGTCGACACCAGCCACAGATAAATAATTAATCAATGTGGAATGTGAAATTTCAGGTATCCAAGTGGAATCAGAACTAACCACGTCCTTACCTCATTATGACACTCATATTCATCGTCATTAGTAGCATTAATAACATTAAAAAATAAATACATGGATCCTAGAACATTAATAATGGTAATCTTGTCATCTTTTAAAATTATAAGATGCAGTTACTGTGCACAGTGGGATGCAGATGTTATGAAGAAAAATAATTAAAATATTAATTACATATTGGATAGAGCATTGGCTATCATTATTATGTTATCATTATTGTTATTATGTTGCCAAATATTGCTTTATGCAGATTTTGCTTTATAAAGCCTTTATGAGACATAAAATCTTTTATGATTTTCATATTTACTCTATTAGCAACTTAAGCTCCCTGGGACATTAATGCATGAGATATCAGACGGAGACGATCAGATTCAGCAACCAGGAAATATATTAACCTGGCTTTGCTGTGGGCCTATGCTCATTAATCTGAAATGTTCAGCATGTAATGTGTGTCTTTGAGTCAAATGGATGCTTAGATGGAAAAATACGTGGAACATCCATTTTAGGCGTGCCCATTGTTGAGTTAATCATAGGTAAACATTTACCCAAAGGTGGAAAGTTCTGTCGATCCAGCTTTCACCTGTCTCTGGTACTCAGTTTTAAGGTCTCACCTATTTCTGCCATTATAATTTCCTCTGCATTCGAGGCTGTAGTGACCAAGGGAAATTTGTCGTGGACAATATATGGGCAATATGGGCTAGGTCAATAAAGATCGTACTGTGATGTTTAGCTCTTCACTTCTCATGTAGTAAAATGCAAAGCAATCTTGTGTTATGACTTCAAGATTAGGCATCAGGAAGCAGAGTGTCCATGAGAAAGGAAAGAGGAGCCAGTCACCATCACTAACATCTGTCCAGGGAGGAGCAAGATCTTGTCCTCCACCTGCCATTTCCTGACTCCTCTCAGCCTTGATGTTCATTTGTATAAAATGCTGAGGAGGGGCGGGGATTACCACCCCTCCTGCACAGCTTTGTGGAAAGACCAGAGTCCAAGGCCCTTAAATGTACACGCCCATTATATGCACAGTAGAAGTGTCCAGTATTATTTTTCCGTGAATATTTAGCTATGTGAAAACTGTCCACATTCATTTCGATCTTTTTACAGGCTTTTGACTGATTTTTTAACTTTCTATTTTATACTGAAGTGATTAACAAAGTTGTGTTAGTTTCCGGTGTGGAACAAAATGATTCAGTTACACGGATATATGTATCTGTGAAGTGAAAGGCGCCCAGTCATGTCCGACTCTTTCCAACCCCACAGATTATACAGTCCATGGAATTCTCCAGGCCAGAATACTAGAGTGGGTGGCCTTTCCTTTCTCCAGGGGATCTTCCCAACCCAGGGATGGAACCCAGATCTTCCCCATTGCAGGTGGATTCTTTACCAGCTGAACCACAAGGGAAACCCAAGAATACTGGAGTGGTTAGCCTATCCCTTCTCCAGTGGGTCTTCCCAACCCAGGAATCAAACTGGGGTCTCCTGCATTGCAGGTGGATTCTTTACCAACTGATCTATCAGGGTGTATCTAGTTAGTAACTCTTCTCTTTTCAAATTCTTTTCCCAATTAGATTGTTACAGAATATTGACCAGAGTTCCCTGTGCTGGGAAAGATTGAACAGAGTTTCCTGATGCTGGGAAAGACTGAAGGCTAAAGGAGAAGGGGGCAATAGAGGATGAAATGGTTAGATAACATCACCGACTCAATGGACATGAATCTGAGCAAAATCCAGGAGATAGTGAAGGACAGGGAGGGAAGCCTGATATGTTGCAGTCCATGGAGCTGCAAATAGTTGGACACAACTTAGCGACTGAACAACGTGGTTATCCATTTTATTTTTCCCTAGATATTTAAAAAATGTTTTTAATTGGAAATTTAAAAAAGTAATTAAATTCAATTTTAAAAATTAATCGAAAATTTAATTGTAATAAAAGCAATTATTATAATTGCCTTACAATGGTGTGTTGATTTCCGTTATATGACAGTGTGAACCAGCCATAAATGTACATATGTCTCCTCCCTCTTGAGCTTCCCCCTCACCACCCTGTCCTTCCCCTCTAGGTTATCACAGAGCACCAGACTGAGCTCCCTGTGGGATGTAGCAACTTCCCACTAGCTATCTATTTGACGCATGGTGATGTGTATATTTCACGCTACTCTCTCAATTTGTCCCACCCTCTTCTTCCTCTGCTGTGTCCACAGTCTGTTCTCTGTGTCTGTATCTATTCTTGCCCTACAAATTGGTTCATCAGTATCATTTTTTCTCAATCCCATGTACATGCGTTAATATAGGATATTTGTTTTTCTCCTTACTATAGCCAGGACACAGAAGCAACCTAGATGTCCATTGACAGAAGACTGGATAAAGAAGCGATGTACTTATATATAATGCAATATCAGTGCATTACTTACTCAGCCATAAAGAGGAATGAATTTGAGTCAGTTGAACTGAGGTAGATGAACATAGAGCCTGTCATACAGAATGGAGTAAGTCAGAAAGAGTGAAACAAATAAAGTATCTATTTTAAATATCATAGGGTGTGAGTGTTAATCCCCAACTTCCTAACTGTCCCTCCCCATCTTACCCACTGGGAACCATAAGTTTATTGTCTAAGTCTATGAGTCTGTTTCTGTTTTGTAAATGAGTTCATTTGCATCATTTTTTAAAAAGATTCTGCATATAAATGGTATCATATGATATTTCTCTTTTTCAATCTCTCTTTTAATAAACATTTCATAGGGACCCATTTATATAAAGGAGGTAGAGCTGGTTAAGTCAGGAGGAGGAAAAGGTCCCTGTTTCCAGGACTGTCAGTCTGAGGGGGAGACAGATGCACAGACATACATGACCCCAGGCCATGGCAGAAGAGGTGGGCAGTGGTGATATGCATGGTTGGCATTCTCCCAGCCTCCTGTTGGGCGGGGAACCCTGTTTGTTAATTTTCTTGGGCGGGATGCAAAGAACAACAGGTTTAGAAATCCTAAGAATGGTGATTTGGTCCCAGTTACTAGATCCAACTACTTTTAGCTGCGTGCATTGGACCTGTATGTAGGTACATGTCTAATCCAAAGTCCAAGCCACGCTGGTTAATTTGCTTTTGTGTAGTATTAATATTTCTTTTTGTGGATCTCTACTTTAATGGCTTCTTTAACTGACTACTAAGCTCTCAGGTGCACATGGGGAGGGAACAGCACTGATGATTTCTTTCCTTCTGGTCTCTGCTTAAATGGTCTACAAATAAAGAGAGCCTGACCACTCATCAGAAACAGCCCTGACTCCACCTCTATTGGCTTTAGACTTGGGTTCTGCTCTTTTTTTCTTTCTAGTTGCTATTGCTACTTGAGAACTGATATGTGATTTGCTTCTCCCACTTAGAAAATAAGATCAAGCAGGGTGGGGCTTTGTTTTGTTTGCTGCTATATTCCTAGGGCCTAAAATGATGCCTGTCTGATGGATGGCTCCTGATAAATATTTTTTGAAAGAATGAATACATGAAGGAATAACATAATCCTTAAAGAAAGAATGACATGCATGTAGGGGAAAGCACTTAGACTTCAGAAAGAGATTCTCAGGTTTTCATCCTGACCCTCTGGCTTCCTAAATGTGCAGAGGTGCATGTATTATTTCTTTTTGAACTATAGTTTTCTTATCCATATAATGCGAGTCTTAACTCTCACACATGATAGTAAGAGCTCTTTCAAAATTTCATTCTTTGTAGCCAATTATCTCATATGGAAAGTCAACTTATTTAGTTATCTGAATGGATATTATATGATTGATTAATTTGGAAACCATTGTGAGAACTGAGATAATATAAGCAAGACCATGAAGTAAGGAGGCTTCCCTGGTGGCTCAGAGGTTAAAGTGTCTGCCTCCAATGCGGGAGACCTGGGTTCAATCCCTGGGTTGGGAAGATCCCTTGGAAAAGGAAATGGCAGCCCACTCCAGTATTCTTGCCTGGGGAATCCCATAGACAGAGGAACTTGGTGGGCTACAGTCCACGGGTCTCAAAGAGTCGGACATGACTGAGCGACTTCACTCACTCAAGAAGTAAGGAGTTTCTCTAACATTAGTTTTAATTCCCAGGTGTTATATTTGAAGGGATTTATTTTGCTTATCCCTGGAGAAGGGCATGGCAAGCCATTCCAGTATTCTTTCCTGGAGAATACCGTGGACAGGGAGCCTGGGTGGGCTACAGTCCATAGGGTTGTAAACAGTCAGACAAGCCTGAAGTGTCTTGGCACAGAGCAGCATAGCACATTTTGCTTATAAACTTTTGCTTTCTAAATCATCTTTAATCAATACAGGCTCATCAAATGAATATTAATTTCAATTAAGGAAGCAGAAATGTCTTTTCAAACAAGATAACTAGGAAAAATTTTCTATATTTAAAATTTATTCAGGACCCTATTGACTGCATTTGATCTTCAAAAAATATTTTCTCTATGTTTGGTCATCATTTAAGTTTTCATTTATTTTTCTGTTTACCCAGAGACTATACCTCTACTGTCTTCCCTCTTAATATCTGGCTGCTGTGGAACTTAATATAAATTGCAAAAGAAAAAAATAATAGGAAAGGAATTAAATTTCAAAGTAAATTCCACTCATTTTTCAGTTCAGTTCAGTTGCTCAGTTGTGTCCGACTCTTTGTGACCCCATGGACTGCAGCACGCCAGGCTTCCCTGTCCATCACGAACTCCCGGAGCTTACTCAAACTCATGTCCATCGAGTCAGTGATGCCATCCAACCATCTCATCCTCTGTCATCTCTTATTCTCCTGCCTTCAATCTTTCCCACCACCAGGGTCTTTTCTGGTGAGTCAGTTATTCGCATAAGGGGTTCAAAGAATTGGAGTTTCAGCATCAGCATCTGTCCTTCCAATAAATATTCAGGATTGATTTCTTTTAGGATGGACTGGTTGGATCTCCTTGCAGTCCAAGGGACTCTCAAGAGTCTTCTCCAACAACACAGTTCAAAAGCATCAATTTTTCAGTGCTCACTTTTCTTTATGGTCCAGCTCTCACATCCATACATGACTATTGGAAAAATCATAGCTTTGACTAGACGGACTTTTGTTGGCAAAGAAATATCTCTGCCTTTTAATATGCTGTCTAGGTTGGTCATAGCTTTTCTTCCAAGGAACCAGTGTCTTAATTTCATGGCTGCAGTCACCATCTGCAGTGATTTTGGAGCCCCTTAAAGTCTCTCACTGTTTCCATTCATTTTTAGTTATTTCCATTCATTTCCACTCATTTTAGGTAAAATATAACATTCATGGAGCAGAATAGTTAGAAATAGTTCTGATAATCTTTGGGTTTAAATCATTAGAAATCTCTGTAGTAATCTTTAGGTTTAAATTTTGAGTACTTTTGTCTAAATTTCAGGTACCAGAAAATTTTCAACAAATCTCAAAGTGGTGTCATCTAAATTCTAAAGGCACAGAGACTTATACAAAACAATCAGTTCATTTCACCAGTTTAGACAACTGCTCATTCATTGGAAATATAGTCCCATGTAAGTCAAATCTCTGACTTGATCAGTCTGTCTAATGAATCTCTTTATGTCATGTCTGTTTTACAAATGTAAGAGAAATTTATATAGAGTCAGGGCTTCTCCATTCAGTATCAGCCTTGGCTAAGGATGGGCAATGGCACAACCTGAGTCTGTTTGTTGGAAATCTCCTAGTATAAAGCCAGGGAGTTAGGAGAGCTGGTTCTGATTAGCCTATATGGAGAGTCCAGTGTAAATGCTATTAAAAGCTCATTGAATGGTATAGGAACTGATTACTTACCCAGGGAGTTCTAAGTAAATTGAAGCAAATTGCCTGAGATTCAATTTAACAAACATTTACTAAGCATCTGCTCTGCTTGCACGGCTGCGCTCAGCGCTATGGGAGATGCAAAGATGAAACAGAGGCAGGCTGCCCTCCAGGAGCTCACCCTCTGCTGAGAGTGACACAGCCCTGGAAAGAGCATACCTCTTCAATTGTAGCCAGGGAACATTCTACCCACGGATCAAAATTTGGGGCACATTGTTAAGGATTCATGGCACACGGCTAGAGAACAACTGACCTGCATGGGTGACTGTAATCAATGGCAGAATATCTTTGATGCTGGAAGAAAGACTTAAGAGAGAATGCCTGAGTACCAAGGAGGCTTTCTTGGAAGACATGGGTCTTAAATGGCACTGCGTCCTCAACAGGCATGCACTGGAGAGAAGGACTTTCTGGGTAAGGGAAGAGTGGCTGAGTAATACTGAAAAATAGCTATTATGAAGGGCTTACATGGGCCAAGCACTGTTCTAAGCCTTTTACATGTCCTAACCTACTTGTTTTTCACATCAGCTCCACGAGAGTAGGAATAGATACAATCCCTAGTTTACAGATGAGGAAATGGAGACATAAAGAGGGTAAGTAACTTGCCATGGTAACCCAGTTAGGAACCAGGGGACTGAAATGCCAGTTTATTTTTCATAGTATTCCTGTGCTGCTTTGCAAAACCTTGAGATTGGGAAAGATATGCAAAGGTAGAAGATCGCTTCACATAGATTTATAAGAGCTCTGGTTTAAAAAGCAGGTGGGAACACAATACTCTAAAGCAACCATCCTTCAATCAAAAATCAATAAAAAGTAAAACAATAGCAATTTTCAATAATAAAGCTCCAGTCATGCTAAGTATGTGTTAGCTACTCATTTGTGTCCGACTCTTTGAGACCCCATGGGCTGCAGCCCGCCAGGCTCCTCCGTTCATGGGATTCTCCAGGCAAGAGTACTGGAGTGGCCATTTCCTTCTCCCATGTGAAATATTCATTCAAAAAGAAAAGACAAGAAAAGTAGGTGGGGAACAAATCTGAAGATACTCTGTAGGAAATAGAAGCCATGTAAGTTATGGGCAAAGTCCCTCTTTTAGGAAGAAAATATAGCCAGCTTAATATTGAATGTAATAGAGAAGAATGATGTTAAAAGAGGCCAATGATGAGTTTTCTGCACTAATCCAGGTGACAGGTGGGTAATGAAGGACCCAGACATATGGTGGGGAAAGAAAAGAGACATTGGGAAGACAAATTTACACCACTATGGTGAGCTTCTCTTGCCTTACAAAATCTTTTAGAGCTTCCTGCCTAGCGAAGGGGCTTCCCAGGTGGTGCTATTGGTAAAGAGTCCACCTGCAAAAAAGGAGACGTGGGTTTGATCCCTGGGTCAGGAAGATCCCCTGGAGAAGGAAATTGCAGCCCACTCCAAGTATTCTTGCCTGAGGAATCCCAAGGGCAGTGAGCTGGCTGGCTGCAGTCCACAGGGTCGCGGAGTCAGATCCAACTGGTGTGCCTGAGCATACATGCATGCACGTCTAGAGGGGCAAACTTGTAGAGACTCCCCAGCGCCATGCCTGAAGTCTCAGACAAAATGCCTGGTCTAAAATTCAGCCTTTTGTAGCACAGTCTGAAATGACTTCTGGAACATTTTTACAAACAGCCCTGAATGTGACCCTGTGGTCCCAGGTCACAAGTTGACTATTGAAAGTCTAGTCCTTTGAGGGTATTGTTTCTGAGTTCTGGGGCCTATGAGTAAGAAGGAAAAAAAAATGAGTAAGAAATTAGTTTAGTCACTTTAAAATCTCGATTTCACAATCCCTAAAGCTCTTTTTAATTTTTCTAAATCTTGTGTTTTTCAATTTTTCCAATTCTTTCCAAATTTTTCCAAATCTTGTGTTTACGCTGGTATTATATGCATTAAAACCTTAAGTGCATTTTCTTATGCTATCATTTATTCAAAATGCTTTGCCTTAAGTGTAAAATGGGAGCACATGCTGTCTTGATGCTATTTTCTTTACTAAAAATGGCAAATAAAACTTTAAAAAAATGATACATGAGATGGTATTTTGGCTTCCCTGGTAGTTCAGATGGTAAAGAATCGCCTGCAACACAGCAGACCTGGGTTCCATCCCTGGGTCGGGAAGGTTCCCTGGAGAAGGAAATGGCAACCCAACTCCTTCAGGCAAGTATTCTTGCCTGGAAATTCCATGGACAGAAGAGCCTGGCGGGCTACAGTCTAAAGGGTGGCAAAGAGTCGGACATGGCTTAGTGACTAACACTTTCACTTTTCTCTTCTAATAGTGAGGAGGTTTAGGCCTGCATGTTGCTGCTACGTTAAGCAACAGTTCTGCTATAAACACTTAAAATGGGAACTTATTTGGATAGTTCCTGATATTGTTATTATTCTAACAGGACATTAGCACAATCTTTTTGAAGCAGTGGGTGTCCGAGACCACCACTGGAAGGTCATGGAAAGGAAGCTAGAGTTATGAATCCAAAGTTGCCCAAATGGTTTCATAAGGGTAAAACTGTCATTACAGATTCTGAATTATTCAGACCTGTGCTTTGGAGGGACACGGCTTTAGTATGCTGAAGATGTTGTTTAAGGCTTCTGGGGTCACTGCAGATATTAAAAATTGGTACCAAGACAATAGACTACTAATCAGACAATGCCGGAAGGACTCAGACACACTGCATAATTCCTAATAATTCAAACAGGATCTGGTCCACCGCCTTTTTAAGTACAGAAGCAGCACACCCACATATAATTAGTGATACATTTGAGCGAAAATTTGTGCATCCATCTCCACTTTCTATAAGCGATGAGGAAATAGAGCTTTGGTGTGTAAGAAAAAGCGTTCTAATGGCTAGCCCGATGATAAAGCAACCCCTACAGTGAAGTTATAATTACAATTTTGTCAAGAGAGTAGGGAAGTCAAAGTTTCACAGGGGAAAAAAAACCTATTTACCGAAAAATATTATGCTTTTCATTTGATAGAAAAGTAATTATTGCAAAGGGACTCCTGGAAGATCTTGGAGACAGTCACCCCCTCTTTAATAAGTCCTTGTGGCAGCTAAGTGGGGATCAGGAGTATTCTTTATCAGGTTTGCATTCAAGTAGCACTAAATCTATGCAGGTAGGAATTAAATAGTATCTGAGTTTAATTAAAATTATAAAAAAGGAGAAGAATGGTTGGTAGACTGCTCGACTGCATTTTAACCAGTAACCTCAGACCCTAATTAGAAATGCTTTTCATATCTTCTCTGTGCAAGGGCTTAATCTGACGTGAGTCTGTGAGCGAGGGCTTGGGGACCGGTGTTAATTCTGTATTCGATCTCGGTTTGTATGGAGGCGGGCGGCGCTGATTGACCGCACCGAAGCACGGATCCCATGACCTTGCGGGGATTTTCATGTGAGGTGTTAATTGAGAGGGTGGGTTAATCTGTGAGCATCATTGTCCCCAAGCTCTGGGCAAAGTTTGTGCCGCGTTTCCTTACTCGACAGTACATTTGATCTCTACCTTGTCCCTCCATGACAGTTTCATAAGCCCACCACAAACTCTCTCTTGATAAATTTGTTGGGGGAAGATAAGCTCTTGCCCTCCTGTTTGATTTCACGAGCTTGTTTCTGTGCCCAGCTCAAAAGAGAGAGGAGTGTCTCCCTGAATTATATTCAAGTCCTACTTAGAGACAGATAAATGCACAGTAAAGATCTCGGCTTCTCCTTCCTGCCCCGCTGCCTGCTGCCACCCCTCCCCTTCCTGGCTTGGCTCAGTCTCCCAGGGAAGAAAAGAAAAGCCCATCTAATGGGAGATGAACGGCATCAAACACAAGAAGGAAGAAGGAGGCAAATTCGAAAGAGAGGTTTCAATGGTATTCCATCTGAATGTTGTGAAAATGTGATTTTTTTTTTTTTATTCTTCCAGTGCAGAAAGCCTAGAATAATTAGAAAATCAGGGAGACCATAATAGGGGATAGTACTTCTGTAACACAACACACACACACACCACACACATACACCCCCACACACGAGTTCTCATCTAGCTCTTGTGTAATGCACAAAAAGACAGCCCATCACTTTTGCTTTTTTAAAATAAATAATGAATGACTTTTTTCATGTGTTATTGTACAGGCCTGTCATTCCTCTCGTGAGGAGTAAATTTTTACTCGAGGCAGGATTAATGTATACTGGCTGACCTTAAAAATGACTCCCAAGTGAGCAGGATGGGAGTTAAAAGAAGCAGAAGTAATGTTGCTCACACAGGAAATAGAGGAAACAATGATTAAAAAAAAAAGAAAAAAGAATTATAAAAAAGCACAAATGTTAGCTGTCCTTGACGTGCAGTGCCTTTCTCGTATTTGTTTCATTACACCAGCTGTAGATGAGTTTAATTACAATGCTTCAAGACCTTTTCTAGCGCCATTACGGAGATGCTGGGAGAAGGCGGCGCAACGCTGCTGGGGATGGGCGGACGCACACCGCGCCCCAGGGGCTGAGGGAAGGGGCGGGGGGCTGTCGCCTCATCTGATCCCCGGCAGGCTGCTTCATCGTCTTTTCTGGCACCGCAAAGCAAGGGTGAAGAAAGAGGTGAGGGCAGGGCGAGGTGGCTGGTCAGGAAGAGTTGTCACTTTCTCTGGCCATCACCAGAAATAAGATATCATTGCTCGTGTCAGGATGACGGTCTTCCTCCCAGCAGCACCCCCTCCCTGCGCCTGCCTGCCCCTTCTCCCTTTTGCAGACTGGCTTTTAATGATTTTGAATGGTAGAGTTAATTAATATAAGGGAGGGGAAAAAAAAAAAAAAAGCTCTGTTATTTGAATTGAGTTCATTTCAAAGAATATTGATAAAGCAATATTCATCCTCATCCTCGTAATAATAAGTTAATGACTTTCACATTTAAAGATGTTTCACGGTTCTGTTAATACAGCTAACCTTTGGCCGACATAGTTCCAGAATTCTTTGCCCGCATTGATTGATTTAATACACTGAAATTGAATAATTTTATTTAACAGATTCCTGGATATTCAGATTCCTCCAAACCATCCAGTTGTAGTGGCTGGAGAAGTCGAAACTGTTTCTAACTTGCCAAACACATGACTGAGTTTTCTATGTCCATGTTTTCTTGAGGGTTGAAACCTTTATTCTTTCAAACCTGTTGGTTCTTCAGAGACATTATCCTTCCCCTTTATTAGACTTTGACTCCTTTGCAAACTCAGAACCTATATTTAATATGCGGAGATACGGGTTTCACTCTAGCCAGAGTTAAAATACAACAGACCAGTCTCAGGACACTTCTGTTTCAGCCATTCATCATGCATTTGCCTTAAACGAAACCCAAACCCTATAGCTTCATCAGCGTTGCAGTCACCTCCCTCATCTCCAGGCCTAGAGTCTGGGTGAGTTAGGGCAGTATCACGGGGAAAATCAATCTTTAAAAACCTTTTCATCACTAACTCCAAGTTCAGGAAGGCTGCTGAATTCTGAGCCTCGCTTTCAAACTAAAGTTTTACTTTGGCTTCTTGAAGGCAAAGATTTCAGAAACTGGGTAAAACAGCTTGGGCCTGCAAGAAGGGGATAAAGGCAGAGAGCCAAGAGTGGAGGGAAATTGAGGATATGACAGTGGCCACAGTGAGTTCAAACAAAATTTGGCCTGCAGAATGCAGGAAAAATCCCCCGGTGACAGGTGCCATCTTGTGGGTCACTCTGCTACTCTGCCTCCTGCCACTTTTTATAACAAGACTTATAAAGGAGGACGAGATTCTTGGAGTCTTAGGAAAGTAATTCAAAGATATGTGAGTGGAGCTGACTCGGGGATTTCCATGATAGAGTTAAGCAGCAATATTTTGCTCCTCAGCTTGGAGTACTATTAAGAAACTGAAGGAAATATATAGAGAAAGCAATGCTTGTATAAGGAAAAATTTTCTAATTAAACTGTAAGAAGTGCAAGAAATAGAATTTCTCTTTTTTTTTTCCTTCAGTTTTATAGAGATGTAATGGACAGAGGAGCCTGAAGGACTACTGTCCCTGGTGTTGCAAAGGAGTCAGACACTACTTTGCGACTGAACAACAACAAAACAAATTTGACAGCCCTATATTCATTTAAGGTGTAATGGCTTGACTTATATGCATTGTGAAATGATGGTCACATAAGTTTAATGAACATCTGCACAGGTACAACATTAAAGAAATAGAACATATGTTTTTTACCTTGTGACAAGAATGCTTAGGATTTAGTCTTTTACCAACTTTCATATATAATGTGCAACAGTGTTGATTATATTTATCATGTTGTACCTTACATCCTATGTACCATTTATCTTATAATGGGACTTTGTAAGGAAATAATAATCTTTAAACACCTTGAAATGTTTACTTCTTTAACGACATATACAGAATAAGTTCTTGCTCAGGCAAGACCCAGACCCCAAAAGTACTTCAGTTAAAATGTGTCAATTCCAAGGAACACATTCCTAACATCTGTACACACATTTAGTTTATGCAGTTATTCTGTTTAGCAAATTTCTTTGAGATAGTTAGTTTTGAATTCGCTCCCATGTAATACACAGGTCCACAAAAATCAGATCTCCTCCCTTTATCTTGAATGGGACTGACTAATGGTAAAGAAATAAGCTATACTAAATGGCTAAGAGGTGAGCATTACCAACTGAGATTATGGTTCATTTTTTCAGCCATGACGGTCCTGTTTGTGTTTTAGCTATTTTAGAGGCTATCATACCTAGAAACAGGCAGGAAGAAATGTATTTTGTTGTGGGGTGGTGCATGAATAAGCATTCCAGATTTGACCTCAATATTTGTGCTACAATATGCAAAAAAAAAAAAAAAAGAGCTAGTTTGCTCTGTAACAAAGTGCTTTCCTCATGATAAAATTACTTGAGAAATAGGATCCCCAGTCTCCACATTGTACCAGTCAGTACGATTTTATTACATTTAATACAACTTTGTCTTTATACATTTATATAAAAAATATCTCATTATTTTGTAGACAATTGCATTTGGACTGTAAATTTCATTGTCCTGTACTTAGGTCTCCGGATAGGGTCTGTGTTTCTGGTGCTTCAAAGGACAATTAACTTAATAGTGAGCTGCTGTGGGCCTTTCTATTAGCTTAGTTCAGAGGAAAATCGCAAACTATCTAGTCTTCCCTTTGGTTATAGGGTTCAGGGATACACTTCTGACAATGAGATCATGCTGAATCATTGTAGGATTCCTCAGCAAGCATTTGGGTACTTTTCTGGAACCGCAAATTGTCTGCTGGTGCGTTATTTTTGAAATGGAACATGGAGCTTATTTTCAAATGCTTCATAGGAAATTCTGACATTTTAATAAGGGACCATGACAACTTTATGAAAGGATCATAAAAATACCCTAATTTTAAATATGGCCCGTTCTCTGCATCTGGTTTAGCTGGCTCCTTTCCCCGCACCCGCCCCCGCCGCCCCGCTTCAAGGAGTGCTCTGACAGGGCAAGAGATACTGTGTTCCATTTATGAACCAGCTTTGTGATCCCAGCCCAAGGTTTTTATCCGAGCATGAACCATCTGGCTTTTCTCGGGGTGAAAGGGTGTCAGCTCTCCCCCAAAATTTCAGCATCAGGCAAAGGGGCGTGGGCTGGGAGCCTCTGCTAGAGAGCTAGTCTCTGCCCTTTGAACTTCTCCCCCCTTCCCACCAGTCCCCCCCAAAATAACTCCGGGAAAGACAGGAGTCAGCCCCTGAAAAGCATACCAGGCATTTTTAAAGACAACCCTGACATTTCCTCAGCATTTCCAGAGCTAGGACTCTTCCCGCGCGCATTGCCCCCTCCACCCGCCTTCAATCAAATAAGGCACCCGCTCTCTCCTGCTACTGCAAAGAAGGAAGGAAAAAAAAAGTTGGCAATTTAATTCAAACAAAAGAAGCTTGAAATCTATAAGCACAGCAACTCCGAGGCTTCTGGCAAATAGAATTCTAATTAGTATGCTGCTATTTTTCTTTTAGACAGATGAGCGATGCCCCCTATTGACTCTAGCAGGCAGACTGGTAAGGGGAAAAAAAAAAGGAGGGGGGGCAGGTGGGGGCTAGCCAGCAAACACTGCAGATTGCAAATTATATTGCAAACCTTGCCAAGTCCTGGCTCTTGGCATCAGATTTTTAATGACACCCTGGAAAAGGGAAAAAGAAGCCCTCAGCTAAGGGATAAAAATGAAGGGTTTTACACTGTGATAAGTCTTCGCTTAAAACCCAAATGGCCAAGTGCACATTAGGGTTTTAAAATATTCATAGATAGAAGTGAAAATGAGGATACGAGGAAGTACATTTGTTGCTTGGTCAATTGACAACTCATTCTGCATATTAATACAGAGTGATGATCTAATTTTAAAGGGATAGCCTATCTTTTCTTTTCTTTCTTTTTTTTTTTTTTCATATGACTTTTGATTACTCTGAGACTGAGGGCAAAACATCACAGAAAAGTCTAGCAATGACATAGAATGCCGCTTTCTTTTGATGTAGACCTGGGACTAACTACTTCTTTGGTCAAGAATTCTGGGGGCTTGAAGACTAGGCGTCCCTTCTTGTGTAATCTCTCTGATGTATCTCGACTGAGCACTTTGATTTTTTTTCCCCTTTCCCCCCCTCTTTTCCCTTTTGCAATGCATGAGGCCTTTCACAGTTGTAGGATTTTATACACAAATAGACAGACCATCACAGGCAGGAAGGCCATTCTTTTAATAATTAGGCCACCTTCTGTTTCAAGGAGCCACTTTCGGCATATATGCTCCCATGTTGGAGGTCTGAGCACTAAGAAAAAGCAAAAACATGTGAAAGAGGAAAATAGCCTCTATGCAGGCCCAGATACCATCCTGTATGGAACATTAAGGTTCTCATGAATTGCTTTTAACTGAAAATCCTAAAATAAATATTCTAAGATCTCCATCCAGAGACTGTATTGCAGCTATCCAGGAGTGTGGGTGGGGTAACAATGAATCTATTTCTATTATTTCTTTGGACACATTTAAATTGGATGTTTTCTTTGCAGAATATCAGAGTGCAGGAAAAGCAGTTCGAAGTTCTAAGAACTATTTTGACTTTTCTGATTGATTATCATGTTTTTTATGACTTATTTACATGTGTTTGTCCTAGGTGGGCAAAAAGACATACAATGATGCTGTGAAGCAAGGTAATTTTCCAATGCAAAGGGGTGTGAAGCCTTCAAAAAAGGTGATGAGTATGGAAGCAAAGTGCTAAGCTATGGGCAGGGCAGGGTCCTGGTGTGAAATATGAAAGATGGAAGGAGGCAGGATATGTGTGTGGTCATCTTAGCATAGAAGAAGAGACCGTGTACTTAGAAAGACTGGTACCAGCTACCTAAGGAGACAAAGTTACGTTCAATTCCCCCAAGAACGTATGTGCTCAGTCATGTCTGACTTTTTGCAGCCTCATGGACTGTAGCCCACCAGGCTCCTCTGTCCATGGAATTTTCCAGGGAAGAATACAGGAGGAGGTTGCCATTTCCTGCTGCAGGGGATCTTCCTGGCCCAGGGATCGAACCTGCATCTCTTGGCGTCTACCTACATTGGCAGGCAGATTCTTTTACAACTAGCACCACCTGGGAATGCCCCCAAGGATTAATGGGGTAGTTTAAAAAGATATTTTTCAAAAAAGAATCCTAACTTAGGTGTTCCAGAATTCTTTTGCCATTGTAAGGGAAAGGTGACATTCCCTGGTTACTGATGTCCTTAGAATCAAACGCGCTTTTTTTGTGGCAAAATTAGAAAGAATGACAGTAGGACCCACAAGCAATAGGAACTTGATTTAGGCAAAATAAACCCAGAGGTTATTTAGTTTCCAAAGTGGATTTTTCATTATATATAAACTTACTTAGAACATTTTATTTAAAGTAACCCCTTCTCAGGTCACTTAGGAAAAGTTCAGAAAGACAGACACACACACTTGTGTTTTTTTCTATTTTTTCACAACTTACCTGCAAATCTTGTTATATGATTGCTTTGGGTGGTAGGACGTTCACAACCACCATTGCTGGAAGCTGCTGGAAAACACGGGGCTGTCTAAGTTTTAAAGAAACTGTGAAAGTGTTAGTCGCTCAGTCGTGTCTGACTCTGTGACCTGATGGACTGTAGCCCGCCAGGCTCCTCCGTCCACGGAGTTCTCCAGGCAAGAATATTGGAGTGGGTGGCCATTCCCTTTTCCAGGGGGATCTTCCTGATCCAGGGATAAAACCTAGCTTTCTTGCATTACAGGCAGATTCTTTACCTTTTGAGCTACCATGGAAGCTCAAGTTTTAAAGAATTACCCTTAAATGCCATCCTGAATAATGAGGCCATGTATCTGCTCCTTTAGTGGTGAAGTCAGTATTTTAAGGACAGTGTTTCACATATTTGGAAAGGGAGAGAAAAGACTGGTCAAGGCTTTAGCACACGAGACCGGACCCTAAGTTCAGGGGCTTTTCATGAAGGTGGCGATGGGGAGGGTCAAGTGTTGCTTTTGAGAGAGACTTGGCCATTGACCAAAGGGGCAGTTTCCTATCAATTATCAAAACTTGCAATTACTCCTGACAGAGCTGCATTTCTGTGAACAACTTTCTCCCTCCCTCTCCTCCCCCCTCAACCTTGCATACTGGTTGAATTCCGTTTCAGGTGAAGGGAGGTGACAAGCAATTTTAGCACCCAATGGCTTAAAGGAGTTCAAATGACCACTGAAGTCATATTAACTTGTCAAATTGACCAGTATTTTCTGTCATTGAAACATTAGAATGAATAGCTCCAGACAATAAAATTGTTTCAATTATACTGCATTAGGCCTGGGCACAAGTAAGTAAAGATGCAGAAGGCGAAAGAGGCAGCCGTGGTCTGCCCGCTCTAGAATGCTAACAGTAGAATCCTGCTGGAAGCCATCTAAATGCACGCTTGTTAGGGACACAGAAGGCAGTAGTGGGATATGAATTTCCATTAGGAGAAGTGGGGAAATAATTCCACACCAGTCCAAAGAAGGGATGGAACTGTTTATTCTGGTAATATTGGCTATGGATATGAAATAGATTGAAGCTACCCTGAGTTATTAAAGTCACCGTAAGTTGGGGCTAATTATGCTAATTGAGAATTAATTGAGATTTTTCTCTGATAAATAGCAAAGGAGGAGAGGTTAAAAAAAGGAGCACTTTTCCCAGTCCGAAATGAATATAGTTCTGTTCACCCTTCTGTTTGCACCAGAGAGGGTATTGATCCTTGGCAATCTCCCCTATTTTGTTTTCTCTGAAGATGGAAGCTGCCTGCAGGAGTGAAGATGGGAAGGCGATATGGATTCCTGCGCCATTGCGGGTTGCTGCAGAGGGGGATGGCCAGTTCAGTTTCCCGTGGGATGGTGGGTCTGTGGATGTGTGTGTGGCATTGCACAGACTTCGGCGCTCTGACATACTCACATTATGTCAAGACTCTGGCTCTCCTACTCAAGCAATGCTCAAGATGATGGGCTTTTCTGAAGCCAAGAATTTTAGGATTGGGGGCCAGGCAAACGGCAGGCAGGACAATTGAACAAGCAACGCAAGTGAGGGGCAAGATGTGATGGGCAGATTGATATCACCTCTTCTTTTTTAGCAAAGATCCATCAGGTGCTCAAGAGATTTATGCATCTTTACATATCTCTATAATGACACCTTTTTCCACATCAAGGAAGAAAAGGGGCACCAATCAAAAACCATTATTATAAGGAAACATTAGTACATTCTTACTATACACTTGATTTTATTCCTCTAGAATTGGAGTTACTGTAGCTTTTTGTTGTTGTCGTTCATTTTTGTTTTTGTTTTTAAGCTAGGCGACCTGGATTCTGGCCTGTTCTGGTGTGGCCAAAGTTCATGATACTCAATATTGTAAGTAAAGCTGCTTTTGTGATCTGTTCCATCTAGCTTAGCCATCGAATCGGACAGTGTTTATTGAACAGCTATTATGTTTCCAGCACTGTGCTGAGAACTGCAGGGGATGGAAGGACGAGGAAGAAGGCAGAGCCCTTGACTCCATGAGGTTCACAGTTGCCTGTGTGTGTGTGCGTTTGTGTGGGCGTGTGTGAGCTGGATGAGTGTGCATTCAATCCTGGTAGAGGGTAGGTTATGATCGGCCCCTGTCACTCACCATGCCATTTAGAAATCTCCTGTTAATCATTGCCTTTCCCTGTTTTTCTTTTACTCACGTGTAATGACAGGTGTGCTAACTGCCATGAAACTCTTCCTTTTGAAAATTAAACCAAGACGATACATTGGGCACCAGTGGCAGCTGCTCACCGTGGTGGTTATATCTCTATTTTGCAGTAATCATGAGCTGAGGTAAATGGCATTTATGTGGGCTTTCCAGTAACCTGTATAAAAACCCATTTAAAATTTTACATTCCACACTAAAAGTCATAGAAGTGTCTTAAAATATGTCAGTTTCCTTTTGATTCCAGTTATTTCTTAGTTCTTTTCCAAACATGTCTTGTGTATATACATTATGCATGATTAAGAAAACCCATACACATAATGATTTACTGCATATTTATGCTACAATCAAATCCCAAGGTAATTCTGTAGTCAGGACAGACCACACTGTACTCTTCTGTAACTACTGGCTTGATACAGTACATTCAAAAAGAGAGCATTGCGGGTGAACAGTTGCCGCTGAAAGGGAAAATCAAGAAACAGGAGTAACACTGCTTTTGTCTTCAGCTTGCTCTTCAAGATGTGAGAATCTCCAGTGGGTGGGAGACCTACATTCCACCTCCCAATTCTGGCGATAACCCTGCCGGTTACACTTTACAATTACATTTTTAAAATGCCAATTAACCCATTCAGTGCTGTTTGGCATCCTGTGAGCAGTCAGAAAGAGCCATTTTGCACATACTAGCTGGGGAGTAAGAGACTCACATGCATACACACACACACACACACACACACACCCTGTACACACACACACACACACACACACACGTGAAGGGCAGGAGCGGGGAGGAGGTTGGCCCCAGAGTTTGAGGTTGCTGCAGTAGCCCTGGTAGGTATTTATCATGGTATTTTGTGTTGCAGGGGAATTTAATTTTTTTCCCATTGACAAAAATCAAAATGCAATGGGATTCCTGTGCCGTTGAGAAGTCTCATGAAGACTCGAACGTAGAGACAGTATTCAGAAGAAAGAAAGCGGTAAATGAGATTTGGCAATATCTCCCCATTTGTAATTGTCTCTCACCAGCTTGCAAAGCAACTGCAAGTTAATTTTAACCATATCGCTTTGGCTGTTATATTTAGTGTTTACTCCGAAGAAAGTAGCATCGATTTAAACTCCACATTTTCTATTTCAAGGCAATTAATAAAATTACTGTTTATTTCCATGGCATCTTCTGCCTCCAGCTTCAAAACACTTCTCAGCACTTTTTCGTTTCTTCTGCCTCATGAGGGTACACTGGGCAGAAGATGGGTGTGTTTATTTTGAGTGAAGAAACAGAAGTGCAGAGTTCTCCCTACCTGGTGCACAAGGCACGTGGAGATGAAGCCTTGCTAGGGGATCTGGTTGTCAAGGTGAAGATGCAATGCCATCTTGGAGTTCATGGGGTGGCTGACTGGAATTCTGGACTTCAGTGGGAACATAATCAAAGCTCATAGGGATTTTGACTGACTTGCCAATGAGAGAGGATGTGGAGAGGGGGAAATACTACTCTGGAGGTAAGATGCACTTTCAGAGGCAGCAGATGTTTCTCTTTCCCCAGGTGTGCACAGCTGTACTCTTCAGGTGTGCCTTGATGAGTTCACTGCAGGAGATCGTTCCCCAAATCCTGAGCTTTTTCCTGTGGAATAAAATCACATAAGCCAATAGTATGAATGAAATGGCAACACACATCCAAGTTTCTCTGGCCCCAGTGCTGACCTGGAATTCCGACTCAATGTGTATAAACAGAGAACTGTTGGGGAGGCAAAGACAGGTAATATCAATCCTCTGATCAAATATAAATACCCAGGAGTACACGAGTTTGTCACACACAAGCTTTTACCTCTTCAAGGCTGTTTTTAGGGTAGTCTGTGTTTGAGAAATTTTAAGCAACTGTTCATTAAAACATTGATTTGAAGAACTGCCCAAGTTGAACATAAAGAGAGTTGTACATTTCACACAGTTAATGCATATTACTTTTGTTTTACGAACTGCTGTAACTTTGCACCAGTTAAATGGCAATGCTTTTCGGCATTGGAAATGTTTTCAGAGTTCCAGAAGTGAATTCCCAGGTGGTAGACAGTGACTTTTCTCAACTAGTAGAGTTGAGTTGCTGGCACACTTGCACTTTTTTGTCGACCTCAACACAGATGTGATTGGTTGGTGTTTCACATAAACTTTAGCTTCTATCAGTGTCATTTTTCAATCATTTGTGCTGCAAGAAATAAGAATTAAAATGGACTTTAATTTTTCTCGATAATGAAGAGGGTTAACAACCCATGAGTAGAATTACACAGGCTGTGAATTATAGTCAACCAGCCATTGCTAGTCATGTTTGCCAATTTAGCTCTTAAACTTGGACATTTATCCCTAAAATGAAAAAAAAAAAAAAATAGACAGTTTATAATTTTTGGTTCTAATAAGGCATATTGAGTCTTACAAGGGTGTGGATCTTCTAAGTCTGTCTTTGAACCACAACAAATAGAACAAATAAAATCTAATGCAAACTTTTCCACTGGGTCCTTATACTTCGCATTTTAAAAATGCTACAAAACAATAAATTAGCTTTAGGCAACATTAGTGGCTTCTGTAGTTTTAGAAAGAACAGTATTTCTTGTTCCAGACAGTTTAGAATGCTCCACAGTTTCCCCAAGCCTCAGTGTGTATGTGTGTGGGTGTGTGTGGTTAATATGTGATTTAACCTGAATGAATACAAAAGAGGATGCACTTTGTATATGTGAAAAAAAATATTAAAAATGGAAGCATTTAGCATTCACAGGGAAAATGAAGTAGAAAGGAGAAAAAATTAGTTATAAGGACACAATCAAGCTAAAGTCTATGGTCTAATTCAATCTAATCCAAAATGGAGATTTAAAACTGAGAGTACCCCGAAATTTATTATAATATTTCTGTATATTATACAAAGAATGGACAAGAAAAGGAGCTATAATTCATGATTTTCTCTCTCTCTCCCCGCCCCCACAACTTTCTTTCTCTTTCTCCCTCCTTTATATGGTAGATCAAAATTTATCTTTAAGGGTAATTTATTCTTTTCTGGTAGTACATGCACAGAGAATAAAATATATCATGGAAACAACTATAGAAATTGCAATTTAATATTAATGTTTTTTTCCAAATATTCTTTTTAATATATAGAAAAACAACAAGGCTAGGTGTGGAAGAATTGTTTTATATGCAATGATCTGTTGCATCTATCAACTGGGAAAAAAATTGCAACTAACGTCTGGACCCTGAAGCACCTGGAGTTTTAACAGATGTTCTTTGGACAGTTAAAGTACAGGCAGTTGACATATTTAGGGTGATGTGTCGGAGTAGAAGCAGACAATGTGGATTGGAGGCTCTTAGGTTTTAAGTAACATGAATATGATTGTAGAGTTGGGTTGCAAGGACACAGTGACATATTTTAGATATAGCTTGTTAGCTTTTTATGAAGGTTAAATAATAAAACAAGGGTTAACTGGGGTTCAGCTTGTTACAGATCAATAAAGCCAGCTTTATTATATCTATATCTATAGATATACAATATATCTATGTATCTACATATGTATGTATGTGTATGTCCATCCATCTATTTTTTTTTCACTATCTTTCTCAAGGACCTGAGAACACAAAGCATCCTCTAAATAAATATAAGATGGGCTAAAAAATTCTTTGGTGAACTTCTGGGGAGATTGCCTTTTCATGTGAATTTACCCAATTGTTCTAGCATATATGTACAAATATACTAAGAAATAAAGTTTAGTGGGAAATCACATGAATGCCTTCCTTCTGGAAGTTTTCTCAATTACTTTTCCATCCAAAGAGAGGACAGTGGTTGAATAGTGTTCGGCACTCAACATAAGTATCTCAAACACATGAAGAGTGTTGAAACAACAGAATGAAAACAATAATTTGGATGACACTCTCCAGAGGGTATAGCTGTGACATGCCTGCTTTCTGATCGTAAAGTAGAGAGTAACAATGCTATTTCCTTCATTTTATGGTGAAAGGTGCACATGAGATTTTTTTGAAAGACAGTTTCACGGCCACACAAAAAATTAAAAAAATATGATACGGGAATAAAACACGGGAATTTCTCTCTTCTCGATCAGTGCTTTGCACGTGAGAAATGTATGTGTAGCACTGTAGGTGCAAACTACACTAGGTGGATGGATATTTACCCAAGGAAATTTGAGCCACGGCCTTTCATTTTCAGAGAGCTGCTACCTAATCTGAGCATACCATCCGGACAAAAGACACCTCATTCCTCTTGTGCCTGAACTGCGAACCAATGCTTTGTGAGCCACCTAAACGATTAGAATAATGGTCTGGGAGGAAAAGAAAAAAAAAAGATAAAATACAAATTTCACTCAGATCCGCACTGGATTACTTCCTCGTGCCCCTGCCTTTATTGAGCGATTTGGAGTTTCATTAGGATTCAGAATTCCTGTGGCAAAAGAAGCCACAGTGGAAGGGACACCTCTTTCAAGGGGATTGCAGGCTGACCCATCAAAATGAAAAGGCTCAGTGTTGTGGTGACGGGTCCCCAAGCAGCCCTGAGTGACAGCTTCATTTCAGGAGTTCTCAGATGAGGCTTGAAGCGAGGGGGGAGAGGCAGAGCTGGGGACACTTTGTTCCCTAAAAGTGTCAGAGTCAACTCCGCGGTTCACAGACCAGGGGCGGAGGTACAAAAGCAAGCAGGAGAGAGTCTCTGCTCGCCCATCTCCAAATTTATTATTAATGTCTCGCGAATATTCACTCCACACAAGGTTTCATTTAAGACTTGAGAGTTCTTACCCGGAGATTCTTTTTTTATTACAGATGTGGGGGAGAAATAAAAAAGAGATAAGAAAGAAAGCTCTGTGAGGAGATTACAGCCAAAAGGCACAGTGCCCTACCTGGATATTTTTACTGAAGGCATCATGATTTACGTAGGGCATTCTCCCAACCACTACTGCAGTGGAAATCTCATCAGACCATGAACTGAAGTCTAGCTTCAAAAAGAGAAGTGTAAGCTATTTCTCCTTTGATATCATCTGATTTGAACCACAGTAATAATGAAAAACAGTAATGCATAATGGTTCCTCATAATTGTGCATTCGCTATCCCGGGATACATTTTGTACATCTTTTCTGGAAATAGGACACCTGATAACATGAAGTGGCTATCTACAATTCTGTGGATAGAAAGTGATCAGATTTTTATATATTTCTGAGGCTGTAAATATTCACTGAGTCACAGTTCCCACCTTGCAGTGCCCCAGTCAGTAATGAAAGGCAGCTTAGAAGAAGCAGACAATAGACAAAATTCAGCTGCCCCATACAGCATTTTTCTCATGATGCTGTCCCATTTGTATTTTTCATCTCAAGAACAATAGTTTCATGGATAAGGGAAAATCACAAATTTATGCATACTTTCTTAAAATAATACTCATAATTTTGAAAAGCCTTTTTAAAAAAGTATAATAAATAATTTATATGAAATGCAGATAAAGAACTTTTTTTTCCCAACCACATCAAAATTCATGCATTATATTCCTTATTACATTCCAAGAAAAGTATTTTCCTTGTCTCTGGGTCACATAATAAAACCACAGTGTAGCACTGTTCTTAAGAGGCATGTATTATTATTATTTTCATTAAAATTTTGTTTATGGAGCAAAAGAGCCTACAGTGGCATAAATCTATTGAATTAACAAAATATGAGTTGGGATAATCTTAGAAAACTTTATCCTACATATTTTTCTTTTGCCCATTTTCTTAGGTTTTACATTTTTTTTTCAATAAATGTGTACTACATATTAGGACTGTCTTCAAAAAAACCTTTTAATTTGATCCTATCTTCCCAACAATTTGCCATATTCTGTGGCCTACAAAGTTGAGAGAACAGAGAAGTTTATCTTTTTTATGGGAAAATAATGTTTTAAAACCCATGTATACTTTTAAACAATCGATATATTAGGCTTCCTTTGATTTTAAGGAATCTCATTTGTGTATAATATGTGTGTTAATAAAATGCAAAATGTTTTTTGAACATTAATAATGTTGGACATTTCATTCCATGTTTCTAGGAAGGGTGGATTCCTGACAGTTTTTCTTTGGATTCTTTTATTTTGGGCTCCCACAATCTTGTGGTCTCTGAGCAAGTACCAAATATCCATGTGAAACAGTGAACAAAGAAATTGAGTGAACCCAGCAAACCATAATCAAATTATTTGTAAAATATGTTTGTTTCAAGTATCTGGGCATTTATATGTAAATGGTTGAGTAATAGTATGCTGACTTATCCAGAAACATAGACAAGGTTTCAATCTCACTTCACCAGTGAGAGGTAACTACCAGTTTAATCCTTAAAGGTTACCTATATCTCTATGGTGGACCAGCAGGAAGAAAGTAATATAAGCTGGGGAGTGTCCTGCTTGACTGTGATGCTTTTATTTTCATCCTATCCTTTCAACAGCTATTTATTCAGCACTTACTATAACCATGTTGGAAGCCTGAGAGTAAATAAGCCTCTGATTCTCAATAGAATGGAGGTAGAATCCAACTTTCACACACGGTCACTGTTTTCCAGACTTATCTGCTTTCTCTTCACACAGGAAGTTCTCACTTAGGAAATGCACATTTATTATTTTTCCTTATTCCTATTAGTATCCTAATTAGTATCAAGATCTCTGGCAGGAAAGTACCAGATTAGCTTCTAGATCCTTACGGTATTATTTTATCCTTTCTAGATGAACTCCTAATAAATTGATAAGTTCTATTAAATAAGAGTTTCGGTCGTGTAAGCATATCAGAAAAGGAGGCAACTGCAGATGAGATGAGATGTAGGAAGAGGGCAAAAAGGTAACTAGTGGTTCTAGAAAAAACAAAACCAAACAAAAACAAAAGGAAACTGCAATGTTGGGAAAATTTCAATACATTGGCCTAAAAAATAAAACGCTGCTGACGGAAAGTCTACTCATGGCTCTATCTTTTCCATGAAAATTGTGCTCTTGGTGCTGCGTGGGAACATCACACAGAAATTCATAGTTCCCTCTTCATCTCCACCCAGTTCACTGCAGAACCAGTCCTGATAGGTTGTGAAAGACACTTTTATTGAGGGAATGGAATAATGTATTCTGTATGTTTGCATAAATAGAATAATATATATATGTATGCATGTAATGATACATGGTTTATAGAAATTAATGGAAAACAGATCCATATTAATATTTTTATAGCTGCATGATACTCCGCTATAGGGGTGTTATATGACTTATTTAATGTGTACTTAGCTTGTTTCAAAATTTTGGTCTTCATAAAATAGCGAATAGGGTACAAAAACACCCCTGTGTATGTTCGTTCATTTCTTCTCTGATTATCTCATTGGAACAAACTTCAGAAGTGAAATTCTTGGGTCAGATTGAATGACCATTTAAAAATTTATACATATATATAAATATAATGTTTATATTCTAATATGTGAAAACTTAGATTGCATGTTTTCTAAAACTTGTGTTTCTTTCTTTCTTGGTGAGTTCAGCATTTTTCTTTAATTTCTCGTTTGTATGAATTGTTGTTATTGTCTTTTATCTCCTGTAGGCAAGTTGGTTATGCATCTTATAACCTTATTCATGACCTAGTTTTCATAATTTTCCAAAGGAATTTGACTTTTTTTTTGTCTTGGATAATCAGTGCTTTGGTTTTAATTTTATCATTGCTTTTTGAAGTGATTACTTTTCTCTTTTTTTTTATCTTGTTGCTTCAGCAAATTTAATGTAATTCACTTGTGGATATTTGAATGAAAAGTCAGATACAGAATTTAATCTAGATAAACTATTTCAAGATGTTATTGTAATTACTATCCCCTCTGAAGCACAGAGGCGGACACTTGGCTATATGATTTGTGATTAGCTGTATCCATTTGACGATCCTGACCCAAAATTGTCTATATGATCACTATTTATTCAGTAAGTGGTGAATAAAAAAAAGAGTGCCAGCTGCCTTTTAAAAGATTATTAGAGAAAGAAATAGGTCACAATTCTAGTGTTTTGAATAAGAGTTTTAAAGCTGGGACAATTTGGAAGAAATTAAGTTCAGATTCCATGTTCATTCTATAAAGTAAAGGTCTCTAAGGGCACAAACTCTAAGAAAAGGCTGAAAAAACCCTACAGCCTAATTGGTGACATAAAATATTGCTTAAAAGGGAATTTGTTAAAATTTTTTATTTTAGATTATATGCAGCATGTAAGAATAAAATTAAAATACCTTAATAATTAGAATTAAAGTCACCAGAAAAAATGATGACAATAAATCACTGAAATGATTTCCAACCATGTTTTGACCTTTTACACTAGACACTAATTTTTGAAGACCTTTTGAAAACTGAAACAGAGTATGATTTAAACCATCCACATTCCTCCTGACTTGAGCTTTCACAGACCAGAATGCTGATTGGAAAATCCTGTCATGCCTTCTCCAAAGAAAGAGGGTAATAATGACTATATTAATATGACATTTCACCATGCAACACCATGCAAAACAAGGTTAAAACAAAAAAGAAGAGAAGAAGAAAACTAGCCCCGAACACCAACTGCTCTGGATGCAATTTTAGCCCAGTGTGGATTTTATTTGCACCCCATTACTCATAAACACCCAAATGTAACTCTTTCACTGGAACTCCTTTTGAGTTCAATGTGATAATGAATGTGAAGGGTCTATGCGGGGGGAGTCGAGGATGGGGGAACTTTGTGATTTTGCAGGTTCACACCAGATAGGCATTTTTTATAGCCTGAAAGGGGATGTTTTCTTTTGTTAATGGCTTACAATCCGATGAAAGGACTCATCACTCTATTTTAGTGCTCCACCACATGGCGCGTATCTTTTATAAATTACAGGCTGGCGTTGTGTGCACTTGGGGAGAGAAAGGTTGGTTTTTCTCGCTGTGAGCCATCCTGCCTAATTGTCGTATGCAAATAAAAGCAATTATAAGGCTTTTAGGGTGAAGGGATGACAGCTGAGTTTGGCAGTTGAGAAGGCCTCACCCACCTTGTTGGCATAGCAACAGGGAGGAAAAGGACAAAATGGTGTGTATACACAAGAAATATATATGTTTTGGTTCAAGAATTTTAAAATATATATCAATGTTGAAATGTAAATGTCAATATGTGTAATGAATGCCTTTGTTTGAAATATTAAATTAAACTCTATTTCTTGGCCCTTTGAATGATCCTTGTCATCTAACTACCATTTATCTGCTATCATTTGTGGTTTTAGTTGCTACTTCTAAAGTTCTGTGCAGATCATAACAACACTTTCAATAATTAGGAGATTATAAGTTCTTGATTTTAACAACCTTTGGAAATACCACTGGGTGGAAGTTTTATGCAAGGAAATCCCAGGAAGGAGATGATGTAATGTGGGAAAATGGTGCAAAGTATGCAGCTATCAGTGCATAAAGTTCAATATTAAAAAAAAAAAATGTTTGTGCTAAAGTGTTAAACAAGTAGAATAAATAGCATGCTACTAGCATAGAAAATTAAAATGAGTCACAAATGGATATCTTCTATGGCAATTTATTTCACAATTACTCTTGTGGAAGCTTTCATGAATTAAATATGAGTTCTGTCTTGAAATTAGGTGTTATAAGGCTAAATTACAAGAGGCAGGCAGTAATTGAGGTGGCAGCAACACGGGGTCTGGTGAACTAATCTCTTGCCATGTCACGTGGCTCACCTTCAGCCAATGAGAGGCCTCCCATCACAAAAACAGAGGCAGCTGAGAAAAATTGATTTCTCATCTGAGCCATATTTGATAGCTTTTGAAATCGAAAATTGAAATTAACTAACCTAAGCCCCGTTGTAACAAAAGAGCAAATTAAATATGCAACATCGTTTCCTATTGGAAGTAAGAGGGCCTGCCAAGGTAAATTTGTAAATAGAGTTTAAGATGCAATTCTGTTCCCTCTCTTTCAGTGTAAAAGTGTAAGTGTGTAGAAGCTTTATAAATTATTTATATATATAAAAAAAATCATCAGCTGCAAATGGCCACTGTGGTTAAAGTCTTCCACGGAGAAAATCATTGCATTAGGAGAGCTCATTGAATGAATCAAAATTAAAAATCATCCTCAATGATTCACAGACATTACTTAAAATGAAAAGAGGCAATATTTTAAACTTCTTTTTCCAAATTTTTTTCTTGTCTTCCCCAAAACTCAAGGAACAAATTATCATGTTTTACTTAAATTAAAAAAAAAAAAAAAAAAACCAACAAGAAAACAACCATCCTATAAATATAACCAACCAATCATCTTGTGAATAATGATAAGAATTAATTTTGGCTTGAAAACTGCTTAAAGCAAAGTGATGGCCCCATCGTATTGTATGGGAGGCTTTTAAAAATTATTTTAAAATAATTTCCCAAATGAGTCCTGGGGATTCAGCAGGTATGGCTATTGATTTGTAATTTATAAAATTACTTGATCAGATGAAGGAAATGGATGTTTCAGAGGCCATATCCTAGATTATCCAAGCATGACAGTTTTTAATTTATTTCACTCCTGCCCGTGCAATAGGATGCCTGCAATAATATTTGTATTATCACAGAGAGGGTGTTTTTGGCTTCCACTTCTCATTGAATTTGTAAGTAGGCAAATTAATTTTATATGTTTAAGACATAGACGATTGAAGATAAAAATCGTGAAATCATAGTAAGTCCTGTTGTCCTTGTTCAGAGCTGAACCATATAGAATTCAATGACAAGTGTAGTGGAGGATATTATACTTAGCCTGCCTGTCAGCCAACAGACCCCATAAAATCATTTTCTGTTCTAATTTATTATTTTTAGTGTCAATCAGGCTCTGGTGAGATGAGTAATATCATTAGGTCCCAGGATCAACTACTCAGCACTTTCTAAATGCAGTTTAAGTAGCTGTCTTTATCTGTACTAGACGATGCAGTCAGGGTTCAAGATTTTTTTCTTGTTCATTTTGGCCCTGCTGTGCAGCTTTCAGGATCTTAGTTCCTTGACCAGGGATTGAACCTGGGCCCTGTCAGTGAAAGTGCTGAGTCCTAACCACCGCATGCCAGGGAGTTGCCCTCGAAGATTTTCTTTTGCATAGAAATTTTGTTGGAGAAAAAAGTCTTAGAAATATAAAGTTTAGAAGCTTAAAAAAAATAATTTCCTTTGTAGGAATCAAATTGCTTTGAGGCACCAGGATGCAACACATCATTTCCAAACTGTACACGTCTCATTTCCCCACAGAAGCCCTCCCCAGAAGGCTCTGGTTCATAGCTATGCAGACAGTGGGCTCTGCCCGCACTCTCTTCACTTTCCTTCCTCTCTCTGTCAGAGGTACCATGGAGAACAAGGCAGCCAGGACGGGCAGCCCTGTTGGAAAAAGAAACCAATGATTAACTCAACCTAGACGCAGAATGTTAACTGCCTGATCATTTTCCTTCATCCCCATACTCAATGCTTTTATAAATAATACTTCTTTTTATTATAAACTCCACTTTAGGAAGGCATTTGCTCCAGACTGATAAATTGCATCATCCAGCATTTTGATACACTCAAAGTTCTTTAGTGTATCTGTACACCCAAATTATCTGATTGAATTTCAGAACCAGGGCCAACTAGATAGAAGTATGTGGTATTGTCTCCATTTTGTGGAGGATGCATAAAAATGGTCCAGAAAATTTATGGATTTCATGGTAACTCATGAGTTTTAATTCATTCTCTCTCCTGGGATTGAGAATTTAAATTTCGAGCTTCAGATCATGTGGCATGGATTTGAATCTCCTTTATTTCCTGAAATGAGATATCAAAAATTTTATATGTTTAAGTTCATGTCAAATTTTATGCAGAGAAGGAACTATGTATACAGCTATTCTTTTATTTAACTGGTATGATATTCCAAGGGGCTTCGCAGGTGGCTCAATGGTAAAGGATCCGCCTGAAATGCAGGAGACACAGGAGGTGCGAGTTCAACTACTGGGTTGGGAAGATCCGCTGGAGAAGGAAATGGCAACTCACTCAGTATTCTTGCCTGGAGACTCCCAGTGACCGAGGAGCATGGTAGTAGGGTTTGATTAAAGAATCCCAATGGACAGAGGAGCCTGGAGGGCTACAATGCATGGGGTTGCAAAGAGTCGGGCACAACTGAAATGACTGGGCTTGCTCACATTTGCAAGCTCCCAACATATGGTTGCAGTTATCATTTCAGAAATTCAGATTCCAGCTCAAAATGAGTACCCAAGCTGACGATGGATAATAGGCGTGTTTTTTGGAGGGATTCTTACATCAGAAGGAATGAATGGTGATATTTATTCAGGCCTATCGTATCCACTGTTTAAGGACATTTCACACTGATTTCATGTCTTATTTAATCCTCACAATAACCCTGAGATACAGGTACTAGTCTTAAAATGCCCCTTTTACAGATTGGTAGGTTAAACGCTCAGAGGTTAGGTAACCAGAATTCGAAGCAACATTTGTCCAAGTCACATTTTCCTTATTCTGAAAAACTATGTTACCTAACAGATTACGCTAGTATTGTGTTGCTGCTGCTGCTGCTAAGTCGCTTCAGTCATGTTCGACTCTGTGCGACCCCATAGATGGCACCCCAACAGGCTCCCCTGTCCCTGGGATTCTCCAGGCAAGAACACTGGAGTAGGTCACCATTTCCTTCTCCAATGCATGAAAGTGAAAAGTGAAAGTGAAGTTGCTCAGTCGTGTCCGACTCTTAGCGACCCCATGGACTGCAGCCCACCAGGCTCCTCCATCCATGGGATTTTCCAGCCAAGAATACTGGAGTGGGGTGCCATTGCCTTCTCCAAGTATTGTGTTAGCATCAAGCTATTCTAAACATATTCATCAAATAAAGAGCAGTTCTGTATAACTGAGAGCAGAGAATAATTCTTACCTTGTTTTTACCAGTTATCTTTTTAAGACTATGTGACTTTTTAATACTATATACTTTCATGGCAACCCACTCCAGTATTCTTGCCTGGAGAATCCCATGGACAGAGGAGCCTGGCAGGCTACAGTCCATGGGATCACAAAGAGTTGGACACGATTGAGTGACTAACAACAACAATAATTTTCATGTTATCATTAATGATTGGCTCTGTAGGCAAACAGCGAATGTATAAGAGACACAAGCTTCAGTTACGTTCTGGAAAACAAAAGATATTGAAGGAAAAATGCTTTAGGTGCGTATTCTAATATGACTCCTTTAGTTTCCTTTCTGAGCGAGGTCAGATTCCTGCATAAGATTTGATAAGCACACAATCTGGAGAGTCCTGTGTAATCAGGTCCTGACTCTTACCACTCAAATAGGAATTTTTTGTGGGGGTGTGGGGTGGGGAAGAGGTGAGATCTTGTGTTTGCACAATGAGTCTTTTCGAAAAGTTTTCTGCACATCGAATTTTTTTTTTCTAAGTGAATTGAACTTGGAGCAAGTCATTGTGAGATCTGTCTTCTTCCTTTGGAATACTAAGGCTGCAATCTCTTTCTATGTTATCAATCACCACTTCCCTGAGCCAGTCATTCCCTGTGATGCTGAGGCCACCTCTGAAAAGAAGAGGGGTGTGGTGTCTGGTCTCACTGTGTTCCTCTCTCTTGGTGGATACAACGGAAGAGCCAGCCATTAGGATACAGTGTAACATGTGCAACGATGGAAATAAACAAAAGGCATCCAGAGAGCATGTAGAAAATTAGAAAACAAGGTGTATTCTTAGCTGAGCCCTGAAGATGGACAGGGAATTGCTCAGGTGAGCCTGGTGGTGGTGGGCCCACCTCCATGTAATGGCCAACAGCTGGGCAGAGAACAGAACCCGCTATAAGAACCGAAAGTGGGGAAGTACAGCTGGAGTGTAGGGTGTGTGAGTTAAGGAGAGAATCTAAAGTGGGGCTGAAGAGCAAAGCAAAACCATATGATAAATGTCCTTCAGGTCATGAGAAAGAGGATGATTTGAGGACTTTAAGGTTCTCTGAACAGGAGAGGCTCATGGCTGCTGACTCATGAGCTCTCAAAGCCAAGAGGGAGGCCCAGTCTCAGAGCTGTGAGACCAAAAATTCAGAGACCAGAGACGAAATTCAGACTTTGTAAATCTGCATTACTAGCCTCCATCAGCTCTGGAAGCTCCATCAGGCAAGTTCAACTTCATTCACATCTGCCCTCATCATTTTTATGTCCCCAGTACATTCACACATTGTACAGCAAGCAATAAAAAGCTTTAGACTTGACAGCGTTATTCAGAAGTTTGTAATCAGAACCTAGGGATATATTTCAGCAAAAATACAATTTTAAATCATTTTGTTTATCAACTATAAATGTGATGCCTTTAGGGGAGGATGCCTTTTTAATGGTTTAGATCCTGCACCATCAGAGGGGCGTACACAGTTCAGGTAGTGGTATAGGGCAGAGCTATGCAAATTGCATCCTAGCTGATAATGTTGTAACTTCATATGTTTGCGTATCTGATTTTTAAAATTTTTTTAGCTTATTTATTTTGAATTGAAAGATAATTGCTTTACAGAATTGCATTGGTTTCTACCAAACATCAGCATGAATCAGCCATAGGTTTACTAAACCTGTGTCCCCTCGCACTTGAGCCTCCCTTCCACCTCCCTCCCTATTCCACCTGCCTCCCTATTCCACCTGCCTCCCTATTCCACCTCCCTCCCTATTCCACCTCCCTCCCTATTCCACCTCTCTAGGTTGTCACAGAGCCCTGGTTTAGGTTCCCTGAGTCATACAGAAAATTCCCACTTGCTATCTATTTTACATTTGGTAATGTATGTTTCCATGTTACTCTCTCCATGCCTCCCACCTTCTTTCCCCACCAAATGTGTCCATCATTTTGTAACTTATATTGTTTGCGAATCAGATTTTCCAAACACAAGTCCCCCTTGAAGGACATGAACAGAAAACAACTGAAAGTGGTTTCAGGTTTTTTCTGAGAAATGCAGGAAGGGTGGTGGCCACGTGAGAGACCCACCCAGTCTTGATCTATGACATCTCATGTAGACGCGGCACTTTCTCCAGACATGAGGCCTCTGCAGGTGAACAGAACGGACTCATTCCCAGGTTGCTCTAGTGCATTTTAGTCTTCTAGGTCAGCCTTAAGCCTCATAAACTAGTTTTCTTTCTTATAAAGATTCAATCCACTGGTAGCATCTGCGTTCATGGGAGGGACAGAGAAAACTGCTTCTAGTTACTATATTGGATCCTACAAATGACATAATGATAAGACATAAACATGCATGCAATGGTTAGTTCCTAAACTTTACGGAGTCACTAACTGTGGCATCCAGAGTTCAAGTCTATGAAACCACTTCAATGTGATTGACTCAGAGATCTCATGAGCATAGAATGCTTACCTAAGCTCCGGGCTTTCATGATCTTCTTCCAAAATGAGAAAATAAGCAAGAGACCAATAATTCCAGGAGACTTCAAAAATGTTCATGGCCTTAAAAATCAGAGTGGAGACGGATCTAGACTGAGACAATTTCTGTTGAACAAATTCTGCAGAGAATATTCAGCCACTGGACAAAGTTGATAACTCTGGGAAGCCTACAGAGGCATTTAATCTTAAAACTGCCAGTGCAGAGAAGAAAACATTTTTCTGTTCACGCTTCAGATCTTTTAAACAGGTTTTTTTTTTGTTTTTTACTGCTTTTTTTTTCTTTTTTTTTTTGTCTAATTCTCCTTATTAAGATTGGAGCAAAAGATAGTTTAAAAATAAGTGGGGTAGACTCTCCCAAATAAAAACACGTGACTTGATTATCTGAAACTTTTCTGTGCCTACAAAGATTAGAACACTGAAAAGTTTCTTAGAAGAATGCTAATTTTATTGAAATGTATTTTGAGGCAAATGCTTTTTAAAAATGATGCAGCTTTCAGCAGAAGGAAGCGCTAAATGAGATTGCAAATGCCTTAAGGATTGACTTCCTCCGGAGAAGCAGAAACATCATATGACATCCCTTATATGAGGAATCTAAAAAGACATAAGGCAAAAGACCTTATTTACAAAACAGAAAGAGACTCACAGAGAACAAGCTCATGGTTGCCAGAAGAAAGATTGGGGGAGGGCGATGGGATAGCTAGGGAGTTTGGGATGGACATGTACACGCTGCTGTATTTAAAATGGATAACCAACAAGGACCTACTGGATACCACATGGAATTCTGCTCAATGTTACATGGTAGCTTGGGTGAGAGGGGCGTTTGTGGGGAGAATGGATTCATGTATACTTATGGCTGAGTCCCTTTGCTGCCCAACTGAAACTATTACAACATAGTTAATTGGCTATACCCCAATACAAAATAAAAAGGTTTTTATAAAAAGAACTGATTTTGTCTTCAACATTTGTCATTTAGACTCTGAAATCAGTGTTAGAAGAATCACATATCCGCATATTGCAATAATTATCGACTTATTTTCCCATGAAGGGAAAATATAGAGAATTGCACGACTGAGCGACTTAACTTTCACTTTTCACTTTCGTGCATCGGAGAAGGAAATGGCAACCCACTCCAGTGTTCTTGCCTGGAGAATCCCAGGGATGGGGGAGCCCAATGGGCGGCCATCTGTGGGGTCGCACAGAGCTGGACACGACTGAAGCGACTTAGCAGCAGCAGCTCTCTAAAAAAGAGTAGATTGCAACACGTATATTATCATATGTGAAATAGATCGCCAGTCCAGTTTCGATGCATGAAACAGGGTGCTCAGGGCCGGTGCACTGGGATGACCCAGAGGGATGGGGTGGGAAGGGAGGTGGGAGGGAGGGTCAGGATGGGGAACTCATGTACACCCATGGCTGACTCGTGTCAACATATAGCAAAACCACTACAATATTGTAAAGTAATTAGCCTCCAGATAAGATAAATTAAAGGAAAAGAAAAAATAAAAAAAATAAAAGTAGAAAACAGACAAAGAGTAGATTGATGAAAATATACAGGGACATATTATGGAGGGGGTTTGAAACATCTTTTATGAATTTTGAGGTATCTTAGTCCTTCATCTGCAGTGGAGGAAAGATTTGTTCACTTCTAAATTTTTCCAGTCTCCCAAGTTTCACTCAAAGACCCTATGTATGTAACCTCACCACCACCCTCTCACATGGCTGCAGAGACCTCACCCCACCCAGCACCTACAGTGGAAGCTGGCTGCAGGCTATATAGATATCTAATATCACAGAGAAAGAAGAAGAATTACATTATTGTAGTTGCTGGAAGACCATATTACAGCTATTTCAGAAGAGAGATTTATAGCAGTGTTTAATGAATATAGCTAGCTTTGTTATCAGTAAGTAACCATACCCATGTTGTGCATATGGTAAGATTAAATGAAGCCATTATAATAACCTTACAAGAGGTTACTATTTGGTGGTGGCAAGTCTGGCTAAAGGAAATCGCATTAGCTTGATGACATGGCTTTATTCCTTCTGAAACAGGTTGTTGGTCAAGTCTGCCAAAAATGCACCTTATAATTTTTAGGCATTTTCCTTATTAAGGAATGTGATAGGGTCTAGCTTTAGGATGTAGGTCTTATTGGAGTTATCAATCTCAGCCTGCTTAAAAATATCACAGACTAAAACTTTGGAGCATGGTTCTTTTGCAAAATTAAGTTTTTCCACCTTGGAGTGATTTTCACACATTTACTTTTATCGGGATTTATTTTTCAGAGATCATTATATAAAGGGTCATTACATAAATAAACTAGAACACTGGAAGATACGGAATGTTAATACAGATTTTTAAAGAGTTGCTAAGGGAAAAAAATCATTTGGAGTGAATGAAAAATTATCAACAGACAACCATAGGCTATTTTAAAGTTTTTATTTAGCCCTAGCAACTGGTAATTTATATATACATGTAGTTCTGCGGGACTTTTGTCTCACTATTACAAAATTTCAGAATTAAAATTTTTAAATTGCTGTTTTCCTTTATACTGATATTTTCCCATTTTCTACTGATTAAACTTGAAATAATCAAGATTGCCAGGAGAAATATCAATAACCTCAGATATGTAGATGACACCACACTTATGGTAGAAAATGAAGAGGAACTAAAGAGGCTCTTGATGAAAGTGAAAGAGGAGAGTGAAAAGTTGGCTTAAAACTCAACATTCAAAGAACTAAGATCATGGCATCTGGTCCCATCACTTTATGGCAAATAGATGGGGAAAAAAGGCAAACAGTGAGAAACTATTTTTTGGGCTCCAAAATCACTGCAGATGGTGACTGCAGTCATGAAATTAAAGGACACTTGCTCCTTGGAAGACAATCTATGACAAATCTAGACAGCATATTAAAAAGCAGAGACATTACTTTGCCCACAAAGGTCCATCTAGTCAAAGTTATGGTTTTCTAGTAGTCATGTTTGGATGTGAGAGTTGGACCATAAAGAAGGCTGAGTGCCAAAGAATTGATGCTTTTGAACTGTGGTGTTGGAGAAGACTCTTGAGAGTCCCTTGGACTGCAAGGAGATCAAACCAGTCCATCCTAAAGGAGACCAGTCCTGGGTGTTCTTTGGAAGGACTGATGCTGAAGCTGAAGCGCCAATATTTTGGCCACCTGATGCAAAAAGCCAACTCATTAGAAAAGACCCTGATGCTGGGAAAGATTGACAGCAGGAGAAGAAGGGGATGACAGGATGAGATGGTTGGATGGCATCACCAACTTGATGGACATGATTCTGAGCAGGCTCCAGGAGATGGTGAAGGACAGGGAAGCCTGGTGTGCTGCAGTCCATGGGGTCACAGAGAGTAGGACATGCCTGAGCATCTGAACAACAATAAATCTAGGCTAAAGGGCTTCCCAGGTGGTTCAGTGGGTAAAGAATCCACCTACAATGAAGGAGACACTGGTTCAACCCCTGAGTCAGGAAGATCCCCTGGAGAAGGGCATGGCAACCCTCTCTAGTATTCTTGCGAGGAGAATCCCATGGACAGAGGACACTGCCGAGCTACAGTCCATAGGGTCGCAAAGAGTCGGACATGACTGAAGCAACTGAGCGTGCATGCAATCTAGGCTAAAGAGAAAAGGTGGGTTTTTTTTGACAATTTTTAGTGAATATTGGGGAAGGTCAACAGTATACCGTTAGCATTTTTATTCCGGCAATGTAATTACACATAAAGTATACAGAGGAAAAAAATATGAAACTAGATAAATTGTATGGCAATGTTTCCTAATGGCAAGTATGAATACTTAGCTATTAGATTCTTGTTTTGCGCAGTTTAAAAATTTAAGAATTCTCATCTTACAACTTGATTTGGCCCCTGGCTCTCCCAAGAGACACGTGATCCTTGGAATTGATCCTGCAGCCAGCAGGGTCAAAAGCTGAGCTGAGCTTCCTCCAAACATTCTCATTTTCCTTGTTGACTCAATGCTTGCAGCCTGATCATAAGAGAGGTTATGAGAAATTTAGGGCGAGTTAAGAACCACCTGACCACATGGGGCATTAGCAGGGTTTGTTAACGTCTCCTAATCTCATTTCTCAGGTTCAGATATTACTTCCCTGATACTCAGACTAGTAAAGTTTCTTTTCCACAGTCTCGTAGCTCCTCTTCTTTATGATTTTCATAAGATTTGTTATTATATGTCTGCCTAATAATATTATAAAAGCAAAGAGTTGGACACGACTGAGCGACTTCACTTTCACTTTCTCTCCCCTACTCCACACTTTGTTGCTCACCTCAACATCGTCAGCACCCGCCTTGGTACTGCCACGTATTTTATTGTGTTGTTCAGTCGCCAGGTTGTATCTGCCAAGTCTGTGACCCCATGGACTGCAGCATCCCAGGCTTCCCTGTTCCTCACCATCTCCTGGAGTTTGCTCAAGTTCATGTCCATTGAATCGATGATGCCATCCAACCATCTCATCCTTTATTGCCATCTTCTCCTTCTGCCTTCTATCTTTCCCAGCATCAGGGTCTTTTCCAATGAGTCGGCTGTTTTTATCAGGTGACCAAAGCATTAGAGCTTCAGCTTCAGCATCAGTCCTTCCAATAAGTATTCAAAGTTGATCTCCTTTAAGACTGACTGGTTTGCTCCATAACTGCTCGTCTTGTGAATTAAAGGGTCCATTATACAGATGTCAGACCAGGGGTTTGTTCAAGACAGAAGACCCCTCAGTGCTGAGTTAGTCTAACGCTGGCGCCTCTTTTGTGAAACATACTTTCAAAGTGTTTTTAAACTTATTTTACCTATGACATTGACCTAGAGAAAGAGGACTTTGGAAAAACCCTAAATGTCTTTGAGCAAGGTTTGTTTGTTAATGTCACTGAAATATTTCCATCAAGCAACACTTTGAAATTTATTTATGTACATAAAGGGACTCTGTCCAAGATCTGAGAATTATTTCTGAGCTGAACAGATAATAAGGGCAAAAGAAAAGGCAGAAGGTGCTTCTGTAAACAAAATGGCTTGCTATTCATTCCTTATAAGATGTTCCTGTAAAATTTGAATAACCAAACAGCATGTCTCATTGTAAAAAAAAAAATTCACAGGTAGATTAATTTGAAAAACGCTTGACTTTATTGAACGTTTCTCTTCTTTAAACACTAATGAAATTCTAATTTAAAATAACCAATTTGCTTGTAAAACAAATATTAAATACCATTTAGAAAGTGACTTCCTAATAATACCTCTGAGTTTTTTGTATTCTGGATATTTAAGTATTTACATATACATTACTAGCCCCTATTAATTTTATATTGCAATCAGTAGAGGACCTCAATTTTATTTTTAGCTAGAGAACTGCTCCTGCCTCAGGATCCATTTCAAGATAAAATTAATTTTAACCTACTGATAGAAGGTGGAATTTTAAATCACATATAAAATTTACAGTTTAGCTAGTGCTTTCTTTACATATTTTCTTCAGAGTATATATATATATATTTATTTATTTTTTAAATTTTATTTTTACTTTATTTTACTTTACAATACCATATTGGTTTTGCCATATATTGACATGAATCCACCACGGGTGTATACGAG
>SJYT01013291.1:6117-48830 GCA_006410635.1 Cephalophus harveyi | reverse complement strand
CCATCCTGCAACTAAGACCCAACACAGCCAAATAAATAAATGAGTAGATATTAAAAAAAAAAGAAGAAGAAGAAGAAAAAGAGACACACAGTTTTCTCTGCTATGTGAGGACACAGTGAGAAAGTGGTTGTCTAGAAGCCAGGAAAAGTCTTCACCAGGAACCAAATGGGCCAGCACTTTGATTCTGGACTTCCCCACCTCCAGAATTGTGAGAAAATTTAGAAAATACCTCAGTCTGTGGTATCGTGTTAGGGCCGCTTGACCTGACTAATGGAGGGTGGAGACATACTTTGGTGACCTCTTCATACTCTTTTTGTTTCTGAGGACAACATTCAGGCATATCCTACAGGATTAATAAGCAGTGGGCTGTAGGCATGTGAAAGTGAAAGTCGCTCAGTCATGTCCAATTATTTGCTACCCCACAGACTGTAGCCCATCAGGCTCCTCTGAATCAAGGAATTCTCCAGGCCAGGATTTTGGAATGGTTAGCTGTTCCTTTCTCCAGGTGATCTTCCCAACCCAGGCATTGAACTCAGGTCTCCCACATTGCAGGTGGATTCTTTACCAGCTGAGCTACCAGGGAAGCCATATGCATGTGAAAGCGATTTGTAAATACTAAAAATATGTCCAGGTTAAGTGAATTAATATAATCACCTCTCTATGCTTAGAAATTAAGTTCAGGGTTCCACATTATGTTAGCGGACATTCCTTCTTCGCAATAAGTATATTACCCACAGTTAAATATAAAATGAGTGATGGAGTGAGACTTCTTGGTTTGACTCGAGTTAAGTTCTATTTAAGTTGTGGTGTCATCATGGACAAATAATTTATCCCTATTTTCCTCCTTTGTAAATTGAAGAAGACAGTAAAAGTAATTATCTATGTCAGTCAGAATGGACTTGGCTATGTTGCAACAACAGTCCTCAAGATCTCAATGGTTTAACATGAAGTTTCTCTCTCACTCCCTTTATATTTCCATTGTAAGGCAGCAAGAAACTGTGCCTCAGTGGTTCTCACTCTAAGATGGAGGGTAAGAGAATACCACTCTCTGAAACACTGTTAATTGTAATAGCACAGCAGAGATCTGGATGAACTGTACATTGGTTCTTATGACACACATCACTTCTGCTTACATTTTATTGGCTAAAAGTAAGATATATGATCATACCTAACTCTAAGAGGGGAGAGAAGAGCTTCTTATCACTGCCCGAGAGAACAAGAAATATTTGTGATTAGGTTTAGTGAGTATCATGTTATCTCATATTGTTTCTGAGAGTATCAATTAAGAAAAAGCTTACAAAACATGAAGTACAGTTTCTCTCTCTTCCAAACACACACACACACACACACACACAAGAGCATACTAAATGCTAGCAATTGCTGTTATCCAATATTGAATTACACAGAAAACAATCATACTGTGAAAACTGTCTATTTTTAGCCTTGCAAGGAAACTTGCACCCCAGAAAATATGAGATTAAAGATGGGGTTAGTGAGGGAAAACCTCCTTTCTTTCTCTAACTACCTTTATAATTCTCCAGAAGAGAACTCAATCACCTGGCTGCAACCAATATTTTCATTGTCCTCCCCTCAAATTGATTTCTTGGAGAACACAATATAAAAGGAATACAATGGAGAGGCATTATTCTGTTATCTGATTTTGATAAAATGCCTTAACTCTTTTCTCCTAAGTCCAAGATTTTGTTTGTTTCTAGCTACATGGATTATTCCTCTTTGTTGGGCTATATTAATATTTATATCTCTCTTACATTCACATTATTTACAAATCTTGGCTTGCCCATACATTTAATTCCTATCAGTTTTCTGAAAAAGTAAGTAGCAAGTTAAATAGTTATGTGACCACTATTTTTAAATAAAAAATATAGAACTAGTGGCTTGGATATTGACACAAGACTTAAACCAGTTTGGTTCCAGCTCTTGATTTAATTAACTACTCAAACTATTTAGATCAAGTAACTTAATGTCTTCTAAACTAAGATTCTTTACCTGAAGAATTAAGGGAGTTAGTTTAAACTTCACTTACTTCTACCATACTATCTGGGAACACTGGAGATAATCTTTAAACTCTTCTTTAATTTCAAATATTAGCTGATGATGCTGAGCCCTTGGCCCATAGTTATACTAGCACATGATATGCAGAAATTCAATTAGATCTCTCAACATCATATCAAGCCAATTTTCTAGAAGCTTAGTTGATTGGAATGAATTTAATTGCTCAATTGTTTGACTTTTCTTATTCATGTGAAACCAAATTTCACAATCCTGTGCAATTCACTCATCAATAATTATTAGCAGCATAATTTGAAATATATTCAGTCTGCAATTAAAAAAGAAAATGCTCTGTAAGTAACAAAGTCAAAGAATGAGAANTTTATCATGATAAACCTCTGCAGGAAGTTTTCTCCCACCATGCCAATTTTCATGAATTTATCTTCTAGAGTCACAAGATGGTATGTGAGACAAGGATTCATAAAACCCAATTAATTTAGTTTGTGTATCAAATACTCGTGGTTGTCTAAGCTAATAGTCATCCAAACCCACCACCCTTCCTTTTTTCTCACTTTATATAAAGGATAAAAACACCAGAGAATCAGTTTAACAACTTTCATGAAGCTGGAAGTGACCAGACTTCAAGCAATCAGATTTAAGGGGCTATGTGCCAGAGTCATTCTAAGAATATTTTGCTTTTGTGATAAAAGGGAGGCAGTATGAGCTATTACCCCTCTTCCTGTATTGATCATACACTTCTCGATGGAGCCGTGAAAACTCCATTGGCCTCAGATGTCAGAGTATAAAGGCCAAATGGCAACACACCCAAGATGGTGGAAGAGAAAAAGAGAAACAATCTCAGCCCTGAATGACATTGAGGAGCAGCTGTCTCAAGGGATGTTCAACTTTAAGGAATCCAGTATGTTGCACTTTTCTTCCTTTGTGTGCAATTTCTCAAGGATTCTCTGTTCCTTATCAGTTCCTATTCCAGGAACAAGTAGAGCTGCAGGCAGTTCTCAGGACTGAGATCATGGGAAAGGGTATTTGCTTGGATTCCTTTCAGTAACTCCCTTCAGTGACTCTTTTCAGCGTCAGCAACCTTGTATATATTAGACTATCCATTTTGTTGCAACTGATGGAAATTTCATTCTTTGTAATAGCTGAGTAATCATTTTACTAAAGATATAGAAGCCTGCATTTCTGCTAATAAAATACCCTTGCTCCACTAGAGACTGGGGTCCCCCGCGTTCCTTCTGTCTTCATTCTCGTTGGAGCGTGGAAACCTGCCGAGCTCACTTTCTCACCCAGGCTTTCAAGACCTCCCTGAGAGGATGCCCTGTGCCTTCATGAGAGGTACAAGTCCTGTGTATGAGTTTTATTGATTTTCCAAGTAACCTGAGAGATACTGCTCTCTCTCTCTCTCTCCTTTTCCCTCTTTCTTTTCGTCAACTCCATTCCACCAGGCCCTGGTCTGTAAAGAAGACCACACAGCTGTACCAAAAATATCTACTATTATCACTTTTTTTTTTTTTGTCCTTGCTTTGGATTTTTTTTTAAATTTTATTTTTACTTTATTTTACTTTACAATACCATATTTGAACATCTTCTTGTGTGAAACCTTCATTTCCTTTGGCCAAAAGCATGTCTTGCCAAGATAGTTGACATGTTAGCTTGCTTTGATTTCCATGCTTAAAAAGTTTATGACATTCCACTTGCTAAATTTGTAATTCTTTCTATTCCAGGAGTTTAATTAAAAATGTTTTAATAGTCATTGGAACAAAATGTCTTTGTAGATTGCTTAGATCTTTGTACCCTCATATAGAAGCTAGGAAGTCCCTCACACATGGTTATTTCACTCCACATTTAACAGGAAAAACATTCTACATTCTTTATCACTAACCTCTTTCAATGACTTTTTGGAACATGAAGAATATGGAAGAGGAAGTGGAGAATAGCCTGGAAAAACCTCAGTTGGCTTATGGCAGTTGCTGTAAATCCTAAGAGAATAGTACAAAGTCAGGCAGTGTGAATTTAATAGCATCTTTGGGTATCCTGGGAATCTCCCATAGTGCCTCAATATGGCAGAAAGGTTTTGTTGTCAGTGCCCTTTATGTTTCCACTTATTTTACCTCTGGACATTCCCTTTATTTTTTTCTCTAAAGTTGTTTCTCTCACCTTTTATGAGACATATCCTATATTGGGTTATTAGATCAATAAAATTCGGTGGGTGAGATATGAAAAAATCACAGTAAATAAAAGTAAGAAGAAAGGAAAAGGGCAACACTCAGTGTTTCATCAGCCATTTTTAACATTCAATTTTACAGATAATCTCGTCAGGCATGCGTATATCTGATATGATCAGTTGAATGGAAAACAGAATCTTCTGGTTTCAAATAAATGAATGAGAAAACCTATACAAGAATCTTACATTATTCTGATTTAACTTCTCCTAGGACATTCTGTCCGAGAAGGTGATGGCACCCCACTCCAGTACTCTTGCCTGGTAAATCCCACGGATGGAGGAGTCTGGTAGGCTGCAGTCCATGGGGTCGTGAAGAGTCAGACATGACTGAGAGACTTCCCTTTCACTTTTCACTTTCATGCATTGGAGAAGGAAATGGCAACCCACTCCAGTGCTCTTGCCTGGAGAATCCCAGGGATGGGGGAGCCTGGTGGGCTGCTGTCTATGGGGTTGCACAGATTCGGACACGACTGAAGCGACTTAACAGCAGCAGGACCTTCTGTAAATTTTTTCTCAGAATAGGGCATTCTGATAATGAAATCTGGGACTATATTAAAAAGAATAACTTGGGTTAGGGATAAGGTGACAGCTGTGAGAAAAGCGGGCTTAGAGTTCCTAAGACAACCATCTACTGGCAGTTATATTCTGTAAATGTGGAAAAGAACTACAGATGCATGTTCACAATATTTCACTGATGTGGAAGATTTAAACATTTTTTTAAAATCATGTGTTTTTTTTTTTTATAACTTTCTGTCAGAAGTTTGTTATTTTGTGGAACAGTGCTACTTACACCATCAAGGAAATTATATTTTAATATTTTCCCTCAGAGTCAGCAACAGTGATTTTGTCCTATGTTCATTTTTACTTCAACAAGACCTGCCACACTGAGGAAAATAAGTATACTTATATACTCTGAATATTCTATGCAAAGATAAGTTGGTATGAATAGAAAAGTTAATCAGGTATACAGATGGGAATGGGTGAGAAAGCTATAGATGAATATGTGTACATAAAATAAAAATATGTTATGATGGCATTACCAGAAGTTGAAAGCCTGGGAAGCAAGAATGAGGGTTTGAGTGACATATACTTGACATTTTGTTGCCTGTTGTGTTCATATCATTTTCACTGAGATATTAATTTCATAATACAAAGTACCACAATAAACATTATCAGTAGCTCACCCTCAGAATTATTGTTCCAGTTTTCTATTCACTTAAAAAAATGTTATGTCCCTCATGTTCTCAGAACTCTTTCTTTAAAATTGAGGAACATACATTCTAGACATTTTGCAATAGGCAGGACAGTCTATGAAACAGTTGGTCATCCAAAATGCCCACAGCACCTCCACTGAGAAAAACTGGTTTCAGTTTAGGGATGGATTTTGTTAGTTTCTCTGCTCACACTGTTTCTGGTATCTGATGCTATCCTCTTTTATGAACTCTTTTTTAGTTTTGCTGGACCATATCTTTCAGTCATATTATTTTTCAGGAAAATACAACAAGCACCTAGTATGTTTCTCAAATCCTTTTCATGCTTAAGAATCTCTTTTTCCCCTATGATTTAATAGGTCTAGAGTTCAAGGTACAGAAACCTGTTGCCTTCATACTTTTGAAGACATTTTATCTTTGCCAACTAGTATCCCCTATGGGAAAAAAAAAAGGTTGATTTCTCTTTTATTTTATAGCTATCCCTCCCCCTTTTTTATAGGAAGTTATATTTTAGGTTCAGAAGCATCTCTAGCATGTGTCTAAATGCAGTTCTTATTTTGTTACTTCTTCTGTATTCAGAACCTGTATCCTTGAAATTTTATATTGGTATTAGAACAAATAAAATCATAGAAACATGAAAATGTCTCAATAATGCCAATGCTAGAGTGTTAGGGAAAGGAGCGATCAGGAAAGTAGATGGATAAGATTTAAATTCAGTTAATTTAATTATTTATTATAATTGTAAAGAAAATGCAGTTATTTTTTTAAGTTTATTTTTAACCAGTGATACCTAGTCTTTCACCAGGGCTTCCCTCGTGGCTCAGACAGTAAATAATCTGCCTGCGATGTGGGAGACCTGGGTCCAATCCCTGAGTTGGGAAGATTCCCTGAAGAAGGGACTGGCAACTCACTCCAGTATTCTTGCCTGGAAAATTCCATGGACAGTCCAGGGGTCACAAAGAGTTGGATATGACTGAGCAACTAACAAACACACCTAGTTTCTCAAGGGTAAGAATTTCACTCCTCTCAGAATGGGAGTTTCCAAAAGCAATATCTGTTTTTTTGTAATTTATTTAATTGCCTGGAGATTTAATTGAGAAAATTATGTGACAGAACCTGCAATGCCTTGGTTTCTCATAGGAATTGGCAAATCTGCAAATGAGTCAACTTGCACAAAAGAATTAATGGACATTTGAAGACTTCTGTAATAACACTTTTAATTCAGTCCAGCTATCTTTACAAAGCAATTTGAGACAATTTCAGAAATTTTATTCAAATAAATGAAGGTTCAACTGGTTATCATTTGTGTGATAAATCCCATCACCAGGATGGCACCCATTTCTACTTGCTTCTTAACAAGTATATTTCACTTTATTAATATTCACCCATTCATGTGTCATATTCTGGGGAAAATGAAACAAATCCTTTCCTCACCATTTTGTAGAAAACTGGATTCAAATCCAAAGGAAAATAAATGATAGTCTGGTTTTCATTCATTTTCTATTCACTCAGATATTTCTTGAGCTCATACTAAATCCAAGCACTACCATAGTTACTGATGATACAAAGATGAGCAAAGGGTTTTTTAGTGTATTAAGAATGGCATATAAAGAAATTATCACAATACAATGTCTACAGAGTTACAAAGTATTTCCAAATTAAACAGAACTTTCCCTTGTATCAAAATCTGTGCTATGGGGACTTCCCTGGTGGTCCAGTGGTTAAGACTTAATGCTCCCAATGCAGAGGACCCAGGTTCAATCCCTGATCCAGGAACTGGATTCCACATGCCACAACTAAAGTTCATATATCACATCTGAAGATCCTACATGCCACAACTAAGATTCAGCACAGCCAAATAAATAAATAAATATTTAAAATATCTGTAGTATTCCAGTCTATTAGTCTCTCTCTTTGCATCCACCCTTTCTATTTGTCGCCATGTTTTTCCTCCCAACGATTTTCCACAATGATACTTCTGAGGCTCAAGTCTAATCACATTTTTGACTGATAGAAACCCTCAAATCACCCTCTCAACCCCGGGGAAAAGGTATGTGAGATTACACATAAGGCCAAGTCTCATTATTTGCTCAATCATATCCCTTTAGTATCTCCACTTCATTCAACACTTAAACCATACCCCAAACCTACTAATTCCCTACAACTCCCAAACATTAGATTTCTGTGGTTTTCAGTTCAGTTCAGTCGCTCAGTCGTGTCCGACTCTTTGTGACCTCATGAATCGCAGCACGCCAGGCCTCCCTGTCCCAACTCCCGGAGTTCACTCAAACTCACGTCCATCGAGTTGGTGATGCCATCCAGCCATCTCATCCTCTGTCATCCCCTTCTCCTCCTGCCCCCAATCCCTCCCAGCATCAGAGTCTTTTCTAATGAGTCAAATCTTCGCATGAGGTGGCCAAAGTACTGGAGTTTCAGCTTTAGCACCATTTCTTCCAAAGAACACCCAGGACTGATCTTCTTTAGAATGGACTGGTTGGATCTCCTTGCAGTCTGTGGTCTTAACACACTTCAAATTGCCTACAATTGGCCAGTTGCACCTCCTGCAGTGCCTGGTGGCGACTGTATTGCTCCCCATATGAAAGAGATAGAGTAGATGGAAAATAAGTAAATCCTTAACTTCTTAGGAGATTAATTATGGATAGGTTCTAAGAATTGGCCCATAGAAGAGAAGGCATTTTGCATGGGCATGAAGGTCACAGAACAATTGCATGAAATGTAATGTCAAAAAAATAGAATGTGTCAAGTATGAAGCGGTAGAAATGGAGCCCCGTTTACTGGGAAGCTACAGCAGTAAAGACCAGAAGATGAAGATCAGTCATCAGGAGACAGAAACTCCAGAATAGAAGGGCACATGAGCAAGAGCTGCAAGCAAAGGGAGTTGGCAGCAGAGTCTTGATAACTAGAAACAGAAAACTAGAGACTAGGTTACTGCAAAAAGACTGTTTAAGTCTTCACCATACCTGGAAGAAGACTGCAGCAGATGAAAGAGGGAAAGTGGTAACACATAAAGGGAAAAGACCACTGAAAGAGAGACTGAAGAATTTCGGGTTACAGTAAGTTATTAACTTCCTCTGTGAAGAAGAATTGGGAGTCAGTGATAGATCCACATCTACCATAATATTTACAACATTCTAGTTGTGTAACACAGCCAAGTTGTCAGGGAATGAATGGGCTTTAGCACTCTACACATTGAGATTCTAATCTTGTCTTCCCTGATTATCACCTGTGTGGTCTGAACTTGAGCATTCTTATTTAAAAATCAGGAATAAATGGATTTCTCTGGTGGTTTAGTGGATAAGAATCCACCTGCCAATGCAGGGGACATGGGTTCGATCCCTGGTCCAGGAAGATTTCACATGCCACAGGGCACCTGAGCCTGGGTGCCACAACTATTCAGCCCATGGTCTAGAGCCTGCAAGCCACAACTACTGCGCCTGTGTGCCACAACTGCTGAAGCCCATGTGCTCTAGAGCCTGTGCTCTGCAACAAGAAAAGCCGCTGCAATGAGAAGCCTGCACACCTCTATGAAGAGAAGCCTCCACTTGCCACAACTAGAGAAGCCCCGTGTGCAGCAAGGAAAACCCAGAACAGCCATAAATAAAAAGATAAAAAGACTTAAGAATTGGAATAAATATGTACATCACAATACATTAATTTTAATAATAGATGATAAAATGGCATCAAAGCATCATGTGTTCTAGATAAACATATAAGATAGATACTTAATACATGATAGTGATTATTATGTCTACTTTAAGAATTTGATCAAAAGTTGGTCATAAGGCTGTTTTATAATTTATGTAAAAATGTCTATAATATGATAGTGAGTCTCATTGAAGTCCCCTTGTGTCATAAGTGCTAATTAGTAACCTTAGCCTACAGTGGCAGTGGTGGGTATACAGGCAAATTCTCCAATATCTGATTCCCCTTCAGTTCTTTCCTACTTACTTTTGGGTTTATATTTACCCCTATTCCCACAACAAAAGAAGTTACCTGGCTGCTACAGTGAAACAATTGATTAGATAACATTGGAGGCAAAATAATTCTGTGGTATCAGGTTATTAATTTGGCCAAACTATATTTCATACATTATAGTGTGGTCTACTCAAAAAGAGAACATGGGCCTTCCCTGGTGGTTCAGTGGTTAAGACTCTGTGCTCCCACTGCAGGAGGTGCAGGATCGATCCCTAGTCTAGGGATCCCACATGCCTCACGGCGTGGCCCAAAATATAACAACAAAACAGAACTTTTTTTTTTTTTGTCTAGAACAACACAATAAAGGGCTCCACATTGCGTCTTCCATCTTTTATTAAAACTCTTCAAGGAATAAAGTGGGAATGGATTGCCTTTACTTTGCCATATGTTCATATTGATTTGATTAAGCCCTGAGAGACTCTAGCAAAAACCTAATTTGTAGGACTTTAATCATGTTGTGGTGGAAAAAGCACTATGCAGGATTTGAGTATTAACTGCCAGCTTATTAGCTGTGAGATCTTAGGCAAGTCACTTCATCTCTTTGAATGGCAATATTCCTCACCTCTAAAGTGAGGGTGAGGGGACGCGCCCACTCTCTCTCACAGGGTTATTTTGAGATGCAAATCCATGTGAATACACTGTTTAAAATGTGCAAATTTTAGCTATTCTCTATTCTTAGTCGCTCTATTAGGCAGTATTTCTTCATACTTCACCAAAGGTTTCATATAACTCTGCCTGGATCCTGACTGTTTTAACTCGCTAGGGCACAGATGTAGATGTATGCTGCTTTTGATTTGTAATCAATTCATGCACAGAATAAACATGATAATCATCACCTTGCCTTGTTCTATAATCAGACATTTTAGTTCCATCCTGTTAGAGAAATAAAAATTCCCTATTTTCTCAAATTATCTACTGATGAGTAAACTGCTTTCCATCCCCCTCCCCCAGATGCTATGGTCTTTAAAAAATGAATATACTGAGCATAGTGTTTATTATTAATACAAGAGGCATTAATAACAGCCTGTCAAATAAAGGCTGTCTGTTATATGTCAAGTGGTTCTAGAGTACTATGCCTTGCAGTTCAGAAAATAAAGCTAACCTAAAAAGCAGGTGGTGAATTGTAATTCAAGGAAAGATGTTGGTTGTAACAGGTTGTTCTTAGAGCTAAGGAAAGTCTTTATCATCTGTCTGAGCATAAGGTGTTCTGGTATTTGGGAAATGGGTAAATAAAGAGTTACTATGTAAGTTGTAGAGGGCTGGCCAATTACAAAAATAGAATATAGGATGTGAATTAGCATTAAAACTGTAGAGAGGGAGCATTGGGTGGAGGAAGACTGGTTTCAAATGTGACCTAGAGAGGTTCAATTCCTAGTTCTCTGCCTTCCTGCATAGGGTGTGTGTGTGTGTGTGTGTCAGTTGCTCAGTCATGTCTGACTCTGTGACCTCATGGACTGTAGCCCTCCAGGCTCCTCCGTCCATGGAATTCTCCAGGCAAGAATACTGGACCAGATAGCCATTCCCTTCTCCAGGGGATCTTCCCAACTCAGGGATCGAATCCAGGTCCCCTGCACTAGAGGCAGATTCTTTACCAGAGAAGCAGAGGATGGAGCAAGTCAATGAAATCCTGAAACTCTGCTTTCTTATCTATAAAGTGACAATCATTATCTCTACCCTGAGAGACGGTCACAGAGATACAATGAGAAGTTATGTGTGAAACTATTTTGGTGCCTGACAAAGAAAAGGTACTAAAAAAGTCTGTTTCTATGACTTCTCTCATTTTTTTTCTTTTCCTTTTCTTGCTCTCCTTTTTATCATCTCTTATCTTCCTAGGGTCCACATCATCCTTTTGGAGGGATTTAGAACACATTTTAGAAACTTTTATAGTGACTTCAAGCTATGTTAGTGAGTTTTGATTTTCACCTTAGTAGTTGTAAAAATGGCTGCTTTATAGAGATTTCTAGATATTAAGTTACTTGTATTATTCATCTGCATATGTGCAGAAAAATAAGACCTGGTGAGTGGTCAGAAAGAGATGTTAAGAATAAAAACCAGCCTCAGAGAAATGAATGATCCCATGGCTGGGGCTGGGAAAGTATAAGGGTAGACCTGGAATATTTTGTGGTACCAAAAAGTAAATGCTCAAAAGATGATCAAGACCTATTCACAGAACACAGGAACAAGCACAAAGGTGATCAGTTCAGTTCAGTCACTCAGTCATGTCCATCTCTTTGTGACCCCACGGACTGCAGCACACCAGGCCTCCCTGTCCATCACCAACTCCCAGAGCTTGCTCAAAGTCATGTCCATTGAGTCGGTGATGCCATCCAACCATCTCATTTTCTGTCATCCCCTTCTCCCGCCTTCAATCTTTCCCAGCATCAGGGTCTTTTCCAATGAGTCAGTTCTTCACATCAGGTGGCCAAAGTGTTGGAGTTTCAGCTTCAGCATCAGTCCTTCCAATAAATATTTAGGACTGATTTCCTTTAGGATTCACTGGTTTGATCTCCTTGTAGTCCAAGGGACTCTCAAGAGTTGTCTCCAACACCACAGTTCAAAAGCACTGAGACAATTACTATAATGTTAATAAGGTCTATTGATTAGACAATAGTATTGTATCAGTGTTAGTTTCCTGATTTTGATAGTCGTAATGTAATTATATAGGAGAAGGTCCTTGTCATTTTGGAAATAAACCCTAAAGTATTTGGCAACTGTCTTAGTATGTTCAGGCATCTATGATAAAAATATTATAACAAAAGAGGTTTATTTCTTACAGTTCTAGAGGCTGGGAATTCCAAGGCCAAGGCATTAGCCAATTTGGTGTCTGGTGAGACACACTGGGCATTAATATTTAATGTATGAATTTGGGAGGGGACACAAACATTCACTCTATAGCAAAGATAAGGGGGCATCATGCCTGAAACTTACTATTAATTGATGCACAGGAAAAATGATCAATCCATCAATCTACTACCTATTGAGAGGGGGAAGAGAATGATGAAGTAAACATAATAAAATATTCCCACTGGGGAACCTAGCTAAAGATATATGGGAATTCTTTGTACTATTCTTCCAATGTTTCTTTAAGAGTAAAATTATTTCAAAACAAAATTTAAAAGTTAAAAAAAATTAAGAAAAAAAAAAAACCACCTTGAAAATGGAAATATTTTTTGACCCAAGCCTTGGCTTCACTGATTAGCAATGTGCCAGTGAGCTCCACACTCAAGTTTTCTGATGTGTAAATGGAGGGAATGATAGTATTTGTCTCCTGGGTCATTACAATAATTAAACAAAATAAATCATATTAGGTGCTTAGCACTGTGTGTGAAATGTATCAAGTACTCGATGAATTGCAGCTACTGTTGTGATTGTTATATTACAGACCTAAAACAAATTTAGCACGTCATTTCTCTTTTAGACCTTTCTTTGGTTCTCTTCCATGTGCACATGAAGCCTTATACCTAACTTCATTTTACTACCAGTTAATACTTGGTTATAATTATTTGCTTGCATGTCTGTCTTTCTCACTATACAGGTAGCTCCTTGAGGATGGCAAACCTGTTTTGTCATCTGTATGGTTCTAGTGCTTAGCATCCAACTCGATGCCTTTACGCTGAGTAATCTTAAAAAGGCAACACACTCGTGCATAGGTGCTTTATGAGTATGGTCGACTAAATGACAGTGGTGGGGGTTGGTTTGCACAGGGAGAGCAAGGAAAGAAGTCTTGTAAACCAAAATGTATAAGCTGTTGATTTATTTGCACCAAGCAAATGTTTCTTATGTTCTGTAAGGCTCCATACATCTCCTGTAATTGTGATTGAATTTGAGACTCTCAGTTCATTAGGATAACCAATCACAGACAATTAACTTTGATTTGCAAAAGAGGGGAAAAAAGGAAGCAAATGAATGGATGCATTGAGAATATTGTCCTTTGAAATTTGGCAGCTTGGACTTAGAAAATTATTCACCAAGACTGTTCAAGCCATCATGATCAGTTATAATTCAAGACAAATGAGAACAAAGACTTTACCTGCTACCCATGAGAAATTCCAATTCTTTAGGTTCTTTACAGCTCAACATACAAAAAATTTGTGCCAGGTTATAGGGTGGTTTTGTAAAGGAGAGAAATGGGTCCATTACAAAATCATTTATTTAGAATTTTGCTTTGATTCTGCCAAGGTACCCATTTCCACACTAATATTACTGTGATTCTTTAATTTGTCTTTTTAAAAATTATTGTGTTTTGTTTTTCTCCCAGATCCATTAAAGTATCGCATGGTGATGGAATTGAAAAGGATTTTTTTTTTCCCCCAACAGATCGATTTTCAGGGATGACTTTTCTTCTTCCTTAGATTACTCAAAAGATTCTCAATATTTGCTCAAGAGTTAAACTGCCCTTCAAAAGCCCGTTTTCATTCTGAGACATAGGCACTGAAAACATTTCCCACAATAATTATTCTACAGTCTTTGGAAGAAATTTGTCATTCAATTTGAAGGAAGACTAAAAATGGTCAAATGTTTGTGCATCTAAATATGGTAAATGCCCCTACAAATAAATATTAGCTTCATTTTTACTTGACATATTTGCTGAGCTGCTTGAAATTGTTTTGCCTCTTTCCAAAACATACAAAAGGCCTTTAAGGGAGCTATTTCAAAGGATTAACATTTAATGCCAGATACCAGAGATCTTTGAGTGTGTTTGTGTTTGTTGTCTGTTTGTGTTTGCTGTGTGTTTCTTCTTATATGTGCACAACATAGTAGAAGAATGTAGCTAGAAAAGAAGATGTGGTTACATATTATTTTAACAAGTATAAAGTTAAAAGATGAAAATATGACTGAAGAATATGAAGGAAAAGAGAAAACTAAAATTCTTTAAAATGAACAGAAACTGGCAAAAAGAATGACAGAAATAATGCATAAATCTTTAAAACAAAGGGAATCTTCTAGTATTTGTTTGGTTGGATATTAGAGAGACATGGAAACAGCCAGTTACTAGTTTAAGATCATCAGTGAACTAACTAATAAGTATTTTATTTCTAGGGATTAAAGCAATCATTACTTTGGTTGTATCCTTGCAGGGAGTGTGAAATATACTCTAAGGAATCTTAAAAAAGATAAGCAAATAACATTAAACACAAGTTTGTCTTAGGGCATTTTTAGCTATCATATGTGTCTGCTATCTTTTATTTATTTATTTATTTTTTAATTTTATTTTTACTTTATTTAACTTTACAATACCGTATTGGTTTTGCCATACATTGACATGAATCCACCATGGGTGTATATTAGCTCCCAATCCCAAATCCCCCTCAATCTTTTAAATTAATATTTTGAATAAAAGGAGAAAATAAAAAGCCCCAGATAACTTCCCTGATGGATATGAGTGACTACCCACATACCTTCTGAGAAAGACAAGTAAATGAAGTAACCATTAAGAAATACTGAGTTTAAGTAAATGCTGAAGAGGGTATAAGGGAACCATTTTGCATTCTTAGTAGGAATGTAAAGTGACATAGCCACTATGGAGAACAGTATGGAGGTTCCTTAAAAAACTAAAAATAGAACTACCATATGACCCAGCAATCCCACTACTGGGCATATACTCTGAGAAAACCATAATTTAAAAAGACACACATACCCCAATGTTCACTGCAGCACTATTTATGATAGCCAGGACATGGAAGCAACCTAGATGGCCCTTGACAGATGAATAGATAAAGAAGATGTGGGAAATATATATACAATGGAATATTCAGTTCAGATCAGTTCAGTTGCTTAGTCGTGTCCGACTCTTTGTGACTCCATGAATCGCAGCACACCAGGCCTCCCTGTCTATCACCAACTCCCGGAGCTTGCTCAAACTCTGTTGAGTCGTGATGCCATCAAACCATCTCATCCTCTGTCATCCCCTTCTCCTCCAGCCCTCAATCTTTCCCAGCATCAGGGTCTTTTCAAATGAGTCAGCTCTTCACATCAGGTGGCCAAAGTATTGGAGTTTCAGCTTCAGCATCAGTCTTTCCAATGAACACCCAGGACTGATTTCCTTTAGGATGGACTGGTTGGATCTCCTTGCTGCCCGACGGACTCCCAAGAGTCATCTCCAACACCACAGTTCAAAAGCATCAATTCTTCAGTGCTCAGCTTTCTTCACAGTCCAACTCTCACATCCATACATGACCACTGGAAAAAACATAGCCTTGACTAGACGGACCTTTGTTGGCAACACAATGTCTCTGCTTCTTAATATGCCGTCTAGGTTGGTCATAACTTTCCTTCCAAGGAGTAAGCATCTTTTAATTTCATGGCTGCAGTCACCATCTGCAGTGATTTTGGCACCCCCAAAAATAAAGTCTGCCACTAAAAGGAATGAAATTGGATCATTTGTAGTAATGTGGATGGACCTAGAGTCTGTCATACAGAGTGAGGTAAGTCAGAAAGAGAAAAACAAATACTACCATATATTAACACATACATATGTGTATATGTGTGTGTGTGTATGAAATCCATAAAAATGGTCTGATGAACCTATTTGCAGGGCAGCAATACAGATGTAGACATAGCAAATGGACTTGTGGACACTGGGAGGGGAAGGAGTGTGGGATGAATTGAGAGAATAGCACTGACATGTATACACTATCATGTGTAAAATGGGTAGCTAGTGGGATGCTGCTGCATAGCACAGGCCGCTCAGCCCGGTGTTCTGTGATGACCTAGGTGGGTGAGATGAGGGTTTTGGAGGGAGGATCAAAATGGAGAGGACATGTAGCTGATTCACTGTTATACAGAAAAAAATTTCTCCAACACTGTAAAACAATTATACTCCAATAAACAATGAAGTAGAGTTTAGGAATGCAAGTGTCTGAACAACATGGCTTCATTCACAATTCAGTTGTGTTTCCAAGACCACAGTATGACCTCAAAAGGCATCATGCTCCCTGAACTGTCTTACATCTAGATGTAAGATGAAAGCATAGATTCTCCGTCAGATAGTGGACTTGAGGGCTTGTGGGGAGCTTCGGTTGGCTCTCTACCCCTGGAGTATTTTATCATCATGTTGGTTAAGATCTAGTAGGGGAATTAAAACAACATTCTTTTGCAAAGTAATTACTACTTACATTATATGGTGTTTTCGGGTCAGACAGGAATCTGAATTTCTGGCTAGCTGCATGCAGACCTTAGTATATTTGAAAGTTGAATTGAGGAAGCAATGAGTAACTCTATACAAAGACCATTCTGTAATCCTTGGAAGCCCAAGATCATCCTCAACGACTGTTATTTTGAGAAATTTACGGGAACTGAATCAGGATCTATGTAAAGGGTCAGCTTGTTAAGATTTTAAAAATCTATAAACTCAAAGAGCTTCTGAGAATCAAGACATCCTCCCTGAGTGGTCTTATCTTCATTTTGCATAGTGGACTATTTTCCTGTGCAGTAATGCCTACTAGATAATCTATTGTTTTCTCCATACAAGGGAATTTGTTAGCTCAGAATTTAGCTTGAACATTATATATACAAACACAAGATTAGGACAGAGAAATGCAAAGTCACTTTAAGGCACAGAATAGAGTTTCTTGATCAGAAAAATACAGTTTCAAAGGAAAGAGGAAATAGATTTGAAAAGAGGCTATCATTTGAAGAGGCCATTCATTAATTCATTTTAAGCAGTACTGAGATTGTCTTTGAGCCTCAGGATATGCTAGCCAGGCACTGGGAATACAAGGAGAAAAAGGAGTGTGTGAGAAGCTAGTGTTATTCAAGCTTTTCCAAATGCTAAACAACAGAGCCTTGCCCATCTGGCAGGAATATCCCTGTTATGGGCCATCTGAGACTGCTGCAGGAAATTTTTGAATCGCTTCTTCTCTCCTTGCTCTGATTCTTTACTCACAAAGAAGCCTGATAATAGTAATTTGCTTTCTTATGTAATATGGCAACAAGGAGAAAATGCATTTGCTCTGTGATCACAGCCAAGTAGCTACCGAGGTCAGGCTGGGAAGTGATATTTCATACTGCAATCTAGTAGACTGGCATTGCAGTTTACAGACCCCAGGCTTATGTAGGATCACTCTGAGCAAGTCTCACCAAATGTTCTACTTGAACACTTTTACTAATGTAGTTTCTGCATCTTCAAGTCTGAGGACCACAACCTAAAGTTGCCCCTGGGTTATTGATACCTTTCTTCATTTCTTCATATGTTCTTCTGCACACAACACTAGCTCTTTTCTAAGGTTTCTTTATCATCTTTATCCTCGTTTCTTCTTGGTGAAACGTAATGAAAGACAATGGGTTTTCTGCCATCTTTTTTTTCTGGTATGATATTGTAACTAAATAAGCTTATTTCTGCCTTGGAGTTGTAGTATTTATTATTTTCCCTGGGATGTGCTTGGTGTCTTCTTCTCATTCAGGTCTCAGCCCAAGTGCCAGTTCTTAGTAAGACCTTTCAAAGCCATCCCATCTAAGGTACCTCGGCCATCACTCTCTTTTTAAAAATAATGTTATTTATTTATTGGTTGTGTTGGCTCTTCATTGTGGCGATCAGGGGTTACTCTCTGGCCGCAGTGCGTGGCCTTCTCAACTGTGGTGGCTTCTCTGGTTGCAGAGCACAGGCTCGAGGGCATGTGGGCTCAGTAGTTGCAGCTCCTGGGCTCTGGAGCACAGGCTCAACAGTTGTGGCTCAGGGGCTTAGCTGCTCTGCAGCATGTGCTATCCTCCCGAACCAGGGATGGGACCCATGTCTCAAACATTAGCAGGTGATTCTTACCACTTAGCCGCCAGGGAAGTCCCATCGTCACTCTTCATTGTATTCATCTTATTTATCCTTTTTATGAACTTATTTTCTGTGTCCTCCCACTACAGCGTAAGCTCCCTAGGGGCAGGGGCCTTGTTTGTTTTGACCACTATTCACTCCTCAAGACCTAGAATAACACAGGAGCTTAGTAAACATTAGTTTCTATGAATGAATGAGTGAGTGAATTAATGAATAAGCAAACATAGCTCACAGATTTGGGTTGGAATCTGAAGCAAGGTACTTGAGGGTAACTTAACTTCTCTGAACCTATCTTCCCATCTGTAAAATGAGGATAATATCTCCTTTCAGAGAAGGTTAAATGAGATGATTTATGTGTGTGTACAACAAGATACTTGTCAATAAATATTTTTGATTTCTTTTCTAGTCCCTTTTAATACACTTTTGTAAAACAAAGCAAAGAAAGTTGTTTTCAAATTCATCTAATTAGTAACTAACAACATTATTTTGCATTTTTTTCCTGCACACTTTAAATATCTGGGCTGTAGCCTCACATATCTTGATTTATAATTCCTTTTCTATTCTAATACAGTATTCTCACTTCAACGGAAGTGAGCCTAGAACAGTGACTTTTTTTAAATCACTGATTCAATTTTTGGCTCTTCATCCTGAGGAAGATACAACAGCACAACTTTCTTTCCTCAAATATTTACTGCACTAATACAAAGAGCTATAATATACTAAATACTCTTAACACTATGTGCTTGGCAATGTGCTAAATATTTTACATATATGATTTTATTTAATTCTATCTGGTAAATATTATAATATTCATAATATTTAGGTGAGGATTATAATAATCATTGGAGATGTTAAGATTAAAATGCAAAAGGATGCTGATGGTCACACAATTAGTGAGTAGAAGAGAAAGGAGTTGAAGTCAGAAGGTTTTCTGACTCCAGAGTCTTTTCTCTTCATGATTGGACTATATTGCCTTCTCTGGCACCTACTGGGTCTTTGAGATCCAAAGATCAATAAGACTGAATCTTTGTCCTTGAGATGCAAGGAGTCCACAATTGCAGGTGGAAATGAACATAAGCAATTAACACATATATGATGAGTATGAGGATGAATGACTCTGTATATGGAAGTCTTGGCAAAGCTTTAAAGAGTACTAGAAACTTTCATATAAAAAATGGATCAAGGGAGGGGGGATTCTGAAATCACTCGACTATTAGGTGCCAAGCTTAGAGGCATGGGATAGCACAGTGTGCTGAGAAAAGACTGAACTTCTATGAAGCTGAAACCCAGAGTCAATCTGTAGGATTTAGGGAGGAAAATGAGGGCAACATGCAGGAAAAGAGACGTGGACCTGAGAATCAAGTTTTGAGGTAGACTGTCAAGGAGTCTGGACTCGAGCCAGTTTTAATTCAGAGAAGAATATCATTAGGTCTGCATTTCAGAAAGATCACCTAATTCTGGCCTCTCTCATACGCATTTGAGTGGTAAGAGCAAAGCTTTATTTATAATGTCATCATTACTCAAAATGCAAAGCCAGCCCCTTTCCAAATGTGTATTTCATCATTGTTTTCAGACTCTACTGACCCAAACTAACCCACTTTCCTCTTTTTCTTTCTCTGGATTCCCCTTAAAAATAGATGATTATTCATTAAGAAAGAAAAACAACAACAACAACAACTCATCTCTAACATTCAAAAAACAGTAGTGTTTCTTTGATCAACTATTCTATTTAAATCTGTAATTGTACATATATTTTATATATATATATATGAATTGTCCCTCCTTTATCCCTATGCCCTCCTACCTTAGCTACCTTTAGGTAAATTGAGGCTTTGAATATTTCTTTGGCAATAACTTCTGAAAAGACTTTCTCCTTATTTAAAAAGAACTCCCCTCTCCCCATCCCCTTAAATTTACCCCAAATTAGTTTAAAATGTTTTCTTTATCAGGTCTATACAATAGGTTGAACACATGATGGTCTGAACCCTTCTGGTTGTTGGCATGCCATGGATATAGACCCAACAGGCACTCCATACCCTTGATTAGGTGCTTGCTAACCACCAAAGGAGAACTTTCCAATTGTGCTCTCCCATGACACTGAGATTTGTGCTCAGGAAGAAACTTATTTTTTGCCTCTTTCTGTCCCTTCAGTGATCACTTCCAAGTTATTTTCAAATTCTTGTTGCTGTCTGCTACCCATACTAAATGAATACTAAGAGTGTTTATAAAAACCTTTGTACCCATCTAAGCTGGTAGCCTATTCAGGTCATTTTCTTTAGAAACATTTTCCTCTTTCAGTCTTATGTTTTGCCCTCATTATTCTGTCCTTGTCTCTTTTCAAAATGTATTATCTTTTTTTGGCATGTTCAAAGGCAAGGAAGTCTCTTTATTAGTTAGATGTGGTCATTATAGGTCTGGACAGATCCACTGGCATTAAGGTAATCATCAAGGATCCAGAGAAACACCTGAAAAACGAACAGCTTCTTTGCCTTGGGACAAAAACAAAACTACACAAATCCCACCAACTTAAATGCTCTGAGACAAGGCTAGACGCATTTTCCCTTGAGAAAACTCTTGATCAGTCTCCAAGATGCCCCAGACAATCAGGGCAGCAATGAAGAAACAGACATAGAGAACAGACTTATGGACACAAACGAGAGGGGAGGAGAGGGTGAGCTGTATGGAGAGAGTAACATGGAAACTTACATTACCATATGTAAAATAGATAGCCAATGGGAGTTTTCTGTATGACTGAGGGAACTCAAACAGGGGCTCTGTATCTACCTAGAGAATTGGGATGGGGAGGGAGATGGAAGGGAATTTCAAGAGGGAGGGGACATATGTATACTTATGGCTGACTCATGTTGATGTTTGACAGATAGCAACAAAATTCTGTAAAGCAATTTTCCTTCAATAAAAAAATAAATTAATTTAATAAAAAGCTTATCTAGGTAACCTTCTATATTACAAGTCACTGCAGGACCTGAAATCAACCACACGGTACTTGTCACAAACTTTATCCAATAATACTTTTTATGTAAACGATCCTGCAAAAGTTCACATCTTACTGAAGGATGCACCATTGGGGATTACTCTCTCTGATGTAGAAGGGGAACAGGGCAACAGGTTGCCTGTGCACTGTCATCATTGGGACTCATGCCAAGTACATTCTAGAAAGCCTCAACTGTTGATTGATGGCAAGTACATCAGCTTGTTTAAAATACCATGGGGTTCTCCAGGCATTTCATTTCTTAATTGTGAACAATTATTTGCATTTAATTTAGATCTCGTCTTGCTGCCTGCAAGTCAGATGGCAACACCACCAGAGCCAGAGGAAGTAATTACATAATCTTGAATATCTTTCCATCAATTAATTTATTTGGATGAGTTTAAATGGTAACATAAGGAAGTGTTTGATAGTGTTAGCTATGAGCAGGCAAGAGAGGTGGTGATCATAAAATGTAAAATGAGTCATCTACATTCTCCAGCTCAGCCATATTATGGTTAGCTCATGCTTATTAAAGCAACATTGCAATCTTAAATTTGCTTTTCAGTGAAGATTAATGGAAGTCCTAGTAGGGTTTGGGGATATATTAAACATTTTTTCTGATAATTTACCAATGTTCTTATGCAGTTTATCTAATTATAATCAGAAAGTCATGAGTTAAGGATAATAATAATCCCTTTGAAAGTTGTTCTCAGTCTAAAATAAGATTATATATGAAAAATTACTTCAGTTACTGGCCAATGGCTGCAATTTCTTAATTCATGAAAGTCATTGTTTTTGTTACTATTAAGGTCAATTTATTTTGAGAAAATAGAAGGCAGCAACTTAATGAGATAAAGTATCTCAGTTACGAAATCCTTTTACTAGAAATGAGTCAGAAAGGAGGAAAGAGTTACTCCCTCTCATTCTTTCAAATGGTAAGGGGAAGAACAGAGGCTCACGTGATTAATCTTAGTTTTGATTAGTTATTGCACATTTCATGGAATAGTGGTTCTCATACTTCTGGTATCTGTAGTCTGTTTTATTGAGACAAAAGACCATACAGACATCTAGTCAACCTACTCCCAGATGCCAACCCCAAATAAACCAACCTTGGAAGTTGGAGTTTAGAAAGAACAGGAGTGGATAAGAAAGGAAGAAAACTGGTGTCTTGTGTACCAACAATGTACTTGGAGTTGAGCTAGACTCTTGACGTAAATCCATGTGCAGATTTTAGAATTCATCTCAATAGCTATGAAGCACATCATCTCTTTTTCTTAGCTATGTTAGCAACTCTCCCACTTGTGCACTAAGATGGGTAACGAGGACAGGGGAATGGTGTTGGGAATAAGGTCAGAGTAATAAATGGTGGTAAAGATAGACTATCAGCAGAGATATTCTCGGAGGCTTCTTGCCCAGCCTCTTTCCCCTTTCACTCACTGCCTGCTGGTGGCACTCCAACAGTTACCCTGAGATGATGCAAATAAACTGCACTGCTTATCAGCACTGTGTGAGAGGCAGGGTGGTAGCTGTCCAGACCTTCCCAGCTGTGCTGGTGCGTTTACAGTCACAGAGTAATTCAGATTAAAGGGACTTTCTTCTTTCTCTTCTCCTGTTGTCAGGAATCATCATCCTGATACCACAGGCATATTATCTCATCTGCTTTTCAAAAAGAAAACCTTTCTAGCTTACTGAGGATTATGAGGCAACCATATTAATTCCATCCTTCTTAAGTGGTTTATCTCTATGATTATGGAATGTGAGTAGGAGCGAATTCTTCCATGGACATCCATTTGCTTACAGTGGCCAAGAATTGAGAAGGAACACAAAATGGCCGTATCTGTGTGTGTTTGTGTAAGAGGCAGCATCGCTACATGCATCCCCCAACAAGGCCAAAATGAACGTTTTGTTTTGAATTATTTTTTTAATTTTAATTGAAGTTTGGGTTGATTTACAGTGTTGTGTGGTTTTGAATTATTAAATCATTAACTTTCCCTCTGGTAAGAAAAACATTTATAGATTGACTATCTTTCCTTAAGCCCTTTTTAATCCAGAATGTTCTTAAGCCTAATGACATTTCTCCATGGAAACTGTAAATAGTTAAGCATGCTCTTCTTTAAAAAATATTCTTCCTTTATGCCTTCCTCCCATTTTAGATGTATTTTTTTCTCCTCTGCCTCTATTTCTGATTTTTCTGACTTCTTTCCTATTCCATTTCACCTCTCTTATTTTTACTGCATTGTATTGTTCTTAAAGACTCCTTATTTTCCATACAGATTATATAGTCCTAGCCTCCTTTAATTCATGAAAATAAGTTTTGGTAAACAAAAATGTCTACATGCAGATGGCATCGTGAAACCAGTTTGCTTTTAAACTAAAAAGGGAAACCCTTATCATATTTAGAAATACAAATGATGAGCTTCAGAATCTCTGGGGGTTTATCTGAGCCTCTCCATCAATGTCTAATAAGTATGTCATTTGCAAATTCTATTAAGTGACAATCACACATCAAGCCCTACATGCAATCTGGAATACCTAAACAGCCACGATGCCTTGACACATATTTTCAGGTACTTAAATCCCCACCTGTAAAGTGGTAGTGGGCTTTCAAAATCACAGACACCCAAGCAACTCAACTATCTTTGGCTTGCCAACAACTCTGACTGATTCCAAGAGATGTTTAATGCACCTCACAGAGTCTGTTCTCAGAATTTCCCCCCCTTTTCAAGTTCGCTTTTCTGGCAGTGACAATAACGCAGTATCTACAGGCAAACAGCCACCATGAGGGTGTTTCCCATTTCATGCTGCCTCTGCCAGCCCCCTCTCTGTGGCAGAGGAAGATTTATAAAAATGTGGAGAATGTGGCAGGGAAGCACTGGAATTGTTCCAAGCGCTGGCTCTAGTTAGAACTAATTTCCACTAAAGTGACTTGTTCCTGGAAGCTGGAAAGTTGAGTCATGCACCACAGTTCGTAGGATGAAATGTGGAGAAAGAAGAACCTGAGTTCAAGTCATGTCACTTCTCTAGAATTTTATTAATAACTCAGTTTCTTGTTATTGATAGACTTCAAATTCCTCATACAGAGACGGTGATGATTAAACAATACTGCTTTCATAGCATCGCTATGAGCAACTCAGTCAATAGGCCTTAAACATTACTTGGCACATTGCCAGCTAAATAATAAGGGCTCAATTTATGATAGTTGCTATTTTTTCTACAGTTTTACCTCATATTCTCTTTCAACCTCCATCCCCCTAAACTGCTGGTCATCTGTGAAAATACAATAAAAAAAGGAAAAAAAAAAAAAAACAAACAAACTTCAAAATCACATCATCCAGTTCCTGACACTGCCTTCTACAACATTTACTGATGATGGCAACGATCAGAATAGGTGAGGTTAGGTTGCTTCGATTAAAAAAAAAAGAAGAAAACAGAACTCTAGAATCTGGGTGACTTTCTAGAAAAAAGGTTTATCTCTCAGTTATTTCTCAGCCCAGTGTCAGTTGGGCAACTGATCTCTTGCTAGTTTAACTATGGGATCCAGGCTCCTTTCATCTTACAGCCATTTCTGGGGATTTTCATGGACAATTACATATGGGGAGGCCTTGGAAAGGGATACAGCTCATCTGCTCATCTTCTACTTGTCAGAATCAGTCACATGGCACTCAAATAACACAGATGGATAGGCACGTGGGCTACCTATGCTGCTGTGATGATCATAGTGAGGAGTGAATGATGGAATGCTAAGAAATTTCTGTTATTGCTAGGTTAAGATTATGCAAACATTGGGCTGCTTTCTCATCCAGACACTTATGAACTTATGCCAGAGATTCAAGTGTTTGGACTTGAGTCCTTCAGAACTGCAGGATGAACACATTTGTTCATTCTTCTTTACTTATGGATAATAAATGCTTTTAAATCAGTTCCAGATTTTTTTTGTTTGTTTGTTTTGACCCTTTGCTGGTTCATATTCTGTGAAAACTTCTGAGGCAACTGAACATGCAACATTTGTTTTCCATTAACTTAATTAATTGGAATAAGAGCTCTATAAAAGGGGAAGGCGAGAACTACAGCTACACATTAACATGGATACACCTCAAAAACATACAATTAAAAAAAAATAAATAAAACCGTAACTTTGAACAGAACTAACTGGCCAAAATACATAAATAAACACATAAAATCCCATATTGTATGTTTCCATGCTCACAACCTGGCAAAATAAATGATACATTGTTTCAGGAAGTGTATGTGAGCTGAAAAACTACACAGATAAGTAAACAAATGAAAAATTCAAATTTTGGCACAACAGTTACCTTTGGGATAGAGGAAAGGAGGCAATTCAGGAAGACAAACTTAGGGGAGACTTTAAAGGTGCTAGTTATGCTAAGTTTTTGTAGTTGGGTGGCAAATGAGTACACAAATATTCATTCTGTTATCAGTCTTTAAACAGATATATTTATATATTATTTTCTAGACATTTTTAACCCAAATAATGAAGAGGTAAAATGAGATCTGAAAGAAAAGCAAAGAATTTATCCCTTGGTACTTTTTTTAAAACAAATTACATTATTTTGCAAATTTATCTTCCAATGCGAAGTTCTTAGATGTACCATTTACATACTGTCTCAAGATCACGCGTGAGTTTCGGATAATTAATTCAAAATCTGCTGCCTAGTTTCAAATTCAAGACAAGGTAGCACTACAAGTTTATTTTGTATGATCTGAATTCCACAGTGTTCCATTTACCTTGTGCTCTGTCACAAATCACCCCCAAACCCAGTGCTTTAAAAACACTGCATTATCTCTCATGTTTTCTGTGGATCAGGATCTCTCATGTAGTTGCATTCTAAGGATATCTAGAGGGACTTCCCTGGTGGTCCAGTGGCTAAGACTCCGAGCTCCCAATGCAGTGGCCCTGGGTGTGATCTCTGGTCAGGGAACTGCCTCTTGCCTGGAAAATCCCATGGATGGAGGAGCCTGGTGGGCTGCAGTCCATGGGGTCGCTGAGAGTCAGACACGACTGAGAGACTTCACTTTCACTTTTCACTTTCATGCATTGGAGAAGGAAATGGCAACCCACTCCAGTGTTCTTGCCTGGAGAATCCCCCGCGGGATGGGGGAGCCTGGTGGGCTGCCATCTATGAGGTCGCACAGAGTCGGACACGACTGAAGTGACTGAGCAGGGAACTAGATCCCACATGTCGCAACTAAGAGTTCACATGTTACAACCAGAGATCCTGCGTGTCACCATGAAGATCAAAGGTCCTGCATGCTGCAATAAAGACCTGGCACACCTAGACAGCTAATCAATCAATTAATCAATCTATAAATAATGATATCTACAGCTGGAGCATCTGGAAGCTGGCTGGGCATCTCTCCTAAGTAGCTTCTGGGCTTCTCCATATGATCTTACACATGCAAGTTTGGGCTTACTCGCAGTATGGCAGAAAGTCAGAGTGCTTACATAGTAACTAGGCTCCAGTGTAGATTTTCCACTGAGTGATGTTGCAGCAGAATGGCTTATGTCTTCAGCTGGGAAGTCCAGCAGTGCCTCTTCTATTGTATTCTATGGGTGAGAGGTGGATCACAGGCCGTTCACCTTTCCAAGGGACAGAAATTAGACTCCATCTCCTGATGGAAGAGTGGCATGTGGATAGGAGGCATTGCTGCAACTCCTTTGGAAAAAGATAGTCTGCCACACATGGGTAATTGGGATGGTGACTATATAATTTATCATTCAAAATGGTACTATAGTTTAAGACTAAAAGGAGGTATTATTAAGTACACAGAAATAACAGGTGCAAATCTAGATGGTACTGGGCATACCATGACATATGGGCATTCTGGTAACTAAGCTTAAGACTTGGATTGGGCATTTCCTACCCAAAGATATGATTTAAAACATATCATCTTTGGGAGGTACCTCATCAAAATTCAGCACCTTTATCTCACAGAGACAAAGTGCACAGACATCAGAAGATTTTTTTTAAAAAGAGTAATCAGAATGGAAAAATGCTTTGTAATTGCTCTGTGTTCTCTCTCTCATTTTATCATGGCTAGGTCACCCTTCCCTCCCACAGAGAGTCAAATATTTAAAACTGCAAGTTGAGAATATTATCAGTGACACACACAACAGAAATTTCAATGTCTCTGAACAACAGGCCTTTTAAGCTCTATGCAGATATTCTTCTTGCTATTAATCATCCTACTCTTGCTAGGGTTTTAACCCAGTGTTTCCCATATTGTATCTCAGGGAACACGACTGCTGCTAGATAGCTGACACAAAATATTTTCCATTGTGAAAGCAGCTTGAAGTCCCCGAAAATTATACCCCTTCTCATGGGATCCACAATTCATAGTATTAAAGGTTCTAAGAAGTCCCACAAGAAGAAACTTGTTAAACTTTGTTCCTGGTCTAATTGAGCATTTCCAGGATTCATTTGACCGTGCAAACAGTTTTTCTTCCCTTGAACACCATCAATTAACACTTGCAAAATTAGTATTCTCTGAAATTCTTTGTGGAACACTGCTTTCACCTAAGCCAGAACATGAGTCTTTTCAACATTTATCAAGAAACCTGGAATGATCAAATACAATTAAATCAACCATTTTAAATATAGAAGAACTGAGAAGGAGGACTTTGAACTCTTTTACTAACACATTGATTAAATGTTTAAAAAAGTTTGTTGCTTTCGAATGTAAGGGCTTAGATTAATAAATTTGCCCTGGGCTAAATTTTAATGAACAAGTTCATCAAATAAAACTTATTGTTCTAAAAGAGGAGCTTATTAAACCAAGTACTGATGAGGACACAGATGAATGTTATTCATATTCTACTGATATGTTGCCATGTGGAAAGTGGAGCACAGGTTTAAGGACAACTGTAGACTCTGCATTCTTCTGCACATTTTAAGATTTAACAAGATAAAAAATTGCCAACATCCGTTGGATTGTAGAAAAAGCAAGAGAATCCCAGAAAAACATCAACTTCAGCTTCATTGACTATGCTAAAGCCTTTGACTGTGTGGATCACAACAAACTGTGGAAAATTCTTCAAGAGATGTGAATACCAGACCACTTTACCTACCTCCTAAGAAACCTGTATGCAGGTCAAGAAGCAACAGTTAGAACCAAACATGGAACAACAGACTGGTTCCAAATTGGGAAAGGAGTATGTCAAGGCTATATATTCTCACCCTGCTTATTTAACTTATATGTAGTATACATCATGCAAATTGCCAGGCTGGATGAAGCACAAGCTGAAATCAAGATTGGTGGGAGAAATATCAATAACTTCAGATATGCAGATGACACCACCCTTATGGCAGAAAGCAAAGAGGAACTAAAGAGCCTCTTGAAAGTGAAAGAGGAGAGTGAAAAAGTTGGCTTAAAACTCAACATTCAAAAAATGAAGATCATGGCATCTTATCCCATCACTTCATGGCAAATAAATGCAGAAACAATGTAAACAGTGAGAAACTTTATTATGGGCGGCTCCAAAATCACTGCAGATGGTGACTGCAACCATGAAATTAAAAGATGCTTGCTCCTCGGAAGAAAAGCTATAACCAATCTAGACAGCATGTTAAAAAGCAGAGACATTACCTTGCCAACAAAAGTCCATATAGTCAAAGCCATGGTTTTTCCAGTAGCCATGTATGGATGTGAGAGTTGGACCATAAAGAAAGCTAAGCACCAAAGAGTTGATGCTTTTGAACTGTGGTGTTGGAGAAGACTCTTGAGAGTCCCTTGGACTGCAAGGAGATCAAACCAGTCAATCCTAAAATAAATCAGTCTTGAATATTCATTGGAAGGACTGATGCTGAGGCTGAAGCTCAAAAACTTTGGTCACCTGATGTGAAGTACTGACTCACTGGAAAAGACCCAGATGCTGGGAAAGATTGAGTGCAAGTTGCTTTTGAACTGTGGTGTTGGAGAAGACTCTTGAGAGTCCCTTGGACTGCAAGGAGATCAAACCAGTCAATCCTAAAATAAATCAGTCTTGAATATTCATTGGAAGGACTGATGCTGAGGCTGAAGCTCAAAAACTTTGGTCACCTGATGTGAAGTACTGACTCACTGGAAAAGACCCAGATGCTGGGAAAGATTGAGTGCAAGAGGAGAAGGGGACCACAGAGGACAAGATGGCATCACCAACTCGACAGACATGAGTTTGAGCAAGTTCCAGGCATTGCTGATGGACAGGGAAGCCTGGCATGCTGCAATCTATAGGGTAGCAAAGTGTTGGACATGACTGACTGACTGAACTAAACTGAAATACAGAGCCTTCCAATGTTAGTTTTAGATGTCTAAATTGAGGAGGGTACTGGAAGATGAAAGAAAATCCCACTGTCCGGAAGAGCATTAAGGGAGTAGAGCTTTTAACACTCAGAGAAGAATTCTAGAAAGTTTAATGACATAGGATATTTTAAAATTTTAGACACCAAAAGAATAGACTGTCTTTAAAGATAGAAATTGAGCAAACTACTCGTACATATCTGTAAGTACAATTTCAGTTTCAGTTCAGTCGCTCAGTCGTGTCCGACTCTTTGTGACCCCATGAACCGCAGCACGCCAAGCCTCCCTGTCCATCACCTTACCCCTGTCTCTTATACACATCTGATGAAAGCTGACCTTTTCCAGTCCTGTGGCCACTGCTGAGTTTTCCAAATTTGCTGGCATGTTGAGTGTAGCACTTTCACAGCATCATCTTTCAGGATTTGAAATAGCTCAATGGGAATTCCATCACCTCCACTAGCTTTGTTCGTAGTGATGTTTTCTATGGCCCACTTGACTCCACTTCCAGGATGTCTTGCTCTAGGTGAGTGATCACACCATTGTGATTATCTTGGTTGTGAAGATCTTTTTTGTATAGTTCTTCTTTGTATTCTTGCCACATCTTCTTAATATCTTCTGCTTCTGTTAGGTCCCTACCATTTCTGTCCTTTATCGAGCCCAACTTTGCATGAAATGTTCCCTTGGTATCTCTAATTTTCTTGAAGAGATCTCTAGTCTTTCCCATTCTGTTGTTTTCCTCTATTTCTTTGCATTGATCGCTGAGGAAGGCTTTCTTATCCTACTTATACCAAAATTATGAAAGTCCAAATGAGCTTTAACCAGTCTATTTGCTTAAATACAAAAGGATGCTAACAAGCAATTAACAAGAAATTCTACAGAATACCCAATGTCAAAGACAATCTCATGAAATAGTGAATTGCATGTTTTACATGATGAAAAAAGTGAATTGTAAGTTCTAATTAAAATACTATATGCTTACCTCACCTATAGTGTATATATTCTGTAGCAGCACATTACTGTATATACAGAAATAAAACTGCCTTGAGAAATTTGCAGTGATAATAAGATAAACCAGATAATGGTGAAATTATTAATAACTCCAAAAGGAAATTTTACTACCAAAGATAAAAATTCACCATATGACCTGGCTTTACTGAATTGAATGACAGATGACCTGGCTTTACTGAATTGAATATTTAACTCTAGAAAGAGTTGAACCGTGATTAGACTTGGCAAAGAATTTTGGGTAAGTGTATTCAAATTTTATCTGTCAAGAAACATCCTTGAACTTCTGAGAGGCAGTTCAACGTAAGGGTTAAGAGTGTTGTCTCTGGAATCAGATCGCCTGGGTCTTATTCACTCATTCAGTGAATATTTGTTGTGGGCCTAAAATATGTTCAGTGCTGTTCTAGGTATTGTGGATGGAGAAAGTCAAACACAAAATGTGTTGATGAACAATATGTGCTAAGGAGAAAAACAGCTCAGCAGCAAGAAATAGGAAAGGTCATTAGGTGGGGGCCATTGTAGTTCTAGATAAGTGATCTGGGAAGGTCTCATTGAGAAAGAGATGTTTGAGTAAGGATCTGATGCTCATTAGAGGGTGAATCCTGTGTGCATATTGGAGAACGGCATCTCAGGTAGAACAACAGTAACTGCTAAGTCTTCAAGGCAGGAATATATCTGAAATATTTGAGGAACTGGGGGGAGTCTGTGTAACTGGAGGTGAATAAGAAAAAAGAAGGAAGTGAGGTCCTGTGGTTGAGGGAAGGTAGCTCGTGAAGAACTGTGTGTGATTTGGCTTTTCTTCTAAGATGGAAAGCCTCTGCAGGGTTTTGAGCAGAGGGATGACTTCATCCACTTATGTTTTAACAGGATCATCCTGGCTTCTAGTTTGAGACCAGAACAAAGGAAGGCAAAGCAAGACTCAGGGGGTCTAGTTAGGAGGCAACTGCATTAGTCATGAGACGTAGTGATTTGGACTGGAGGTAGTGAGGAGCGATCAGATACTGCATATGTTTAGAAAGAACCTTGGATGTGATGTGTGGAAGGTTCAGTTGATACCATGCAGGGCTCTGTGGAGCTCCTGGGCACAAGGCCTCTCTGTGTCCCCCATTTCTTTGATTATAGGAAACAGCCTTCATCCAGCCTCCATGACCTTCCCTGAGTTCCACTGGGCAGATTCAAGCAGTTGTTAATTAGAGAAAGGAGGGGATGTGAGACCAAGGAGAAACAGTCAAGAGCAGCCTTGGTGTGAGGTTCTGTTTCCCCATCAAGTGATTCACACAACAATATCTTTGAGCTGTTTTGCAGACACTGAAGCCCCCTCCAGGTGGGAGAAGTTGACGATTCATGATGGCATGCTGCCCACAAGCATGGAGATCCCAGACCAATTGGGCTTGAAGGTTGATGAGGCTGACTCCCACTTACCTCACCACCAGCCCATTAGAAGAATGTCCACAAGTAAATCATACCCTCTTGGAACAATTACTATAAAACTTCTCACTGTCTTCCCCAAGTGGGGACACATGGCTTTGGGGGTATTAGCCCTCTGTGGCCCCCTTTGTCTGGCAAAGCAATGAAGCTATCCTTTCCTACTGCATCTGAAACTCTGCCTCCGAGATCAGATTCGGCACCAGCGTACAGAGAAGCTGAGCTTTCAGCATCACAGCCATGGGGGCAAACAAAAGCAAAGGTACGGCAGAAATGCCTATAGCACAGGCCTTAGGCTTGGACGTGTATGTCTTTGAATCTAGTTCCGTAATAACATCTTGAACAACTTACAGACCCCCCCCCTTTAGCATCATTTACTCCTCTTTAGAGTGAGCATCACAATATCCACCACCCAGAGTTGTCACGAGTATTAAATATAATACTATAAAATAACATATAAAAATCTCTTACCACTGCACCTGATATATGATCAGCTTCTCTCAGGGTAAGTGTAACTTCTCTCAGGGTTGGTTTGTACTCAGCCTTTTCTCTCTTTATTTTCCAGACATCTGTCTTCCCCTCCAGCCAGGCCAGTTTACTACTGTGGGTCCTAAGCACTCCATGCTCCTTCTCTAAGACTCAGCTCAGACCCTCACCATTGGAATTCAGTCCTACTTCCTTTCTTCTCCTCCTAACTCCAGGTTAAAACCTATCTCCTATCTCCTCCCTGAAATTCTTCCCTTCCTCTCTTGAAAGCCCATAATACCTTCTTCCTTCTCTAAAATTTCATGCTTCTCCCTGTGTACATTACCCATTTCACATACATTTGCTACCTTTTCAGGAAGGTGGGAGAATATAGAGGAAACTGGGGTGTTAACCAATAGTCCAGGCTATGAATAAAGACCTTACCTATTTGGGCTGGGTTGCCCTGCCTTGATCAAGCTATCTCTTTTTTTTTCTCCTGTGAGACAATGACAGCAGCAGCTCTGTGTCTGAGACTGTCAGGAGAACTAGATGGAATAACCTGTGCACCTTGATTGTGCTGAGTGGTGAATAAAACTGTTGTTTCTTTTTCCTTCATTCTTCTTATTTCTAACTAGATTTTAAGATTCCAAAGGACAGCTGTTATATGTGGTTGATATTTATTTGTATCTTTCTTAGGATCTTCATCAATGGCTTTCAAACTCTTTTGATAAGGTAGAGTAAAACAATGCATTTGTATCATGTCTTAATCTATTCATTTCATATATAAAATAAATTTACATGTACATCTACTTATAAATGGATATATACATGTAGACATATCTTCACATATGTATGATAGACATGCAGGCACACAACTGAAACAAGTTGCATGAAGTTATATCCTGACAATCTGCTATATTTTATTTTCTTCCACTCTAGTCTATTCTTTTTATTTTTTAAATTATATGTCATTAAAAATCCAGTGGCTACTGGTAAAATTGATCCCATGACCCACTAATAGGCTTGTGAGTTTTAAACAATGAAAAACACTGGAATGTCACATAGTAGGCACTACATATTATATTATTGAATGAGTACTTGTGACACGGAAATTTTCCTCATAGTCCCTCTCCCACTCTCCTGGGCAATCTCCCTGCCAAAAAGGACAACACAAATGTGTTTGTCATTTGATAACTTAGACGCTGGGTCACTCTTTATCTGGGATATGTCCTTTCCTATAAGCCACACTGAAGACATATGCTATGGACTCTGACACCTTGCTTACAATTTCAGCGGGTGTCATTATACACCAGCCTTCTGCTGGCATATGACATTGTACCTCTGAAGCCAACTACATAAAGCCCTTCGGGTTCTGGACCAGTAACAGGCCCATCGTCCTCTGTACATGCATTTGGCTTTTTTGTTTTCCCAGAACCATCACTGGCCCCCTGCTTCTCCTCTTGTCTATACTAGAGTTCTGACAGGCACAGAATAAATTGGCTCTCTTTAACTCCAACTCAAACTGAGAATCAATATTCCTTAAAAAAAAAAAAAAAAAACGAAGCACAGGAGGGAAACAGTACCATGTGGGGCCAGTACACTCTCCACATCATCTAAGGAACATGGTACCCCTTCTCAATTCCAATGACTAAACTCCAAGGAAAACATCTGAGTTTTTCTTCAGAGTTCATCCAAAATCGACCACTGTCTCCAAATGAAACTACCTCCCAAAGCTTCCTCCTGAGGCTTTTTGCACAGAACAAAGTGAGATAGAAAGCACTGCAGGCATGCCTACTCATTTCTCCTACACATTTTCAAGAGTTCTACTCTTATAAAATTATAGCCCCTGGCAGGAGGACCCTGGTACTATACTGAAAAATGATTGGACTAACAGAAATTAAAGCAATATGTGCCTGGAAATTAACTGCTTCTTGCTGTGCAGAGGAAATATGTAGAAAATTATTGCCCACCTGGCCTGTACCCAATGAGGTATATCAGCAGCTGAAGGAAGCGCTGGCAACAAACTGTAAATAAGATTTGGCATGTATTTGAATTAGGTTCATTTTGACATCAGAAATAGATAACGTTACAAAATGTAGAATCTTAGAACCAAGTATTCAAACACAGCTCAAGCTTGTATAAAAATTAAACAGATTTCACCATTTACCTGTTCCTTGGTGTTATCACACCCAAGTAAAATGAGATTAAAAAGAGAGACTGCTTTTTTCTCAAGATCCATAAGAGTTATAAAAATGTAATCTAACCTTGGTTGATTGGGTGGAAATACTTGGAAAAGAGATAAACACGCTTACACATTTAACTGTGCCTTACAGCGGCATTTATTTTCCTATTTTGATTTCTGTGTTTCTTTCTTGCTTAGCACATAATAGGACATCTATCAATATTGGCTGCCTTGAATGGGTAAATGACTGCCACTTTAAACTTCTATTAAAAAAAACAGGCATTAGCATTTATTTTATTGACAATAATCGAGGGTCTCCTGTGTGTAGATTCTTTGCTGGGGGGAGAGGATACAAAATGAAGAAATGAACGCCTCTACAACTCAAGAAATTCTCAATCAGTAAGAAGAGTGACTAAGAACAATTACAGTAAGGTGTGATAACTGTTCTTGCATATAAAGAAGGATCCATGGCATTATACAGGAAAAAATGCTGACAGAATCAGGGAGTGCTTTAGAGAAGGAAAGGCATTTAGGTCAAGTTTTGCCATAGATGACATATTCCCCACCCACTTGGTATGGCACCATGTAGAAGTGCAGGGTTTAACAATATGGTCTACTTTTTCACAGTCATGTAATTTCAATCTCAACTCTGCCCCATATATGACACTGTCTCTATGTTCCATTTTCTCATTGGCATAACAGAGACAGAAATAGTATCTGTCTTAAATGGCTGTTTTAAGAATTTATTGAGGTGATTCTTGAGTAGTCATGCCACTGCTACACTTCGCAGATCCCCTTACCTTTCTTTACCCCTTCAGTGTTGGCTGGTCTAACTTATAACCTGCATTTTTCCCTAGAGGGCTTTGCTTTCTCTGACCATCAATGTTTAGGCTAGCAGTGCTGGGGAATTAACACCTCCCAGGACTGCCCACAGTCAATAACTGATGGGACTTGTGACACAAATATCCCAGCTTCCTCGATCCCTAAGAGGGATAAATCTGAGGTGTACGTTTTATGCAGTTGCTTGGAACGTCTCTGCAGGATGATGCCCCAGCTGGCCACAGTGGTGGCTGGCTTTATAACTTACTTTTATCACCTGCCTTCCCTTCCCAATCAGTTCAGTTCAGTCGCTCAGTCGTGTCTGACTCTTTGCAACCCCATGAACTGCAGCACGCCAGGCCACCCTGTCCATCACCAACTCCCGGAGTCCACTCAAACCCATGTCCATTGAGTTGGTGATGCCATCAAACCATCTCACACTCTGTTGTCCCCTTCTCCTCCTGTCCTCAATCTTTCCCAGCATCAAGGTCTTTTCAAATGAGTCAGCTCTTTGCATCAGGTAGCCAAGATATTGGAGTTTCAGCTTCAACATCAGTCCTTCCGATGAACACCCAGGACTGATCTCCTTGAGGATGGATTGGTTGGATCTCCTTTCAGTCCAAGGGACTCTCAAGAGTATTCTCCAACACCACAGTTCAAAAGCATCAATTCTTCAGTGCTCAGCTTTCTTCATAGTCCAACTGTCACATCCATACATGACCACTGGAAAAACCATAGCTTTGACTAGATGGACATTTGTTGGCAAAGTAATGTCTCTGTTTTTTAATATGCTGTCTAGATTGGTCATAACTTTCCTTCCAAGGAGTAAGCATCTTTTAATTTCATGGCTGCAATCACCATCTGCAGTGATTTTGGAGCCCGATATCATGTTCCTATTCCAGTACCCACATTCCCAGAACCTTGCAAATAAATGACCAGCATCCGAATCCCTGTTTCAGGCTCTGTGAAAACCTAAGCAGTGGTCCTAACACAGGACACACTGAAAACCAGAAAGTGGTGAGGGAGTGCTGAGTACTTGAAGAGCCACACCTTATTTCCTCCTGAGTAGGTAGCTCATGCAGCGCTTCAGCCACCTCCAGGTTAGAGGAGATGAGAAGCCAGGCCCCAAACACTAGACCTACCCTTTCAGTTTTCTGAACCCTGTCACATGGCTATGGGCCCATGATAAGCATGTGTACATGGCTGTTTGTGAAGAATGCAAACTGCTAGCTCTCCAGTTTGCCTTTCCTAATTTCTTTCGAAGATTCTCTTTTTTTTGTTAATTATATACACAAACACAAAAATCTCATTACTAATTTTTGATGTCCTAGCTAATATCCAGGAAAACAGAGAGCAACTGTTATTTTATCAGTCACCTTTGTTACCATGTTTATAAGAGTATGTAATAAAAGAATCAATGAATGATAGCATCCTAGAACTGAAAAAAAACTTGGAGATCATGTGGTCCTAATCCATCATTTACAAATAGGAAAACTTCTGTTTTTTAAACTTTGATTACGAAGAGTCAATGGGGTTTCCCTGGTGGTCCAGTGGTTGAAAACACACTGCCAATGCAGGGGACATGGGTTTGATCCCTGGTCCGGGAAGATCCCACATGACATGGAGCAACTAAGCCTGTGTGCCACAACTACTGGAGCCCACAGGCTCTAGAGCCCATGCTCCACAAGAGAAGCCACTGCAATGAGAAACTCACACACCGCAACCAGAGAGCAATCCTCACTATCCACAACTAGAGAAAGCCCGCTCGCAGTAAAGAAGACCCAGCACAGCCAAAAATAAATAAATAAATAAATCTTAACCCCAAAAAAGGGAAGAGCCAATGACTTTCCCAAGATAACATAGCCAGTGAATTTCTTCTGTGACTCTTTGTCTGGGACTCAGGCAGACAGCCAAACCAGATGTGTTGCCACACTGTTCCACATTCTCTTTGATCACTGTCATGGTCCCATTGTTTCTCGGCCTTTTTTTTTTTTTTTTCTATTTAAGATGATCGGTCTGTGGATGTTTCCCTTTTCTCCCTCAGATCTGTTTTTAGAAAATGGCCTAAGATCATTCACAGTGAAAATGACTAACAGCTTCTACTGTGACACTCATCAAGGATATTTTTATTTCACTTCAGAAATCCACTTGTGGTCAGGGGATGGAAGGAAGGTAAACAGGATTGCTCTTTGCAAGTCTGAAAATACCTTCATTTATTACATTCTCTGAGTATGTTGCCCAATGTTAGACCTAATGCCGATAAGACATTTAACATGACCCATGAAGTACAAAAGGAAGCTTGAATGGAGCATCCATTTCCATCCCTCCTCCCAAGTGGGAAGTGACCTTTTCTCCAATGTTTCTTCAATGTTATTACCAAAGTTCAGAAAACAGGACTCCTGAAAAGAAACTCCACCAAAGAGAATACAGACACTTTCAATATATAACAGAACTGCTGATAACAGGAAGAAATGAAATGAAGGTAGCAGAAAATGCATAGATCCCAGACATGAAAGGCCTGAGTTCCTGCACAGCCCCTTAACATGTTTTAAGCTTTAGTCTCCTCATCTGGCAATTTGTGCTACTCAGCTTTGCCTTCTCGAGCTCACAGGCATGTGGCAAGGATGTCATTAATTAAAGGATGAGAAGATAAGGTATACATATTATCTATACATGAGTAGCCATATAGGGTATATATTTGTCCTGTTTTCTGCAAATAGGTTTTTAAGAGCTTTTCAAGGTATATAATGAATAATGTATTATTTTTCTTAAGATCTAACTTTGCCATCAAAAAATGCAGAAACTCAAAACTGGAACTATATGCTTGGAAAGAATGTACTATGTGACTTCCCACCACCATTGATTTTGTGCATTCTCATTGTCAAAGTTTTTAGTTTGGAAAGGTGTTAAGGAAACTACAAATTGGTCACTAGTGCCAGTTATATATTCCAGATACCTCTCTTCAAGTTCAAAGGAAAAGTGGGGGAAACATTAAAATAATAGAATTTTATATCTGTAAGGAAGCTTTGTCACATTGTGCCATTTATTACATGAGACAGTACGGAGTTGGCTGACCTTCCTACGTTTAACAACTATGTGTTATTTTGGGTTCCCCCAGAAGGAAAAGAGAAGTAGGGAAATGAGACATGGAAAGTGGGGGAAGCCAATACAAGGGTGCTTTATCAAGGCACCCCACCATGGGAGAGTGGAGCTTAATTCTGCTGGGGAAACGCCAGGAGCTAGGGTAGACCATGTGTCTCAGTTGTCCCGCTTAGGCTGAGGGAGGTGGAGTTTGTATACCCTCATTGTTTGAGGGTTGCTCCCAAAAGGCAATAATACTTCACTCAGCACGTCCAGCCTGCTTCACTGGCAGCGAGGTGAGCACCAGTGCACGAGCATTCTCTTAAAGAGGTACAGGTGCTGGTAAGCCGAAGTCAGGGCTCAGCCATATAGATACCCTCTATAGGGACTCATATATACACAACATGGGCATCTTGCATTTTCACCTTTGTCATCTTCGCAACACCCATGTGAGGCACAGAGGGCAGAGCCGAGCACCCCCAATTGCCAGAGCGAGGAGACACAAGCTGGGCCCTGAGAGTACCCGCTACACACTGTCAAGCAGCTCAGTCAGAACTGATTCCAGGACTATAGGCGCCTTGTTGTTGCTGTTCAGTTGCTAAGTCATGTCCAACTCTTGGTGACCCCATGGATGGTAGCCTGACAGGCTCCTCTGTTCATGGGATTTCCCAGGCAAAAATACTAGAGTGGGTTGCCATTTCCTTCTCCATGGTATCTTCCCAACCCAGGGATCGAACTTGCATCTCCTGTACTGGCAGACGGATTCTTCATTGCTGAGCCACTTGGGAAGCCTCCCTTAGATGCCTAGACCAGGCATATGCCAGCCTAGCATGCTGTCTTCTGCTATACCTCATCCCTCTTGCCTACCAGTCATGTCAGGTTCTGTATTAAACTCTTGCAGGAAAGCAGGGAAGGTGTAAACAATTTCATGAAAACAGTGAAAATATGGAGTGATGGTTATGCATTGGTATTAGCATGATTTTTTTTTACATATTATTTATTTTTTCTTGCTTTTTTTTCTTTTGCTTTTCCCTTTTTTAGCATGATGTTTTAAGGCATTTATTTTTGAAAGTGACATTAGTTCAGTTCCACTGTTTGGAATTTTATAACTGAATTGAATAAACAAGTCTCTGATTGCTCTCTTGACTAGAGAGTATATTTTTGTTTCTGTAAAAGAATGTTATGCTTATATAAGAATAGGCTTGAGAAATTTGGTAAAGCTTCAACTGTATTTCAGGGACATGAACAATTTTAAAAATATATATATTTCTGCCAATGTCAATGTGCTTCCTGCTGAGAGCAGTGAGACCCTAGGCTGCATCAACAAGCCCAACTCCACTACTATTTATAAAGGGAATTTATCATCTACATTCTGTAGAGAAATAGTACAAACCTGTGGATTTATATTGCTTAATTCATCATACAGCTCGAAGCCCCAAATCATTTTCCTACAGGGGGTTTAGATGAAATGACAACCTAAAGCTCAACAAGGTTAAAAGTCATGCAAATGGGTCATATGTTGACTTAATCATGGGCCCAAAATAATAACAATAAGAGGTTATAATTTTAACTATAATAATTTAATATTGTTATTCTCTCTCTGATGAGCAACATGAGTGATTTTTTGGTATTAACATTTTCAATTATTAGTGGCCTAATGGTTACTTAAGAAGAAAAAAGGTGTTTCTATGGGTATGACTCCACCCTTCCCCACAAGGTGATTGTCTAAGTTAGAAGAAACATTTCACTTAAACTAAGATACAATCCCCGTGGCAAAAGGGCATCCCCTTGGGCTTCTCCCCAAGCTATGCAGAGAGTAAACTGGCCCATGGACTGAAGAAGCCCTGAGCATGAAGCCCAAGCACGTCCTGGTTGTATCTCTTTTCCTGAGTCCAAGAAGCCACCCAGAAACAATTTATGAAAAAGAAGCGACTGCTTCTCTTGCCCTTCTCTAACTTTCCCAGAAGCTCAGGCAGATGCTTATTCTCTAAGGAGAGCAAGGTATCAATACTCACAGAATGGAAGACACTGGCCAAGAAAATAATGTATGTCCCTTTGAAGTGCTGAATGATAATGGTGCAAAATCCTGAAGTAGACAGTGCCAAGGATGATTTCATTATTTTTTTAATGTAAAACTAATTCAATCTCATAAACAAATATTGAGAGTTTTATCCCTTCAGAACATCCTTTCTTTCTTTGGGTATAGTTGATTTACAATGTTGTGTTAGTTTTAGGTGTACAGCATATGAATTCAGTTACTTTTTCCAGATTATATTCCATTATAGATTATTACAAAATTTGAACAGAATTCCCTGTGCTATACGGCAAATCCTTGTTGCTTATCTATTTTATGTAGAGTAGTTTGCATCTATTAATCTCATATTTCTAATTTGTTTCTCCCCGCTCCCTCTTCCCTTTGGTAGCCATATGTTTGTTTTCTTTGTCTGCGAGCCTGTTTCTGTTTAGTATATAGATCTATTTTTATCCCTTCTTAAAGCTGCTGTAAATTTACTCACCACTTGGTGGTGCTGTGCTTAGTCATGTCTGACTCTGCGACCCCACAGACTGTAGCCCACCAGCCTCCTCTGTTCAGATAATTTTCTAGACAAGAATACTGGAGTGGGTTGCCACTTCCTCACCCAGGGGATTTTCCTGACTCAGGGATCGAACCAGCATCTCTCGTGTCTCCTGCATTGGCAGGCGGGTTCTTTACTACTGAGGCAGTTACTTACTTTTAAAAAATAGATAACATCTCTGTCAATGAGTAACCCTATTTTCCTAAGCTTGCATCTTCTATTCTGAACTGTTGATTCTATTTAAAATGATACTGTGGACTCTCTTTGAAGGATGGAAAAGAGACTTCGAAAAACCAAGTTCCGTCACACAAATCCAGGTGACTTTCTCCTTAGCTTTTGACAGCACCAATAGTCCAGAGTGCACATCCCTTAAAAGAAGACAAAAACCGCTGAACTCAAACTGCTGCTCTGGGGAATGTTTTCTGCTTAAAAAGATGCTGTGGAATTGGCAATGAGCAAAATAAGGCTGTTTTAAATGAGGCAAAGCAAAGGTGGGAAGTGGTACAACTATATGGATAATTTAGACCAACTGGATAATTGGAGCATAATTAGCTGCTAACTTTAAGGCATTATTTAGCTGAAAAATTGGATCTGTTTCCTCAAATCTAATATATCCGTCATTTTAAATTTTTTAACCAGTTTTGAATAAAAATGAGTCACATTAGCATCATTTCACATTAAAATAAAAACACCCTACCTATTCCCTCCTCTTCATATATTCTCCTACCAAAACCAATTAATTCTGCCATGAAAAGGTTTAGGAGGAGGTTTCTCATTTGTCCTCTGTCCCCTTGGTTATCACCACTGTCTGCCTCTTCTCTTTCTTTGCATCATTATTACTGTGTTAAAGTCCGAGTTGCCTATCTCTTTAGATTCCTACCCTTACTTTGTAGTCTCCGAGACTAAATTTCTCAGGGTATTTTTTTCACTAAAACAACCCCTTTATTTAAGAACCTATTTCCTACAACATCAAATCTAAATTTCTTACAATTAAATGTTATTCAAAACATTATTCCTCTCTATTCAAAACATTATTCCTCTCTAGCCAACCTTGATCTCCTCTATACAGAACATAATATCATTTTTCACTTAGGGTTTCCCATTCAAATGCTCATTCAAAACTAACTTTGAGGTTTTAAAGGGAGCTAAGACATAGAAATATCAATAACCTCAGATATGCAGATGACACCACCCTTATGGCAGAAAGTGAAGAGGAACTAAAGAGCCTCTTGATGAAAGTGAAAGTGGAGCGTGAAAAAGTTGGCTTAAAGCTCAACATTCAGAAAACTAAGATCATGGCATCCGGTCCCATCACTTCATGGGAAGTAGATGGGGAAACAGTGGATACAGTGTCAGACTTTATTTTGGGGGGCTCCAAAATCACTGCAGATGGTGACTGCAGCCATGAAATTAAAAGCCGCTTACTCCTTGGAAGAAAAGTTATGACCAACCTAGAGAACATATTCAAAAGCAGAGACATTACTTTGCCGACTAAGGTCCGTCTAGTCAAGGCTGTGGTTTTTCCTGTGGTCATGTATGGATGTGAGAGTTGGACTGTGAAGAAAGCTGAGTGCCGAAGAATTGATGCTTTTGAACTGTGGTGCTGGAGAAGACACTTGAGAGTCCCTTGGACTGCAAGGAGATACAACC
>SJYT01013286.1:68099-109098 GCA_006410635.1 Cephalophus harveyi | reverse complement strand
GGCGGGGCCGACTTGGGGCGGGGGCGGGGCCGACTTGCGGCGTGCGGCTCCCCCTGCCGGCCGCGTGCGATCACACCGCGGCGCTGGCCCGCTTCCCTCACGACGCTCTCGCGGCCTAAGGCGCTGCACTCGCAGAACAGGCCGGTCTCCCGCCAAGAATGTTCTTATTAATTGATAATTTCTCCTGGCCCTCAGAGCAATCTTTGTTTTGTGATTTTTACTTTTTTTAATTAAAAAACTTTTTTTTTTGTTTGTTTGCGGAAATGGAGGAGTTGGAGAAGGAGGATAAGAAAGACTCCGAGTGCGTCGCGGAGGTGGAGGAAGGCTCCCAGGCCGCAGACCGGGACAGCGATGAAACGGTGGTAGAGGGGTCCGTGACGGAGAGCGACCCCGAGGAAGAGGCGCTGCCCTGGCGAAGGTGACCGCCCTTGGGCTGGGGCCCGGGCGGCGGGTGGCCCTCGGAGATTTGAGGGGGAGGTGTGCCCAGCCAGACTGCGTGCAGGCGGGAGTAGGGCCTGTGGGGCGCCCAGGCCTGAGCTAAGGAGTTTGTAGATAGAGACCCCAAAACCCTCCCCATACCCCCTCACCTAGGACCGAATGAGCTTTATAGTTAAGTGGCATTGGAAGAAAAGAAAAGAAAGTGAAGTCGCTCAGTCTTATCCGACTCTTTGCGACCCCGTGGACTGTAGCCTACCAGGCACCTCTGTCCATGGGATTCTCCAGGCAAGAATACTGGAGTGGGTTACCATTTCCTTCTTCAGGGGATCTTCCCGACCCAGGGATCGAACCCGGGTCTCCTGCATTGGAGGCAGACGCTTTAACCTCTGAGCCACCATTATGGCATTTTAAAAAAGCCTGTTTTCTTAGCCTGGGGCTTTTTTGCACAGGTAGAAAAGTATTGGGTCTAAACCCTTCATGCGTTACGCTTCAAGCGACTCCTAACTCAGGTGTAAGGGGCAGTTCCTATACTTTCCAGAAACGATCGTGTGATGGGGGAACTGGTTACTGCCAAACGGGAGACGGATAGCTTTATAAGAATCAAGAGAAGATGGTAGTTCTTTCATCAAAACATAGCTAGTTTTCTGTGCTGGACACGAGGAGAAGATACGAGAGAAGAGGCCACTGCTTTGAGAAACCTACAGGCCAGGAAAGCTATAAACAGATCATTTCAGAATTGTGTGGGAAGGTCAGGGTTGGAGGTAGGTGCAGGCTGGTTTAGGAGCTCAGAGGGGGGTTACCTTCTGTAATTTACTTATTTATGTTCGGTTTCCTTGAGTCGCTGCACATATGCTTTCTCCAGGTGCAGTCATTGGGGAGCTACTGTTTGTGGGGGTGCACGGGCTTCCTCATTGTGGTGGCTTCACTTGTTGAGCATAGGCTGTTGGCACACCGGCGCCGGCTCAGTAGTTGTGGCAGGGGGCTAGCTGCCCCTTGGCATGTGAAATATTCTTAGACCAGGGATCAAACCCGTGTCCCCTGCATTGACAGGTGGATTCCCATCTGCTATACAGGGTTGGCTTCTGAGTAGAGGTGTGAAGGTGGATAGGAGTTAAGTCAGATGAAGAGGTTTTCAGGCCAAGGGAACTGCCTGGGTAAAGGTGTTGTGGTGGGACATAGCAATGTATTATGTGTGCTGGAACGTGCAAACAGTTAAGTATTACTGATGTGTTAAATGTTGTTACAGGTGTGGTGAAAGATAAGCCTGGAGAGACAGGTAGGATAAGGTCATGTAAGGCTTCTTACAGCTTGTATGAGTCTGTAAGATCTTAAGTGGAGGAGTAGCATAATCAGATTTTCATTCACTCATGCATGCCCTGAATCAGGGCTTTGTAAATTCCAATGAAAAATCTTTTATTGCTTTAAATCACTTCAGAATCCTGTTAAAAGGTGGATTCCAATTCAGGAATTCTAGAGTGGGGTTTGAGATTCTGCATTTCTCACAAGTGTCTGGGTTAAAGTTGATACTGTTAGAGCATGGATTACCTTTTGCAAAGCGCAGCTATGCAGGTTAGCTTTTGGGATCAAAGTAGTAACAGACTGGGGTGATGCGACCTCGGCTAGGCAGAAACAGGGGGAACAGAGGGAAAAGGACAAATCTGAGAAATCTGTAGAAAGTAAATTTGGTAGGAAATGGTGATTGACGTGATATGGAGGATGAGAGCTGGGCAGCAGTATAGGATGGTATTCAGATTTCTGGTTCTTTTATATATACAGACAGTAACATTTGCTCTTAATGGTATGTGGGGACCATTTTGACTAGTACATGACGTCGTAATAATTACTACACACAAGATCCAGAACAGTTCTTTTACTTAAAAAAAACCGAATCCTCCTTTGTGCTCCCTGTCCCTTGCAGTCAAGCATCTCCTTCTCCATTTAAATCACATTTTCCATCTGTGTAATGTATCATCTTTTAAAATCTGTCTGCTTTCATTCCTTCCATCTTTGGTTTTTAGCAGTTTGATTATGACATGTCTGGTAATGATTTTCTCTGTGTTCTTCCTGTTTGGGGTTGACTGAGTTTCTTGAATCTATAAACTTATATCTTTCACTTAACTTGGGAAGTTTTCTGTCATGATTTCTTCATATATTTTTTATGTACCAATCTTTTTCTTCTCTCTTTCTGGGATTTAAATGATGCGGATGCTAGACCTTCTGATAGTTTCCCAGATCCTTGAGGCTGTATTAACTTTTTTCATTTTTTTTTCTCTCTCAGTTTTTCAGACTATATAATTACTATTGCTTTGTGTTCAGATTCACTTAGCCTTTCCTGTGTTATATCCATTCTGTTGTTGAGACCATCCAGTGAATTTTTAATTTCAGGTATTATATAATCAGTTCAGTTCAGTCGCTCAGTTGTGTCTGACCCTGCGACCCCGCGGACCACAGCAAGCTGGGATTCCCTGTCTGTCACCAACTCCCGGAGCCTGCTCAAACTCATGTCCATTGAGTTGGTGATGCCATCCAACCATCTCATCCTCTGTCGACCCCTTCTCCTCGTGCCTTCAGTCTTTCTCAGCATCAGGGTCTTTTCCAGTGAGTCAGTTCTTTGCATCAGGTGGCCAAAGTATTGGAACTTCAGCTTCAGCATTGGTCCTTCCAGTGAATATTTAGGATTGACTGGTTTGATCTCCTTGCAGTCCGAGGGACTGTCAAGAGTCTTCCCCAACACTACAGTTCAAAAGCATCAGTTTTTTGGCACTCAGCTTTCTTTATCATCCAACTCTCACTTTCACACATGACTACTGGGAAAATCATAGCTTCGATTAGACGGACCTTTGTCAGCAATCTCCTAAAATTTCCATTGGATTCTGTTTTATAGTTTTTATTTCTATGAGAGAACTTCACTGTCATCCATTGGATAAATGTTTACCTTTATTTCTTAGAGAATTACTTAAATAGCTGTTTAAAAATCTTTGCCTTATAATTCCAGCATCTGGACTGGACAGACTGGGACGTTCAAATCTGTTATCTTTTTTTTCAAGAATTAGTCAGATTTTCCTTTTCTTTGCATATTGAGTAATTCTGCATAATATCCTGTATATTTTGAATGTTATATTTTATACTCTTGTTCCTGTTAAAATCTGCTAGAGGGTGTTGATTTTTGTTTATTGTAAGAGACAGTCAGTCTGATTAGATCTGACTGCCCATTCTGTTTTGCCTTCTGTGGGTGGTGGTTACATCAGTTCAATTTTCAAAGCCTTTATTATGCAGTTTGAGTCTGTCTGACTCATGTACCATTCAGGGGTTAATCTGGAATTTGGGAAGTAGTTAATATCATAGTTCAATTCTCTAAGCCTTTATTACGATTTTTTGAATCTGTTCTGCATGTGGACAGCTCAGAGTTGAGCCTAAGACTTATTCAGTTGTTAAGTCATGTCTTGACTCTTTGAAGCCCTATGGACTGTAGCACACCAGGCTCCAAACTATCTTCCAGAGTTTGCTCAAATTCATGTCCATTAAGTCAGTGATGCCATCTAGCCATCTCATCCTCTTTTGTCCCCTTCTCCTCCTTCCCTCAGTCCTTCCCAGCATCAGGGTCTTTTCCAATGAGTCGGCTCTTCGCATCAGGTGGCCAAAGTGTTGGAGCTTCAGTTTCGGCATCAGTCCTTCTGATGGATATTCAGAATTGACTTCTTTTAGGACTGACTGGTTTGATCTCCTTGCAGTCTAAGGGAATCTTCTCCAGCACCACAATTCAAAAGCATTAATTCTTCAGCATTCAGCCTTCTTTAGGTTCCAACTCTCACATCCGTGCATGACTATTGGAAAAATCATAGCTTTGAATATATGGACCTTTGTTGGCAAAGTGATGTTTCTGCTTTTTAATATACTGTCTAGGTTTGTCATAGCTTTCCTTCCAGGAGCAAGTATCTTTCAATTTCATGGTTGCAGTCACCATCTGCAATGATTTTAGAGCCCAAGAAAATAAAATCTGTCACTGCTTCCACTTTTCCCCCTTCTATTTGCCATAAAATGATGGGACTGGATGTCATGATCTTCATTTTCTTAATGTTGCGTTTCAAGCCAGCTTTTTCATGTTCCTTTTTCACCCTTTTCAAGAGGCTGTTTAGTCCCTCTTCGCTTTCTGCCATTAGAGTCGTATCTTTTGCCTATCTAGGGCTGTTGATATTTCTCCTGGCCATCTTGATTCCAGCTTGTGCTTCATCCAGCCTGGCATTTCTTATGATGTGCTCTGCATATAAGATAAATAAGCAGGGTGGCAGTATACAGCCTTGTTGTACTCCTTTCCCAGTTTTGAACCAGCTCACTGTTCCATGTAAACTTTAACTTTTGCTGCTTGATCCTCATACAGATTTCTCTTGAGAAAAGTAAGGTACGATGGTCTGGTACTCCCATCTCTTTATGGATTTTCCACAGTTTATTGAGATCCACAGAGTCAAAGCCTTAGCATAGTCAATGAAGCAGAAGTAGGTATTTTTCTTGACTTCCCTTGCTTTCTCTGTGATCCAATAAATGATGACAATTTGATCTCTGGTTCCTCTGCCTTTTCTAAACCCAGCTTGTACATCTGGAAGTTCTTGGTTCATGTATTGTTGAAGCCTAGCTTGAAGGATTTTGAGAATTATCTTGCTAGCCTGTGAAATGAGCACAGTTGTTTGGTAGTTTGAACATTCTTTGGCATTGCCCATCTTTGGGATAGGAATGAAAACTGATCCTTCCCAGTCCTTTGGCCACTGCTGAGTTTTCCAAATTTGCTGGCATATTGAGTACAGTACTTTTAACAGCGTCATCTTTTAAGATTTTAAATAACTCAGCTGGAATTCCATCATTCCACTAGCTTTGTTCATAATAATGCTTCCTGAGGCCTACTTGACTTCACATGCCAGAGTGTCTAGCTCTAGGTGAGTGACCACACCTTCATGGTTACCCAGATCTTTAAGACCTTTCTTTTATTGTTCTGTGTATTCTTGCCTCCTCTTCTTAATCTCTGCTGCTTCTGTTAGGTTCTTACCATTTTTGTACATTATTGTGCTCATTTTTGTATGAAATGTTCCCTTGATATCTCCAATTTTCTTGAAGAGATCTCTAGTCTTTCCCATTGTATTGTTTTCTTCTATCTCTTTGCATCGTTCCTTTAAGAACACCTCAGATTTATGTAGGATCACATACAGAATTAGATGGTCCCCCTCCCTGCTCTCTTTTCTCCAGGATTTTCATGCACCCTCTCCTCCCTCTACCCCCACATGTGGGTTTATATGACCAGAAAGACGGATTTCTTTCAGTGTCAGCCTTTCATTGTAGTGTCCTGCAGCTGGGGCCATCTTCAGGGCAAAGTGTTAAAAAAAAAAAACAAGTGAGAAGAAAATAAAAGAAATTCTTTTCATACTCGGGATTATGGTTCCTCTAGGAAGAGAGAAACAGGTATTCTCTTGAGTTTTAAGTGTCCAAGCTACCATAGTTGGTAGCAGTATAGCTCTAAAGCTAAAAAGAGAAAACAACAAAACTCAAGGATTTCCCCCACACCTTCTGGTGTTCAGGGGGCCCTTTTTCTAATTTTCTCGATAAAGCTAGAAAGGATTTCTCCTGAAGTATTTGGTATCTATGCCCACTGTGCAGTTCTAGGTTTAGGCTTAGGTTCAAAGCTGGAAACAAAGAAAAATAAGAGCAAAAAACTGAACCAAAAAACCCAAGCAAACCATGAGACTCACTTACTACAAGGTTGTTATTTAGATTTTAGTTTCAGTCCCCAGTTTACCTGCTATTGTTTACTTTTCAGGTTACTCAGGTAGCTTTTAAAAAATATTCTACTAGAGTTTTTAGTTGTAATCACTGGAGAACTAGGCTATAGATGGCTCACTGTGTCATGGCTAACCAATCTTTTTTTCCCCCTCTAATTCATTTTGAAATGATTCTCTGCAGTGCCATATAAACATCATTCTTTCAGACCTCATAGCTCAGGGTTAAAAATTAGTGTTCTTTTTATTGGTATGGAAATACAGTGAAGTCTAAGCATTGCTGGAGCTGAATGCCATTACTTTTTTCCCTTCTGCATCTTCTTTGCTTACTTGTATGCATTTTATTCTGTTTTTCATGCCCAAGCTTCCAACTTTGACCGACAAGAGAAGAATAGGTCTTAGAAGACCTGAGAACAGGCAAAACATACAGTTTCACATAGTTAAATAATCCTTAAATGTTGCAGCTATTAAGGTGCTTTTGCTAAAATCTGAGAAAGGATTTGATGATCAGTGGAATTACATAAAGCAAGGCCTTCAAAGGATGAGGATGCCATAACTGTGTCTGAAAAGTACTCTGAGAGCCTGGACTTGGTGCTAACCTTATGAAACTGGAAAATGCATCCAGTTTCTTTTATGGCTTGGTAGGTGTTGCTACTAATCTGTAAGAATTTAAATTGCTGACTAAAAAGATTTTGTTTGCTTGTTTTTTGTTTACTAAGAGGCAGGATTCATTCTCTGTCTTGTCCTCTGTCCTCTGTTCTTGACAGAGGATGAGATGGTTGGAGGGGATCACTGATTCAATAGACATGGATTTGAGCAAGCTCTGGGAGATGGTGGAGGACAGGGAAGCCTGGCGTGCTGCTCCATGGGATTGCAAAGAGTTGGACACGACTGAGTGACTGAACAACAACAAGGATTCATTTTTCTTATATGTGCCCTGAGAACCCTTTATCAATCCTTAATTTCTGTCTCAGCCTCTGGTAAATATTTACTGCTCAACAACATTTAAAGAATACATCTCAATCTAATCCTGTTCAATAAATTTAAACAGAACCACTTTCTAAGATAGTTCATTATTACATAGATTTAGGTATATGTTCAGGTCAAATCATATTCTCTGAACATTATAAGTGCATTTAAAGGCTAATTGAATAAAATACCCTGCAAAATGAGTGTTCATTTTGTCCTATAAGATAGACTAGCACTGTCCTCATGAATTGTCTCAATAAGAAATACCTGTTATAAAGGATACAATTGCAGAAGGGAGAAATATAAAGTAAGATACAATGAGACAATGAATGATTGTACTAAAATAGCTAAAGAAAGCAACATTTTGGGTCAGGATCTATGTCAAAATAATGACTCCTCCAGTGATTAAAACAGAATGGTGCCAAGTACTATTCTGAAAGCTGTTAACTCTGAGAGAAGAGACAGAGCAAGATTAGCTGCAGTAGTGGGCATCAGTCCCTCGTGGCCAGCAGTCACTCTTCAGCTGATGCACGGTCATTGGCCTGCACACTCCCCTCTGGTGCCACCAATCGAAGGACTTCATCCTCTTCCCACAGAGGACACATAGAGCAGTGGGGTTGGCCAACTACCGTATGACACACACTTTTCAACAGAACAGAGGAGTACACACTGAGGCTAAACAGGGAAGTGTATTCCTATACAAGGTGGTAAGTCCAGTACAGGCTGGGAGGACTCTGTCTTTTAGTGGGAAAATGTTCCAGACCCAAGGCCTAGCAGGGGTGAAAGATGGTATGCGCACGACTGCCTTTCTTAACACATTCTTTGTTATCACCTGTAGAAAGTACACGTTTTGCCTCCTCAGTTGAATCAGATAAAACTTCTCGATCTTATAACTGGTTTACAGGAAATTTACAGGACAGAGGAACACGTGAAATGACATGCAGTCTTCAAATCCCAAATGTGGGAAACTATCTGGGAAAAACAACCCAGTTTCTTCAACAAATAAATTGTAAGGGGCTGGGAAAGGTATAACTTACAGATTTTAAGAGACTTAAGAGACATACAACCAAATGCAATGTGTGTATCTTGTTTGGATCCTGATATGAACAAAACCATTGTAAAAAGAGACAGGGAAATCTGACTGCAATCTGTCTGTTAGTTTACATTGCTGTATAACAGCTTACTCCAAAACGTATTAACTTCTTAAAGCAGTAAACATATTGTGTAGTTTCTGTGGTTCAGGAGTCGAGGAGTGGCTTAACTGATGATCAGGCTCAAGGACTCAGAAGGCTGCATTCATCTCACGGTTTCTTGAGAAGGAGCCACTACCTGAACGGTGGTTGTGAGATTCAGCTCCTTCTCTGGCTGTTGACTTCAGTCCTTAGCTCTTCTCTGTTGATGGGGGCCTCCCGTTTGTTTCCTGCTGTGTAGGCTTCTGCAAAGGGCATCGCAGCGTGGCAGGCTGGCTTCCACAAGAGGGAAGCAGCAAGAGAATGAGAGGATAGGACGGAAGCCAGTGAGGTCACATCCCAACCTATTTGCTGTGTTTTGTTTATGAGAAGAGTTGCTGAATCCAGTCCGTACTCACGGATAAATAGCATATACAAGGGTATAAATACTGAGATCCATTAAAGAGGTTGCTTACTATAGACTATATAACATTTATTAATATTAAGTAATTATTTTATTTTTTTTTTTTAGTATGTAGTTTTGGCTGTTTTTAAAGGTGTGATTATTATGGTTATGTTGAAAGAGTCCTTATCTTTTAGAGTTGAATACTGAAATATTTCCAGATGAAATGGAATAAGATGTTCAGGATTTGCCTTAAACATAATCTAGTAAGAGACTCACACTGGGTGTAGAGGATGGCAAGGGTTATAGAGGAAGCAATAATGGCTGGGCACTGATAGTTATTGCACTCGGATGGTGAGGGTACTTTTGTCTTTTATTTGTTGTTACTTGTAATTTTCCATAAAAAGGTAAAATGATTAAAAAAAACACAAAACCTCATTCCAAATCATATATTTATGCCTTAGTACATTGTTACATTCTTGGATTCTGGGAAGATTTTAAAACATTTTTTTTTTAAATCGTGGTGAGATATATATATATATAATATAGAATAGTATTTTAACCATTTTCCACTGTATAATTCAGTGACATTAAATACATTCACATTGTTGTGCAGCCATCACTACTAGTTATCTCTAGAATTTTTTCATCTTCTCAGATTGACACTCTGTATAATAACTCCCCATTCTTCCCTGCCTTCAGCCCTTTGCAACCACCATGCTACTTTCTGTTTCTATGAATCTGATTACTCTCTGTACCTCATGTAAGTGGAATCATACCATTTTTGTTCTTTTATGTCTGACTTTTTTCACTTAATAAGATGTCTTTAAGGTCTATCCATGATGTAGCATGTATTAGTATTTCCTTCCTTTTTAAGGCTGAAAAATATTCCACTGTGTGTAGGTTCCACATTGTTTATCTACTCATCTGTCAGTGGACACTTGTCAATGTCCACTCTTTAGCTGTTGTGAATAGTGTTTTTGTGAACATAAGTGTACAAATTCAGGTCTCTGCTTTCAGTTGTTTTGTGTACATACATAGAAATGGAATTATTAGATCAAATTGTAAATCTGTCTAATTTTTTGAGGACGCACCATACTGTTTTCCACAGTGGCTGTAGCAATTTACATTCCCACTAGCAATGTACAAGAGTTCCAGTTTCTCCATATACTTGCCACACTTGTTTTTTGTTTGTTTATTTGTTTTTGGTTGGTGTGAAGTGGTATCTCATGGTTTCCCTAATGCTTAGTATTGTTGAGCATTTTTCATGTTGCCAAGAGAAATATCAGTAACCTCAGATGCAGATGACACCACCCTTATGGCAGAAAGCAAAGAGGAACTAAAGAGCCTCTTGATAAAAGTGAAAGAGGAAAGTGAAAAAGCTGGCTTAAAACTCAACGTTCAGAAAACTAAGATCATGGCATCCAGTCCCATCACTTCATGGCAAATAGATGGGGAAACAATGGAAACAGTGATAGACTTTCTTTTCTTGGGCTCCAAAATCACTGCAGATGGTGACTGCAGCCATGAAATTAAAAGACGCTTGCTCCTTGGAAGAAAAACTATGACAGACTTAGGCAGCATATTAAAAAGCAGACACATTACTTTACCAACAAAGTTCCATCTAGTCAAAGTTATGGTTTTTCCAGTAGTCATGTGTGGATGTGAGAGTTGGATCATAAAGAAAGCTGAGTGCCGAAGAATTGATACTTTTAAACTGTGTTTTTGAGAAGACTCTTGAGTCCTCTGAACTGCTAGGAGATCAAACAAGTCAGTCCTAAGGGAAATCAGTCCTGAATGCTCATTGGAAGGACTGATGCTGAAGCTGCAGCTCCAGTACTCTGGCCACCTGTTGCAAAGGGCTGACTCATTGGAAAAGACCCTTGATGCTGGGAAAGATTGAAGGTAGGAGGAGATGGGGACAACAGAGGATGAGATGGTTGGATGATATCACTGACTTGATGGACATGAGTTTGAGCAAGCTCCGGGAGTTGGTAATGGACAGGGAAGCCTGGTATGCTTCAGTTCAGGGGGTTGCAAAGAGTCGTACATGGCTGAGTGACTGAACTGAACTGATTTGTATATCCTCTTTGGAGAAGTGTCTATTCAAATCCTTTGCCCATTTTTTTTTCATTCTTTAAAGATTTTTTAAATAGGAGAAATTCTTAGTAGCATACTTAGAATGATATATAGTAGCATACTTAGAATGCTCTGCTTAGTAGCATACTTGCCATGATATATCTTTGCTGTTTTTATCCCTCACCAGATCTGAAGCTTCTTGAGAACAAGGACTGTCTTTTCTCTTTACCTTGCTGCTGCCTAGAACATAGTAAGATGTAAATCCAAAACTTAAATTTCTGTAATTTATCTTCTGAAAATATTCACTTGAATTTAACCCTGGGATCTTAAATTCTCTGTGATGTAGAGAAAGGTGAATGAAAAAAACCCACCAGCACTGGTTCCTTCACATCATCTCCTCATTTCACTTCTGTTCAAAAAGTATATTGATGTTTGCCCCTTACTCCAAAATATCCAAAAATAGCAGAGTATTTATTTAAAAAGAACAGAGCACGTGAATAAGTCTTAATTTTCATCTTGGATAAGTTTTTTAAATTTATTTTTTAATTGAAGTATAATTGCTTTACAGAATTTTGTTGTTTTCTGTCAAACATCAACAAGAATCAGCCATAGGTACACCCATGTCCCCTCCCTCCCAAAGCTTCATCCAGTCTCCCTTCCCATCCCACCTGTCTAGACTGTCACAGAGCCCCTGTTTGAGTTCCCCGAGTCAAACAGCAAATTCTTATTGGCTGTCTATTTTACATATGGTAATGTAAGTTTCCATGTTACTCTCTCCATACATCTCACCCTCTCCCTCCTCACATCTCCCATGTCCATCTGTTCTCTATGTCTATTTCTCCATTGCTGCCCTGCAAATAAATTCATCAGTACCATCTTTCTAGATTCCATATATATATGTATTAGTATATGATATTTATATTTCTCTTTCTGATTTATTTCACTCTGTATAATAGCCTCATTAGAAACTGACTCAAATGCACTCCTTTTTATGGCTGAGTAATATTTCATTGTGTTTATGTACCACAGCTGCTTTATCCATTCATCTGTTGGTGGGCATCTAGGTTGCTTCCATGTTCTAGCTATTGTAAATAGTGGAGCAGTGAACAGTGGGATACATGTGTCTTTTTCAGTTTTGGTTTCCTCAGGGTATATGCCTAGGAGTGGGATTACTGGGTCATATAATGGTTTTATTCCTAGTTTTTTTAAGGAATCACCATACTGTCTTCCATAGTGGCTGTATCAATTTACATTCCGACTGGCAAGATGGTTCCCTTTGCTCCACACCCTCTCCAGCGTTTATTGTTTGTAGAATTTTTGATGATGGCCATTTTGACTGGTGTGAAATGGTATCTCGTCGTAGTTTTGATTTACATTTCTTTAATAATGAGCAATGTTGAGCCTCTTTTCATGTGTTTTGTTAGTCATCTGTATGTCTTCTTTGGAGAAATGTCTGTTTAGGTCTTTTTCCCAGTTTTTGATTGGGTTTTTAGTTTTTCTGCTGTTGAGTTGTATGAGCTGCTTGTATATTTTGGAAATTAATTCTTTGTCAGTTGTTTCCTTTCGTATTATTTTCTCTTATTCTGAGGGTTGTCTTTTCACCTTGTTTGTAGTTTCCTTTGCTGTGCAAAAGCTTTTAAGTTTCATTAGGTGCCACTTATTTATTTTTGCTTTTATTTCCATTACTCTAGGAGGTGGGTCATAGAGAATCTTGCTTTGATTTATGTCATAAAGTGTTCTGCCTATATTTTCCTCTAAGAGTTTTATAGTTTCTGGTCTTACATTTAGGTCTTTAATTCATTTTGAGTTTATCTTTGTGTGGCATTAGGAGGGCTTGCATGGTGGCTCAGATGGTAAAGAATCCGCCTGCTGTGTGGAAGACCTGGGTTCGATCCCTGGGTTGGGAAGATCCCCTGGAGGAAGAAATGGCAACCTACTGCAGTATTCTTGCCTGGAGAATCCCCGTGAACAGAGGAGCCTGGCGGGCTACAGTCCGGGGGGTCGCAGAGTCGGACAGGACTGAGTGACTGAGCACGTGGCGTTAGGAAGTGGTCTGAGTTCACTCTTTCACACATAGCCGCCAGTTTTCCCAGCACCACTTATTGAAGAGGCTGTCTTTGCCCCAGTGTATACTCCTGCCTCCTCTGTCAAAAATAAGGTACCCATAAGTGCATGAGTCATCTTGGATAAGTTTTAATTTAAAGACTATATTTCTGAAAAAATGCATTGATATAGAATATTAGTAGTGGTATAACTAGGAATTTTAGCAAATTTAGTTATAATTTTTATGAGTAGTTTACATTGAACTATGTTAAAAGTTTATTCACTTAATCATTTTGCAATGCATGCTGTGTATCATCACATTGTATAACTTACTCTTATACAATATTATATGTCAGTTACATCTCAGGAAAACTGGAAAAAAAACTTAAATGCCAGTTGAATTGTTACTCTTTGTTTAAGAAACATCATAACATCCGTACCATCTTTTTTGTTTCTGAAAGGTTACTTTTTAATCAAGACACGTCTCTTAGATCTGAGTTCAGTCTCCATCCCAGTAAAGGTGAGAAATAATTCTTTTCACTAAGTAGTCCCTTTAATTTTCCAAGTCTTACTATTCTATTAGCTTCTTTTATTTAGTCTTATTTATTTAGTCTTATTCTTTAACTTTACACAGAATAAATTTCTTACAGGCATCTGTAACAGATCTTAAGATCTGTTGTTATAAGGATAGCAATGGGGTTTGTAACTTCTAGAAGATGTTTATGACTCCTAAAGAGGGCTACTGATAATGTGGAAGTAGTGCTGGGATAGCAGTTCTCCCCTCAGAGATCTCCCACTTAACCCTCGAACTTTGCTGTTTGCAAAGTGAATAATACTTTTTAATAATCAGTCTGATTGTGTCAGACTAAAATTGAGGTACAAGTATCCTTGGTATATATTTTTTAAAAAGAGTCTTTCACTTACAAATTCTCCAAACCTCCTGAGTCCACTTGTAGATCAATATTTACACTTCCAGAAAAATCTATCTCTGATTGTTGCAGTTTTTGCAGAAAGCCATTCAAATAATGGGTTATTTCCTTTTATGATTCTTCTTGTGAGCCATTTTTTATTGGAGAATATCTGGAAATACGTGTAGGATGGAAGGAAAATGTCCTAACCATCATGGAACTCTTGTGTGTATGCACTTGTGCCTAGGTATCCATGGGGGACTGTTTGCAGGAGCCCCTGTATACACCCAAATGCCCAGGTCCCGTAATTGGCCCTCCACATCTGTGTACTGCACATTCACAGACTCCACCAACTGTGAATTGTAAACACAGTACACGATTTCATGTAGGGTTGGTGGAATCTGTAGATGCCAAACTCACGGATGTGGAGGGCCGAATGTATGTCCATTAAAAAACATCCTTGTTTAAGTGGACAGTGTTTAAGGTAGTTCAAACCCCCTGTTATTCAAGGGTCAACTGTAGTTCACAAAGTCCTCACTGTATATCATCTCATCTGATACCCCAATGGCAAATTACAGTTTGATCTTGGAAAAGTTTTTCCTACATGTAATTGGAGGGGATTTTGTGTAATATTGGCTTCCAAAATGTATTCTTATGATGTATAAAATGCCACTAGGAAGAAGTTAGATTTCTATTTCAATATTCCAACAAAGTTTTTTTCCCTTTGTTTCCCCTTCCCTTTTCTTCCCTTCCCTTTTCCAAATGGTGGATAGACCTTAATTATTTTGCTAATTATTAAAAGTATAACATTTTTAAAGTGTAAAATTATATAATGTAGAAAGTGAAAGATCCCATCACTTACTTTTCTTTGTTAATTTAGTGCCTAACAATTGCCAGTGTTTAGTGTTTGGTTTTTTCCTAGACATTTGTGTAGCTATATAAATATGTTTTTTAATAATTAGGATTGTCCTACATATATTTTTTCTTTGTTATATTGATCTACCTCAGCCTGTTAAACTGCTGCCTTTATTCTGTTATATGAATGTACCTTTACATAATGATTTGATAATGTTTGATGTTTCTCAAGAAAATGCACTGGTCATAGCAAACACCCTCTTCCAACAACACAAGAGAAGACTCTACACGTGGAAATCACCAGATGGTCAACACCGAAATCAGATTGATTATATTCTTTGCAGCCAAAGATGGAGAAGCTCTATACAGTCAACAAAAACAAGACCAGGAGCTGACTGTGGCTCAGATCATGAACTCCTTATGGCCAAATTCAGACTTAAATTGAAGAAAGTAGGGAAAACTGCTAGACCATTCAGGTATGACCTAAATCAAATCCCTTATGATTATACAGTGGAAGTGAGAAATAGATTTAAGGGCCTAGATCTGATAGAGTGCCTGATGAACTATGGACAGAGGTTCGTGACATTGTACAGGAGACAGGGATCAAGACCTTCCCCATGGAAAAGAAATGCAAAAAAGCAAAATGGCTGTCTGGGGAGGCCTTACAAATAGCTGTGAAAAGAAGAGAGGCGAAAAGAAAAGGATAAAAGGAAAGATATAGGCATCTGAATGTGGAGTTCCAAAGAATAGCAAGAAGAGATAAGAAAGCCTTCTTCAGCGATCAATGCAAAGAAATAGAGGAAAACAACAGAATGGGAAAGACTAGAGATCTCTTCAAGAAAATTAGAGATACCAAGGGAACATTTCATGCAAAGATGGGCTCAATAAAGGACGCCATCTGTTGGAGAAGACTCTTGAGAGTCCCTTGGACTGCAAGGAGATCCAACCAGTCCATTCTGAAGGAGATCAACCCTGGGATTTCTTTGGAAGGAATGATGCTAAAGCTGAAACTCCAGTACTTTGGCCACCTCATGCAAAGAGTTGACTCACTGGAAAAGACTCTGATGCTGGGAGGGATTGGGGGCAGGAGGAGAAGGGGAAGACAGAGTATGAGACGGCTGGATGGCATCACGGACTCGATGTACGTGAGTCTGAGTGAACTCCAGGAGTTGGTGATGGACAGGGAGGCCTGGCGCGCTGCCATTCATGGGGTCGCAAAGAGTCATACACGACTGAGCGACTGAACTGAACTGAACTGATGTTTCTCAGTGTGTTTGCCTACCTTTCTGATCATTTTCTTAGAATAAGCAGTTAAAATTAATTTGACTTTAAAGGATGAACACATGTCAGATTTTGACATATATTGCCTCCTATAAAAGATGACTTTTTCTCTCTAGATCCAACACAGGACATATGCAATCTTTGCCAAACTGGTAAGTAAAATGTATCTGTTTATTTTAATTTGCATTTTTGAAGAGTACTAAAGTTAGGTATATTTTAGTATTAACCATTTACAGTTTTGTGTGTGTGTGTCTGTGAGTGAACTTGGGTCATTGTTAAAGCAGAGCAATAACACTATTGCAAATGACCTGTGATTGTATTTCATTTTAGGTGCATCTTCTCCAGAGATTCAGGTTAGATGCAGATTCAGAGAGGATCCACAGGAGCAAATGAGTATAAATCAAACAATGCTTATTCTTATTGAGGATGCAGTCTTACGGGTGTGTAGCATACTGATTAAATGCATGCTTTTTAAAAATTAGTAATGCTGTTTGAAATAAGGGCAAATTACTCATGATTAATTCTTTTTGCTATTGTTTTGCTTTTCTTTCTTTCTTACTCAGTTTTTTCCCATTTCTTAGCCAGTCACACTGTTTCTTATGTAAATTCAAATGTTTTAGGCTCTTTTTCCTTTTTTTATTTCTCTTTCTGATAGCAATGTGGGATTGAGAAGGTTAAAATAGGCTAAAATAAGATATAATAATTAACAGTTTTCATCTCCATTGTGTGTTAGTTCAGTTCAGTTTAGTCGTGTCCGACTCTTTGCGACCCCATGAATTGCAGCACCCTAGGCCTCCCTGTCCATCACCAACTCCCAGAGTTCACTCACACTCATGTCCATTGAGTCAGTGATGCCATCCAGCCAGAGGTCACCTTAAATTTGTGAATAAGATACTAATCTGTGTGGTATAATTTGAGATACAGGCCACTGAAAGACCCCTCTATTGTCCTGTGTGTGTGTGTGTGTGTGTGTGTGTGTGTGTGTGTGTGTGTATGTGTAAGAGGGAAAGAGTACATGTGTACAGGCATACACTACATACATAAATTTTCACTTGTTTCTTTTTAATGCAGTCATCATGGGGAAAAGTAAGGGATGCTTCATTTAGCACCTTGCCACAAATAAGTTAGCTAACCAGAGATAACTACAGAGTTTAAGGAATGGAAGAGAGAATACATGTATTTTAATAGCAGAAATTGACAGCAGTTTCAAAGAGTGATTGTGAAAATTTCTTTGATATTGTACCTAGGAAGGTGTATAACCTGTATTTAGTTTCTAACAGTTCGTTTAAATACCAGTTTTATAACTTCTGAATTAAGAGGAAAAAAATTTTTCCCCTTTAGCTTTAGTAACTGTGAAATGGGAAATAAAAATTATATTTCCCAAAAAATAAAATTTTTTCTCTTTATCTCAGAAACGTTTATTATGTGAAAATTGTACTTGGCTCTAGATTGTACCTCAGAATGATAATTTTGAAAGCTTGATTACCAAACCTGTTGGTAATCAAATCTATTTAAAAATATAGACTCTCAGACTCATATTTGAGTAGATCCTAGGACTCTCCATTTTTCAAAAGCCTCCCAAGAAATTTCTAATTATCAGCTAGATTGAAACAATTGCCTTAGAGGACTGACTATCTTTCAAAGATTCTTTCATCAGATTGTAAATCAGCTTTCTGCTGGCCATGGGCTTCTTAAGATAAGAAGGTTAAATGAAGTATTTGGTATTTGTCCTTCTTTTTTTGCCTTCATAGAATTTCATTGGTAGTAAAATAGATACCTCCTTTAACTTTCCCCTGCCTCTCCCCCATTTTTTTTAACAGTAAGTTAGGCCATGTTATCAAAGTGTTAAACATCTGTAGCAAATTTTAGTTAGTGTTTTTTTTAATTGACAGATACTGCTGCTTTCACAGTTTTTAATTTTATTCTTTGAAAATAAACCTTTAGAAATTTAACTATGTGAGAGATACTGATTTTATCAAATAAATAGACCAGGAAAGGCACTGATCTCTTTAAATAACTTCCCAAAGTTAATTTAAATAAAAAAATAATGTATTGTTTCACAATTTGAATATGTATTGCTTCAAAATCTGATGTCAAGTAAATTCTAAATAATTCAGTTACTAAACAGATTTCTAAACAAAGCTTTTGTTAAAACTCAGATATAATACTGACATTTCAACTTCAAAACAATTTTAGAAATGATGAGATTGGGAATGACATATATACATACACCACTATGTCTAAAATAAATAACTAATGAGAACCTACTATCTAGCACAGGGAACTCTATTCAGTGATCTGTGGTGACCTAAAAGGAAAGCAAATCTAAAAAAGAGGGGATATATATATACATATAAGTGATTCACTTTACTGTACAGCAGAGACTAACACAGCATTAAAGTTATAGTAAACATATAGTAAAGCAACTATACTCCAATAAAAATTTTTTAAAAAAGAAATAGTGGAACATTTTAAGTAAGGGCAAACTATGAAGATGATAATGAGAATCTTTGGTTTGACAAGTACCATGCTAATTTTTAAAAACATAAGAAGTGTTTTAAAATATCTCATACTCATCATTTTTGGGTCTTGCTGTACCTTTTCTTGTTCTTTATAGGTGCTATATGGCAAGCAGTTTTTAAATTTTACATAGAAATTTTAAAAATTTTGTTTAGAGAGCTTAGTAGTATGTCTGGAGAGATAATTAGAGACATTACTATCAAAATTAGAAGGTATAATAGTTAATTTTACATGTTGACTGGGCCATTGGGTACCCAAATAGTTAGTCAGACATTCTGGGAGTTTCTTTGAGGATGTTTTTGAATGAGATTAACATTTAACTCAGTGGATTTGGGTAAATCACATTACCCTCTGTAATTGAATGGGCCCATTAATGGATGAAGGTGGGCTTCATCCATCCAGTTGAAGGCCTGTATAGAAGAAAAAGACCAGCCTCCCTGAGCAAGAGAGAATTCTCCAGCAGGGAGCCTTTGGACTTCATCTCTACTGTCAGCTTTCTTGGATCTTGAGCCTGACAGTCCACATTGCAGATCTGGACTTGCTAGTTTCCATAATTACATGAGCCAGTTAGGACACATCTCTTACTCTATATATACATATCCTATTAGTTCTGTTTCTCTGGAAAAGCCTGACTAATACAGTAGGCACCATTGTTCTTACTGTTAATATAGCTAGCTTTTAATCATCTGGAAGATGCTTATTTGACAGGGAATGATGATTAATCCTGTGTTATTACCATCAGGCTGTCTCTTCCATCTTCTGCTCTCTGAAATGCTGTCTAAGAGTTCTGAATCAGGTTGAATTTCACTTTTCCTTTCCATTATCTAGTTTCCACTTTCCACCCATATCCATATGTAAAGGTGAAATCAGTTAAAACAAACATTAGAGATAACCTTTAAAGAGAAACGAACAACCATAGGCTTGTTTGACAGTTGTGTAATGGAAGAAGGATCATTGTTGGTAAAGCCAGAGGTTACAGAGATTATGTGTATATTGATATGTACTGTAAGGGCTTTTAAAAAATTTTAATGAAGTGTAGTTGATTTACAGTGTTGTTGATTTCTGCTGTACAACAAAGTGATTCAGTTACACATATATATTTTTTCTTTTTCATATGCATGGTTCATCACAGGATATTGATTATAGTTCCCTGTGCTATATAGTAAGACTTTGTTTATCTATTCTGTATATAGTAGGTTGCATCCTGCAGGGTCTTTTTAAGCCCCAGGAGAAGGTAGCATTCTCTCTTACTAGCTACCTCTCTTGAGGTATGAATAGCTGGACCAGTCAAATTCAGGGTGCGTGAGCAAAACTTAGGGAACTCTTTGACTCTACTATGCTGATTATTAATGTCTTTGGATCTTTTTCCTGACTCTAACCCATCCTGACCTTCTTTAATTCTTAGGGTCCTAGAATTGCTGTCTCTGCCCAGAGTTGCAATTGCTTAGGATTATTTTGGAAAGAAATAAGATGAAACCAGGGCCTTGGCTCATAACTCAGTCAGAGTAAAGACAATTGTCATTCAGTGTTTAAATTACTTTGTGTTTAAGTTGTATTTACATACTACTCAGTGGAGTTTAGAGCTTCCCAGGTGGCGCTAGTGGTAAAGAACCTGCCTGTGCAGGAGACATAAGAGATATGGGTCTGATCCCTGGGTCAGGAAGATCTCTTGGAGGAGGGCATGGCAACCCACTCCAGTATTCTTGCCTGGAGAATCCCATGGACAGAGGAGCCTGGAGGGCTGTAATCCATAGGGTCGCAAAGAGTCTGATACAAATGAAGTGACTTAGCATGCAGACATAGTGCAGTTTAAAATGACTCTCTTATCATTTTATGATAAAGCAATGTGAAGATGGTACCAAAAATCCAGATCAAGCAGTCTAAAAGACAATCATGTGGGTATTTCAAAATTTAAAAAAAAAAATACCTGTATAGATAACCAGATTTCACTGCCTCAGTGTGAGAGAAAGGTATTTTAAGCAAATGTTATCAATAACTCATCAAGATCACTGAAGCACTGCAGGAATCTGTATTCCGTTCTGTGGCATGTGAGGCTAGTTTGAGACAGACATCCCATGCCTTATGGAGCCAGGGTTGATCTGGCTGACCTGGTCGGCCAGGCTCCCATTTCTCTCCCAGTAATCCATTATTCAGGTGAAGAAGAGCTCAGATGGTAGAATATTGTTTTTTGGTTAAGGATATATAAATAGACTTGTTCCTTTTTCAAGGACTCTTAGTTAATGCAAATTAAATCTTCTTTCACTTCTCACACCCTACCCCCCAACAGGTTTTTTTTTTTAATGTCTGCACTTGAATTACCTGGAAGTGGCAGGGGGAAGATGTCACATGTATCAACAGCACAGATAGCAATTTGTACCCCTTAAGAAAGAATGGATTGAGTGTATCCTTATATTTTGATAATCAACAAATGAACAGCTCCACCCATTATATTCTGAGGCATTATCTCTTGAGGAGTATTTCTGCCTATGGAAGAGGGAAAAAATCAGCAGTCAGGAGCAAACTTCCTTCTTACTTGCTCTTTTATCTTTTGCATTTTCCTTATGTGGGTAGGAGCAAAGGAATAATTAGCCCTCAACAGGAAAATTCACTGGTCCGCTAGTAAGATAAGTGGGTGTTATAGATACTTGAATGAATTGCTTTGTGAAGACTCAGAAATTACCTAGTGAGTATATAAATATGTGTGTGTGTGTGTGTGTGTGTGTGTCTGTGTGTGCACATGTGCCTGCTCAGTCTTGTCTGACTCTGTGATCCCATGGACTGTAGCCCACCAGGCTCCTCTGTTCATGGGATTCTTTAGGCAAGAATACTGGAATGAGTTGCCATTTCCTCCTCCAGGGAATCTTCCCAAACCAGGGATCAAACCCATGTCTCCTGCATTGGTAGGTGGTTTCTTTACCAGTGAGCCACCTAGGAAGCCGAGGTTTAATTACCCTGCTTAATTAGACCCTGGTGCTGGGAAAGATTGAAGGCAGGAGGAGAAGGGGACAACAGAGGATGAGATGGTTAGATGTCATCACTGACTCAATGGACATGAGTTTGAGCAAGCTCTGGGATTTGGTGATGGACAGGGAAGCCTGGCATGCTGCAGTCCATGGGGTCACAAAGAGTTGGACATGACTGAGTGACTGAACTGAACTGTTTAATTACTCCTTGGGACTTTCTAAGTTTACTTCTTAAAATTCCTTCTTCGCTGTGGGTCTCTGAGCTTTTTGCAAAGTCTGCTTAGGAAGTATGTATGTGTGTAACCAATGTAATAACCTTGAGGAATGTAAAGATGCACTATCAATAAATAACAGTGAATAGTGAACAGTGAGTTGGAGAGGGTTTACCTGGTAGCTCAGCTGCTAAAGATTCCGCCTGCAATGCAGGAGACCCTGGTTTGATCCCTGGGTTGGGAAGATCCCCTGGAGAAGGGAAAGGCCACTCACCCCAATATTCTGGCCTGGAGAATTCCATGGACTGTATGGTCCATGGGATCACAAAGAGTCAGACACGACTGAATAACTTTCACTTTGACTAATTGGAGAACATTGAAGTTCTCACATTACTTTGTATTTTCTTGTTATTATGACTGTCAGTGATCAGAATTAGTTTGGAAGTTCAGGCTAATGGTTTTATTTTCAGAAAGCTTTATTATTGATCATAGAAACAAATGTAGAGAGCCCCCCAAAGAGAGATCTTTTTCTAAAGATTTTCTTTGATTCTAATAAGATATTTAAGGTAAGGATTTCTTTTAAAGTGATGAAAGCCAGTGTGCTGTGAAATCTTAAAATGGAAGCATTTTATCAGAGCATTTTAGCTTTTTTGAAAGGGACACGACAACTTCAGCTTTTGGGGCATGACCTGAGGATTGAGTAGAATCCATTAAGCATTTAACACTGTGACACCGAGATTGTATGATTTTTGGCCCTCAGGAGAAATATAGAACTCAGAACCTGACAAGAATGTCTCATCAGAACCATTATGGATTAATGAACTAAGGAGAAAACTAGGAATTATTATTATTATATATTTTTTTAATTTTTACTTTATTTTACTTTACAATACCGTATTGGTTTTGCCATACATTGACATGAATCCACCATGGGTGTATATGAGATCCCAATGCTGAATCCCCCTCCCACATCCCACCCCATTTCCTCTCTCTGGATCTTCCCCGTGTACCAGCCCCGAGCATCCTGTATCCTGTATCGAACATAGGCTGGTGCTTCATTCTTACATGATAGTATACATGTTTCAATGCCATTCTCCCAAATCATCCCACCCTCTCTAAAAGATGGCAATGATGACCCTGTATGCGAGACAGCAAAAGAGACACAGATGTATAGAAAACTAGGAATTAAAAAGAAGGAACACTCCCTTTCTCTTTACCTAAGTTCCACAAATTCTTTTATAAAACGAAATTAAGACAAAAACTAAACATAAGGGCCAAACCCGTAAAACTCTTGGAAGAAAACACAGGGAGAAAGTATCATGACATTCTCTTTGGCAGTGATTTCATGCATATGAAAGCATAAGCAACCAAATAAAAAATAGGTCAGCTAGACTTCATGAAAATTAAAAACCTATCTGCATCAAATGGCACTGTCAACAGAGTGAAAAAGGGAGAACATGTTGATATATGTAAATCATAAATCTGATTAGAGATTGATGCACAGAATATATGGAAACTCATAGCAGCAACTACCTACCTGACTAAAAAAATGGGCAACAGACATAAATAGACATTTCAGTAAAGAAGATAAAGGGAATTCCCTGGTGATCCAGTGGTTACAACTTGGGGCTTTCATTGCTGGGCTTGGATTCTACCCTTGGTCCGGGAACTAAGGTTCCACAAGCTGTGTAGTGCAGCTTAAAAAGATAGATAGATAGAGAGAGAGAGAGATGTACAAATGGCTTATAAACACATGAGAAGATATTAAATATCTTTAACCATTAGGGAAATGCACATCAAAACCATGATGAGATTCCATCTCTCATGCATTAGGATGGCTATTAGCAAAATAAAATAACAAGTATTGATGAGAATGTGGAAAAATTGGGATTCTTGCCCCTTGCTGGTGGGAAATGTAGAATGGTGCAGCAGCTGTGAAATATGGTATGGTGATTCCTCAAAAAATTAAACATGGAATTACCATATGACTTAAAAACTCCTCTTCTGGGTATATACCCAAAGTAAGTGAAAGTAGGGACATGAAAATATATTTGTCCACCCACATTCATAGAAGCATTGTTCACAGTAGCCAAAACATGGAAGCAACCCAAGTGTCCATTGATAGATGAGTAGATAAATAAAATGTGGTACATACGAACAATGGAATATTATTTGGCCTGAGAAAGGAACAAAATACTGATACTTGCTACAACATAGGTAAACCTTGAAGACTAATAATATTACTTATTATGAGCCAGTCACAAGAGGCCAAGTATTACATGATTCCTTTCATATGAGGCACTTAGTCATATTCATAAAGACAGAAAGTAGAAGCATGGATGCCATGGGTTGGGAGAAGGGTAAATGGAAAATTATTTAGATATGGAGTTCCAGTTAGGGTCTCTTATCATTTTATGATAAAGCAATGTGAAGATGGTACCAAAAATCCAGATCAAGCAGTCTAAAAGACAATCATGTGGGTATTTCAAAATTTAAAAAAAAAAATACCTGTATAGATAACCAGATTTCACTGCCTCAGTGTGAGAGAAAGGTATTTTAAGCAAATGTTATCAATAACTCATCAAGATCACTGAAGCACTGCAGGAATCTGTATTCCGTTCTGTGGCATGTGAGGCTAGTTTGAGACAGACATCCCATGCCTTATGGAGCCAGGGTTGATCTGGCTGACCTGGTCGGCCAGGCTCCCATTTCTCTCCCAGTAATCCATTATTCAGGTGAAGAAGAGCTCAGATGGTAGAATATTGTTTTTTGGTTAAGGATATATAAATAGACTTGTTCCTTTTTCAAGGACTCTTAGTTAATGCAAATTAAATCTTCTTTCACTTCTCACACCCTACCCCCCAACAGGTTTTTTTTTTTAATGTCTGCACTTGAATTACCTGGAAGTGGCAGGGGGAAGATGTCACATGTATCAACAGCACAGATAGCAATTTGTACCCCTTAAGAAAGAATGGATTGAGTGTATCCTTATATTTTGATAATCAACAAATGAACAGCTCCACCCATTATATTCTGAGGCATTATCTCTTGAGGAGTATTTCTGCCTATGGAAGAGGGAAAAAATCAGCAGTCAGGAGCAAACTTCCTTCTTACTTGCTCTTTTATCTTTTGCATTTTCCTTATGTGGGTAGGAGCAAAGGAATAATTAGCCCTCAACAGGAAAATTCACTGGTCCGCTAGTAAGATAAGTGGGTGTTATAGATACTTGAATGAATTGCTTTGTGAAGACTCAGAAATTACCTAGTGAGTATATAAATATGTGTGTGTGTGTGTGTGTGTGTGTGTCTGTGTGTGCACATGTGCCTGCTCAGTCTTGTCTGACTCTGTGATCCCATGGACTGTAGCCCACCAGGCTCCTCTGTTCATGGGATTCTTTAGGCAAGAATACTGGAATGAGTTGCCATTTCCTCCTCCAGGGAATCTTCCCAAACCAGGGATCAAACCCATGTCTCCTGCATTGGTAGGTGGTTTCTTTACCAGTGAGCCACCTAGGAAGCCGAGGTTTAATTACCCTGCTTAATTAGACCCTGGTGCTGGGAAAGATTGAAGGCAGGAGGAGAAGGGGACAACAGAGGATGAGATGGTTAGATGTCATCACTGACTCAATGGACATGAGTTTGAGCAAGCTCTGGGATTTGGTGATGGACAGGGAAGCCTGGCATGCTGCAGTCCATGGGGTCACAAAGAGTTGGACATGACTGAGTGACTGAACTGAACTGTTTAATTACTCCTTGGGACTTTCTAAGTTTACTTCTTAAAATTCCTTCTTCGCTGTGGGTCTCTGAGCTTTTTGCAAAGTCTGCTTAGGAAGTATGTATGTGTGTAACCAATGTAATAACCTTGAGGAATGTAAAGATGCACTATCAATAAATAACAGTGAATAGTGAACAGTGAGTTGGAGAGGGTTTACCTGGTAGCTCAGCTGCTAAAGATTCCGCCTGCAATGCAGGAGACCCTGGTTTGATCCCTGGGTTGGGAAGATCCCCTGGAGAAGGGAAAGGCCACTCACCCCAATATTCTGGCCTGGAGAATTCCATGGACTGTATGGTCCATGGGATCACAAAGAGTCAGACACGACTGAATAACTTTCACTTTGACTAATTGGAGAACATTGAAGTTCTCACATTACTTTGTATTTTCTTGTTATTATGACTGTCAGTGATCAGAATTAGTTTGGAAGTTCAGGCTAATGGTTTTATTTTCAGAAAGCTTTATTATTGATCATAGAAACAAATGTAGAGAGCCCCCCAAAGAGAGATCTTTTTCTAAAGATTTTCTTTGATTCTAATAAGATATTTAAGGTAAGGATTTCTTTTAAAGTGATGAAAGCCAGTGTGCTGTGAAATCTTAAAATGGAAGCATTTTATCAGAGCATTTTAGCTTTTTTGAAAGGGACACGACAACTTCAGCTTTTGGGGCATGACCTGAGGATTGAGTAGAATCCATTAAGCATTTAACACTGTGACACCGAGATTGTATGATTTTTGGCCCTCAGGAGAAATATAGAACTCAGAACCTGACAAGAATGTCTCATCAGAACCATTATGGATTAATGAACTAAGGAGAAAACTAGGAATTATTATTATTATATATTTTTTTAATTTTTACTTTATTTTACTTTACAATACCGTATTGGTTTTGCCATACATTGACATGAATCCACCATGGGTGTATATGAGATCCCAATGCTGAATCCCCCTCCCACATCCCACCCCATTTCCTCTCTCTGGATCTTCCCCGTGTACCAGCCCCGAGCATCCTGTATCCTGTATCGAACATAGGCTGGTGCTTCATTCTTACATGATAGTATACATGTTTCAATGCCATTCTCCCAAATCATCCCACCCTCTCTAAAAGATGGCAATGATGACCCTGTATGCGAGACAGCAAAAGAGACACAGATGTATAGAAAACTAGGAATTAAAAAGAAGGAACACTCCCTTTCTCTTTACCTAAGTTCCACAAATTCTTTTATAAAACGAAATTAAGACAAAAACTAAACATAAGGGCCAAACCCGTAAAACTCTTGGAAGAAAACACAGGGAGAAAGTATCATGACATTCTCTTTGGCAGTGATTTCATGCATATGAAAGCATAAGCAACCAAATAAAAAATAGGTCAGCTAGACTTCATGAAAATTAAAAACCTATCTGCATCAAATGGCACTGTCAACAGAGTGAAAAAGGGAGAACATGTTGATATATGTAAATCATAAATCTGATTAGAGATTGATGCACAGAATATATGGAAACTCATAGCAGCAACTACCTACCTGACTAAAAAAATGGGCAACAGACATAAATAGACATTTCAGTAAAGAAGATAAAGGGAATTCCCTGGTGATCCAGTGGTTACAACTTGGGGCTTTCATTGCTGGGCTTGGATTCTACCCTTGGTCCGGGAACTAAGGTTCCACAAGCTGTGTAGTGCAGCTTAAAAAGATAGATAGATAGAGAGAGAGAGAGATGTACAAATGGCTTATAAACACATGAGAAGATATTAAATATCTTTAACCATTAGGGAAATGCACATCAAAACCATGATGAGATTCCATCTCTCATGCATTAGGATGGCTATTAGCAAAATAAAATAACAAGTATTGATGAGAATGTGGAAAAATTGGGATTCTTGCCCCTTGCTGGTGGGAAATGTAGAATGGTGCAGCAGCTGTGAAATATGGTATGGTGATTCCTCAAAAAATTAAACATGGAATTACCATATGACTTAAAAACTCCTCTTCTGGGTATATACCCAAAGTAAGTGAAAGTAGGGACATGAAAATATATTTGTCCACCCACATTCATAGAAGCATTGTTCACAGTAGCCAAAACATGGAAGCAACCCAAGTGTCCATTGATAGATGAGTAGATAAATAAAATGTGGTACATACGAACAATGGAATATTATTTGGCCTGAGAAAGGAACAAAATACTGATACTTGCTACAACATAGGTAAACCTTGAAGACTAATAATATTACTTATTATGAGCCAGTCACAAGAGGCCAAGTATTACATGATTCCTTTCATATGAGGCACTTAGTCATATTCATAAAGACAGAAAGTAGAAGCATGGATGCCATGGGTTGGGAGAAGGGTAAATGGAAAATTATTTAGATATGGAGTTCCAGTTAGGGAACGGAGAAGGCAATGGCATCCCACTCCAGTACTCTTGCCTGGAAACTCCCATGGATGGAGGAGCCTGGTAGGCTGCAGTCCATGGGGTTGCTGAGTCAGACACGACTGAGCGACTTCACTTTCACTTTTCACTTTCATGCATTGGGGAAGGAAATGGCAACCCGCTCCAGTGTTCTTGCCTGGAGAATCCCAGGGATGGTGGAGCCCAATGGGCTGCCATCTGTGGGGTCGCACAGAGTTGGACACGACTGAAGTGACTTAGCAGCAGCAGCAGCAGTTAGGGAAGATCAAAAAGTTCTTGAAATGGAGGTGATGATTATGCATCAGTGGGGCTGTACATAATGTCAAAGGACTGTACCTTTTTGAAATGGTCAAAATGGTAAATCTTATGTATATTTTGCCACAATAAAAAAGAATTAACAAATAATGACATAAGAATTATATTAAATGTTTAAGTTTTTTAGTTGTTGCATTAGCTTAGCATTCCTCAGTTGAAAAATAAACATTTTTTTCTTTCTAGCAACCTCAGAATAAAATGGAACAAAATGGAACTTTGTTACAGTAAGTATAATGATTTTTGGATTATTGTAGATTTTTAAAAATCATTTTAAAATAAGTCTTTTTCTTAAGAGTTTTAGGGTTATTGTATGTTCTTGAATGATTGTCCCTGTAGCAGCATGCTGCTGCTGCTAAGTCGCTTCAGTGTCCGACTCTGTGTGACCCCATAGACAGCAGCTTACCAGGTTCCCCCGTCCCTGGGAGCCTTATGTCATGGTACTGACATTTGCACTTATAATGCTAAAGCAAATGGTGAATAAAATGATGGAGCCTTAGTAGGAATCAGGGCAGGGGCACCAAATAGTACTAATAGTCCTGTGTTTTTCCTGGCCATGTACTTGCAGTTAAAAAAAGAAAGAAAAAAAAAAAAGGCCAGTTTTACTTAGTGCATTTGATGAAGCAGAAAAGTTGTTAGTTTTATTAAATTTCTACCTTGAATATATATCTTTTTATACTTCTGTTTAAAGTGTGATAGTTAAGAGCACTTGTTTGAGTTACAAGATTTGTTAAAAAAAACCCAAAAAACATGGTTTACTTTTTTTAACTTGAAAGAATGACAAACTGGTTATTTACGCAAGTAAATGGCAGATATTTTCTTGAACTTTCTGGTAAGATTGGTGGAAATATTTATGAAGGTGACCTTTTTGAAATTTTTATAATAAAATATATCAATATAGGGAAGATCTGCATAACTTAACACATGAGTATTTTCTGAAAGACCAATGCATGATATTACAGTAGCATCCACAGACAAGTGAAAGATCCGTTCAAAGTGCAAGACAGACCAATACAAAAGTTGACTGGTTTTGTTTCAGTTTTCACATTTCCAGTAACCTTTAAGGAAATGATTGCTTCTGGAGTCTTGGTATGTTATCTAAAAAAAAATGCACAATTATCCTAAAAGGCTACTAAAGTACTCCTTCCTTTTCTAACTGCATGTCTGTGTGAGGCCAGACTTTTGTAATATACTTCAAATTAAAAAATATATGGCAAAAGATTGAATGTGTTGTATCAGTTCAGATGGCAGCTGTCTTCCATTAAGCTGAATATTAAAGAGATTTTTTAAAATGTGAAACTTTCTCACTTTTTTTCATTTTGGAAAATACAATAATTTTAATAAAATATTTATTAGATTATTATTTCTAAGTTAATGATTATTTAACATTTTTTCTCCGTCTTAATTTTTAACATGTAAATACAAGCAAATATAAGCCACATAAATAAAAACTCGAGTTCATCACTAATTTTTAAGATTATAAAGGAGTCCAAGGGCCAAAAGTTTGAGAATCACCCTTTTACTGACTATATCAGCAATGTAAGTTCATCTTTAGAATTGGAAAAAGAAAAGATTGATACAACATCTATAATCTCATTGCTTGGAGAGAACCATTGTTAACATTTTGGAACATTTTATTTGAGGCTTTCTGTATATTTTTGTTTTGTTTGTATTTTCAACCAAGTTGAGATTCATCTGCAGATAGTTTTGTTTCCTGTTTTTCTTTCTTTCTTTCTTTGGCCTCAACATGCAGCTTGCAGAGTCTTAGTTCTCAAACCAGATGAGCCCCTGCCCCCTGCAGTGAAAGCCTGGATTCCTGATCACTGGGCCATCAAGCAATTCCTCTTGTTTTAAAGTTTTTAAGTAGCAGTTTATCATAATTACTATTTCACATCTTTCATATTTTTTAAAAACATGCATTAATGACCTCATATTATTTCATTGTATAACTTATTATACTATAATTCATATAATCATTCTTCTCTTATTGGACATGTGTGTTGTTTGCAGTCTTATCTAATATAAATAACTATGTCTAATATAAATAAGTTTTTTAATAACTTAGGTGAAAGTTTGCTCTAATTTAAAAATTCTCTTTTATAATTAAGGAAAAAAAAAAACCTGGTGTTGATTCAGACTGTGATTTTGTTTTATTTTAGATCAGCTTGTACTCATATTTTAGGAAAAAAATTGGCATTTTTTCTGTTTGCCTCATGGAAATTATTCTGTATGAGCAGTTTCATTTTCAAGATAGCTTATATTGATTGCTTCTATTTTTTAGGCAGGAGAGAATGTTCAATTTATTATTCTTGCTTAGGATTCCAGTAGCTATGCCTGGTGCATGAAAACTGTTCTTAAAACAATTGGAACAAGCAGTTTTTTTTTTTAAGGAAGATATCTTGATTGCATTTGTATAGTAAATTAGATTGAGAAAAAAAATAGTTTACTGATTGCTTTTCTTCAATCAACTTTTAATTATCCCAGGGTAGATGATCAAAATTGTAGATTAAGCATGACCTTTATTTTGCTTGTTATCTCTTCCCTTCAGCATTTCCTACCCTTTTTCCCTTGCTGTGAAATACTAGTAAGGTGAATAATGTCTGAGAATTTTCTCATTACTGATTTTCACTTACATCTTAAACTATAATGACAAACTTTAAGTGTATTTGAGGATTTAAATAGCCATGCTACATGAATTAGGACAAATTTTTCTCTTTCACCCCATCCCTGTATTTGGTAGACAATCATCTCCAAAGTTACTTTCAGATCTAAGTGTACTTTAGCTTGTTTACACTACTGAAGTTCATTCCTTAATATTCTGGCTCTCTCCAGTTTTGAAGCCATTTGAAATTTACATGTTAATAACTTGGTAGTAATTGTAAAAGTTTAACTAGAATGATGGAGCAAAGACAAAGCCTATTTGAAATTCCTTTAAATTAAAAAGAAATTTAAATTTATCTGAATGAGAAATAGTAGAGTTTTTTTCTACTTAAAATTTTGTATTTATTTATTAATTGATTGATTTTTTTTTCCTGAGGTTAAGAAAAAGTCATCCAGTGTTCACGGTATCATTTCCCCAGGCTGAACTTTCACTGAACCACCGAAGTAGTCTAGGTACGCTTTTATGGATAGAGTCATATAAAATGAATTTGTCTTTGCCTAAAAATAGAAGCCTTAGTTAGGTATGGATTGATTTACAACTAGGCTGGTCTACTGTAATTGCTGCCATACACTTTTACATATGAAATCAGTGTTGCTGTTGACCTTGGATCGTGCTGCTTGAAGTTGCTCATGTGAGAAGCAGCTCAGGTGCAGTCAATACTTGCTCCTCCATTTGTCTGCTCTTTTACTTGCAACTCAGGGGCTCAAATTTAAAAACAGTGTTTGTTTTCTCTGTTCATAGCAGGCCATTTGCTTGATTTCAGCTGTATTAGAGGATGGCTGTCTTTCTCTTTGGAGTGTCTCCTAAGTATGTTGTATGACAGTGCAGTAACTATTCTTAGTGGTCATTGAAATCTTGTATTATAAGAAAAGGTACAAGGACATGATAGTTGAAATTGAAAAGTTAAATTTTAAAAGTTCTGCCCTCTCCTGTTTTGTTGCCACTATAGCAATAGAATTACCACTTAAGCCCCACACCAACTCTCAACTAGGTACCCCTAGTGCCTGGATTTTGGTCTGTAATATTATTTATTCATTATCATGGCAACCCACTCCAGTGTTCTTGCCTGGAGAATCCCAGGGACGGAGGAGCCTGGTGGGCTGCCGTCTATGGGGTCACACGGAGTCGGACACGACTGAAGTGACTTAGTAGTAATAGTAACAAATACGTATTGAGCCTGCTGAGTGCTGGGCATATGGATGCTGCTGCTGCTACTGCTGCTAAGTTGCTTCAGTCGTGTCCGACTCTGTGTGACCCCATAGATGGCAACCCACCAGACTTCCCTGCCCCTGGGATTCTCCAGGCAAGAACACTGGAGTGGGTTGCCATTTCCTTCTCCAGTGCATGAAAATGAAAAGTGAAAGTGAGGTCGCTCAGTCGTGCCCGACTCCTAGTGACGCCATGGACTGCAGCCTACCAGGCTCCTCCATCCATGGGATTTTCCAGGCAAGAGTACTGGAGTGGGGTGCCATTGCCTTCTCCAGTATGGATGCTATGGGTGTACAAATGCCAAGTAAACCAGGGATCCTAAAAGGATAGCTGATCTGGAGCTTGAAGATAGGATGGGTCTGAACCATCTTACCATTGGTGGAAAACAGAAATGTTTTCAAGGGTGACTGGGGGCAGTGCTAAAAGGATAAAGAGCTAGATCAGTTGTGCTCCCACTGTCCAACCTGTGGCAAATTAGTTGAAGAAAGAAACGAACAATGATTTTGGTTTATGGAAATGAGTTTGTGAAAAAAACCATGAGTTCATGTACTCAAAAAATGTTAGCAATGTAGTTTCTCTCTCTCTCAATGTATATAAAAACTATAGCAAAATGTGTAAAAAATTTTAATGACTTTAAGAAGTAAAGATTTTTAATACATGTACATTTAGGACATTTCCTGATTCCTTTTGTCCTTTTATGCTTAACTCAACCACATTAATTCATTTAAATTCTATTACACATAATAGAGAAGATGATGACACTGAGCAAGCAGATATGATTTTTCCTCATGTAGTTGCAGATGCTTAGAAGGACTCAACCAGAGTAGAGAGGTTTTTTTTTTTTTTATTATTGTTTTTAGTAATTTTATTTATTTCTGTTTCTGGCTGCCCTAGGTCTTTGGTGCTGTACGTGGGCTTTTTGTGGTTGCTTGGGGGCTACTTGTTGCCGTGCTTGGGCTTCTCACTGCAGTGGCTTCTCTTTTATTGAGGAACGTGCTCTCTAGGGCTTGCAGGCTTCAGTAGCTGTGGCATATGGGCTCAGTAGTTGTGCCACGGGGGCTTAGTTGCGGCACTGCACATGGGCTCTTCCCGAACCAGGGATCAAACCCGTATCTCATGCGTGGGCAGGCAGTCTTTATCACTGAACCACCAGGGAAGCCAGAGAGGTTGGTTTTTAATGTGACTAATTCCAAATAATTATCATTTTACCTTGCTTCATGTGAAATATTTCTTAAGGAATGGAAGAATTTCACAACTTTATTGCTAACATGATACTTTTAATAAATTGGTATAACATTTATGAAATATTAGATATATCTCATGCATGTCTGAGGAAATCATTTCAAGTTATGTGATTAAGAAATGCTGAGTGAGACAGTATGTTTTATTGCTTTAAGAAAACTGGAATGAAAACATATAATGTTATCTTCTAGGACCTGAGGCTGAAAATCCTGAAGTGTTAACACACCCAGAAAAGGTTTGTCTGTATAATGGAAATTAGCTATTCAGATCTTGGGTTTAGACTTTTTAAAATTATGTTAATAAGTATCAAGCCCATTTAAGTTTTTCCCTAAAAGCAGAAATATGACTAGACCATTTCAATAGAATTGTGTAACAACCCATTTCAGTGTTGTTTTTTTTAAGGGGAATCATTTTCCAATATTTTTCATGAAAACTCATATAAATCCTTTTTTGGAATAAGGCAGGCTTTTACCGTTCAGAAGGTTTTTTGTGAATTGCAAAAATTTTTATCCCCTACATTGCCCATTGAGTCTGGGCTGCCTTAGACAGAAAGCACGAGGACACTTTACTTACATCTGTAGTGGAAACCCATTTCAGTATTTATTCTTGTCTCTAATTAAATAGAATTTTCTTGATCTGTGCTTCTTTTCTGGCATTCTGAGTCTTTTATTCATTATCTAGAGGAGGAGAATATAATATCAGATTAATTGCTGAGGTAATATAGCAAAAATGCATTCTGTTGCTTTGTCTATTACCCTGAAAAGAATGTGTCTAACAACCCATTTCACTGTTTTTTTTTAAGGGGAATAATTTTCCAATACTTTCCTTATAAACTCTTATAAATCCTTCTTTGGAATAAAGCAGGCTTTTACTGTTCACAAGTTTTTTTGTGAATTGCAAATATTTTTTTCCCTTGCATTCCCCCGTTCAATCAGGACTACCAAAGACAGACAGAAAGCATGAGGACACTTTTCTTACATCTATTACCCTCTTTCTTTTGATATTTCCTATTGGATACTGCTTTCTCATCTTCCAGTTGCTAATTGATAAACACGTACTGAGTGCTTGTTTTGGCTTTGCTTTCTGCTTGGTGCTATGGGAAATCAGAGGACAATAAGACTGGCTCCATCCATAACAGACTCCAACAGCCAAGGACCTCCCCAGGCCAACCCCGTCATAGCTGTACCTTATTTCATCTCAGGTATACCTTAGCGTTCCCACCTCTGTGCCTTTGTTCAAGTCAGGAGCCAGAAAGCAAGAGAAAGCATAACATTTTGAACTACATAGGTTGCATTCCAAGGGAAGTATGTCATTTACATGTGTGATATATGGAAAATGATACTCACTTCATAGACTTACAGTGAGGGCTGTGAGCAATGGTAGCTCATGGTGTTTGGTACTAGTTGGTGCTTAAGAAATGTGTGTTTTTCTCTTCTTTTATTCCTTCACAAATCATTAATTTCTGGCTTAAGGACCATCTCGTTGGATCTGTCTCAGATGACTTTAGTGATCTTGACCAAAGTAACTGCTCCCTCTTTATCTACTGCTGCTGCTGCTAAGTTACTTCAGTCGTGTCCGACTCTGGGCAACCCCAGAGACGGCAGCCCGCCAGGCTCCCCCTGTCCCTGGGATTCTCCAGGAAGGAACACTGGAGTGGGTTGCCATTTCCTTCTCCAGTGCATGAAAGTGAAAAGTGAAAGTGAAGTCGCTCAGTCGTGTCCGACTCTTGGCGACCCCATGGACTGCAGCCCACCAGGCTCCTCCATCCATGGGATTTTCCAGGCAAGAGTACTGGAGTGGGGTGCCATCACCTTCTCCCCCTCTTTATCTAGCATTCATTATTTACTATGTCAGTATTTACCTATCACTTGCCTCCTATGACATTAATATATTTGAGAAAAAGGAGTTTTTGAGCAAAGAAGTTTAGCGAGCACTGTATGCCAGAGTCTCCTCAGAGATTGATAATGCGCGTTCTGAAAAGTCTTGAGGTAAAGAAACCTATTGAACCAATTTTAGGCTATCTTGAAAACTCTTCACTGCCTCTTCTTTTTTTCTGCTCCAGAAAACTTATTCTTGTAACACCAGGGCTATGGTTTACACTATTAATTTGAGTTAGTGCAGTGTTTTTGATGTTGTCTGTAGTTTATTTAATGTCATGTGTTAATGCCTTCAATTTTAATTTAGGAGTTAAGTTGCTTTAGGTCAGAGTTCAATATACATGTAAGTTTTATTTGATTTAGGGCCTTGAGTTTAGTAGATATAAGGGTTTCAGATAGGAAGGAAAGCTTGAACATGTTTAAATAATGGGTAGGGTCTAGTTCTTCAGTTCCTTCTAAATGTCTTTTATCTTTCGGAGCAACTTATAGGTTGAGTTGCTAACAAGTAAGTATATCTTCTTAAGCTCTGCATGCTGTGTACAGAGAATATAAATGGTGGCAGGTGGAAAAGGAGCAGAGGGAGAATAAAATGTTCTTCACTTCTCTTATTCAAATCAAATCAGAGTATTAGAGGACTTGCAAATTACAGTGCAGTGGTGTGTCAGTGAAGGTGGACTTGATTTTTAGAAACAGGCAAAAGTCACTGAACCCATTCTGTTATTTAAGGTTATGCAAATTAACAATCTGAAACGTTGAAAAATAGCTTAGTGCCTTTAAGCTATTGAAACTGATTTTCTTGAATGGCTTATAAATGATTTTAAAAGCACTTTCAAAAGAAGTCTAATAATATTTTGATCACTGGAAATACTTTGAGAACAAATCTGTTCTCAAAATAGTTTTGTAGTTTTGTACTTTTTGTCTAAAATAACCACAGGTCAGAACCATTGATTTATAGCAGAGCTTATAATATTTACATAGATCTGTGTTTTCATTTCTCCTTTTCTCCCCACTGACCTCCTGTCCTTTGGCCTTTTTACTTCACATTTACATATTCATACAGAGGTGGAGAACAAAAAGAAGGTGAAACTACACCAGTTTTGTTCCTGGTTAATAGTTTTAATAAAATTCAATAGGGATTTTTAGCAAGGGAGAAGTTTTCAACCATTAAGTGCAGTGAAGTTTTTAGGTTATCTGTTAGTTTAACTATCCATGTTATCTCTGCCTTTTCCCTTAGCCCAGATAATTTAAACTGAAATGAATAGATAATTTGTCATCTGTAATTATGGTCTAGCCAGTTTTACCCTTGATCCACTATTAAATGTTTAACCATGAGTTCACTGTCATTAGTAATTTGGTATAAGAAAGTAATAAAGAATATTTATATTTATGGAAGGGAGGAAAGGTGATAAAGCTCTTTAGTGGAACTTAGCAACATGGTGAACTAGAAAACTATAGCATTTTCATTTTAAATACTTTTTGGTATGTGTACTAATAATGTAACTTCTATTTGGAATATATAGGAACTTAGTAGAGACAGAGAGTCTCCTGAAATAAGCCTTCTCTCTGTAAAGGAGAAGTCATTAATAGAGCCGGAGAAGGAGCCTAGTGAGAAAGGCGCGTTGACCATGACTTTGGAAGAAAACAAAGATGAAGAAAGCTCTCTTGAAACTTTTGTGTCTGCCTTAGAAAGGATACTCACATCACCAGAAATCAGCCAGGAGGAAAGACTGTTTAGAATAATGAATGATTTTGAACCTAGAGAGCTGGCAAACCCATTGAGCAACTCTTTGAGCTCCATATCAATACCTTTGACATGTCACAGAGATTTTCTAGAAGACCCAAAGGATGATGCATTGCCAGTAGAGGTATCAACAGTCTTAAACACATTGTCAGAAGCCAAGGTGGAACCCATCTGTCACAGGAAAGAGGGAGGCACCAGTCTCAGTGCTGGAAATGAATGTTCAGGAGTGGAGCCCAGTATGTCTCAGACTGATGAAGACTGTACACAGATAGCAGAGCTGGATTTTGAGACTCTTTGTTCTACTCCACCATTTGAACAAGATTCCAAGTTAGCTGAGCTGCAGGACAAGCATCTTCCAGTGCAGCAAATAAGTGTAAGTATGAACCGACAATTTTACCTTTTATAGTGACGAGTCTTCATTACCCATACACTTTATTTACATTCAAACCTTTTACCTAAACAACAACACTCAGAAAATACTTTTTGACTTTGAAGCATATAGTGATCCTTTTGAAAGTTCCTGGGGTAGAGTTTTCAAGGAGTTGAAAGTTAAAATAGTCAAGTTTCTCCTCTGAAAACCTGAGAAGATATAGCATTATCACATTGCTTATATAGACAAAAGAAAAAATTCTTTCTCAGACTTTTTCCCTGTTAGCTCAGAAAATCACTATGTCTACCTGAGTGCAAAGTAGAGGTAAGATACCCCATGTTAATTTCTAGTTGGACATAAACGCAGTTGGTCTTCCAGGAGAGGGAAATGTAGCTGGTCTGCCTGGCTTCAGTACAGCTTTGCTTTTCGTGGCTGAGGATACTGTCCGGCGACACAGTTTGGTTTAGAGTTCCTGGACTTTTGTGCTGGGAGACCCTCCAGTGCCTATCACTTAACCAACTTACCAACTTTTCATGTTGGCAATTTTTTCCTGATTATAATAGTAATACAACCTCATTATATAAAAAAAAATATCAAACATTACTGTAAGAGGAAGTCTCCGACAATTCCACTTACCAGAGATAATTGTTAACCATTTACTGTATGTCTCCATTTTTTCTATGCACAGTCTCTGTAAGTTTATTTTATATAAATGGGATTATATTATACATAATGCTTTGTAACTTATTTTTAAATTTTAATAATACACCTTGGTTATCTTTCTATGTGAATGAATGTAGCACTACTTGTTGTTGTTGAGTCACTAAGTCGTGTCAGACTCTTTGCGACCCCATGGACTGTGTAGCCCACCAGGCTCCTCTGTCCAAGGGATTTTCCAAGCAAGAATACTGGAGTGGGTTGCCATTTCTGTCTCCAGGTAGCACTACTTAAATCTTATTATTTGTTGAGTGGTATTCCACTGTGTGGGCAGATATATACTGTGTGTATAAAATAATACATATAATTTATTTAACCAATTTACTAGGTCATTTGGATTTTTTTCTTTTTTCCTTCTGGCTCTTACCAAAATGCTCTTTTGAACATTTCTTGAAAGGTTTAAATAACGTGATGCTAAGCTCATGTTATTCACATAACATACATACCTAGAATAATACTACATGCAATTCTGATCAAAAAATTTCAATACAGACATTTTTTAATGATATTTTTAAAAATCCAGAAAAAGAGAAACTAATCATGGGGATAGGATATGAGGATTAAATTAAACATTCCAAGATTCTCATCTAAAAAGAGGTGGTATTAGTAAAGTGTAGGAAATTATGACTGATATTGATAGAGTAAGCTTTAACTTCAGTTCAGTTCAGTTGCTCAGTCGTGTCCGACTCTTTGCGACCCCATGAATTGCAGCACACCAGGCCTCCCTGTCCATCACCAACTCCCGGAGTTCACTCAAACTCACGTCCATCAAGTCGGTGATGCCATCCAGCCATCTCATCCTCTGTCGTCAGAAATTATGACTGATATTGATAGAGTAAGCTTTAAGCTTTAACTTAGGCAGTCTTAAAAAAAAGTCTGCATAAAAGTAGAAAGGCGATTGATTTAGAACAGGTCAAATTAACCACTCTTTTACTTAGCTGTAATGAAAATATGAAATTTGTTACCTTGTGAAGCTTCACATGCTGGGTATATAAATAAGCTCAAGAAAGGTGTACATGATATGTATAAAAACATGTATCCCCGTGAAAGTTAAATCCATAATGGATTATTAAGGGGACATTAGAGCCATTCATGGTATACTGGCTAACCTTTTAAATCAGTGTAATGGAAGTTATATACTAATACTATCTTGTCCCACAAATACCACTTACCATTACTGTCAAATAGCAAAATTCCAGACTGTATAGAACATTGATCTGGCCTGGCATGATATTTCTGCTGTTTTTATGTGCCAATCATCATTTTGTATTACTCATTTCCTATAAAATGAAAGCACCCAGAGTGACCTTAGGTTTGACCTTGAGTTTTTTTTTTTTTTTACTGGACTGCAAGGAAATTCCTTACCTTTGAGTTTTAAGGATGAATATTACTTATGTAATACAAGCAATATATTTTTGTTTTAAGCTTTTAAATCTATATTGTCATTTATTATAGTAATATGAAATTTTCATTTTGTTCACATATGTCATGGATTTTTATATTTTCATCTTATGAGGCATTTTTGTGTAATCAAAGGACAAAATAAAACTTAATTTCTTCTAATTTTATTTTATTTTTTTTGAATTGTTGTAATCATTTGTATATATATTTACATCTTATTACAGAGTCTAGAAGACCCAAATCCATTTGAATTGCAAATTTTGGTTCATCAAAATGTCACCTCTTGTGATCCAATAAATAACAAGAGAAACTCATATCTGGAAAATAACTCTGACCAGGACCCTCCACATGTGTTAAGGAGATCGTCCAGACTAAAAGTAGTCAGAGAGGTAAAGCCCACAGATGACATGTATAAGATGCCAGAGAAAATTTTACCCAAAACACTTGGCTGTGAGGATCAAACAAATAATAGCTCTTCAACTGAAAATTTCAGGTATGCTATAGACTTATGCTTGGGACATTAGAGTAAGTTTACAGTTCAGTTCAGTCACTCAGTCATGTCTGACTCTTTGTGACCCCATGGACTGCAGCATGCCAGGCCTCCCTGTCCATCACCAACTCCCGGAATTTACTCAGATTCAATGTCCATTGAGTCAGTGATGTTGTCCAATCATCTCATCCTCTCTTGTCCCCTTCTTCTCTTGCCTTCAGTCTTTCCCAGCATCAGGGTGTTTTCCAATGAGTCAGCTCTTCGCATCAGGTGGCAAAAGAATTGGAGTTTCAGCTTCAACATCAGTCCTTCCAATGAGCACTCAGGACTGATCTTCTTTAGGATGGACTAGTTGGATCACCTTACAGTCCAAGGGACTCTCAAGAGTCTTCTCCAACACCACAGTTCAAAAGCATCAATTCTTAGGTGCTCAGCTTTCTTTATAGTCTACCTCTCACATCCATACATGACTACTGGAAAAACCATAGCTTTGACTAGATGGATCTTTGTTGGCAAAGTAATGTCTCTGCTTTTTTACAGTTATGTCTAAGTAAAGATCTTTATTTTTCACTGTTGTTAGATTTATTTTGCAATTAAAAAAAACCCCAGAAAACACCTTTACTTTCTCTTTTTAGGCTAAAGTAATGGGAAACTGTATTTTAGCTTAATGCTAATTTTCTTTCTTTGTTTAAAATCCATCACCACACATAGTTACAAATTATTTTTTGGGGGGGGGTTAAGAACTTTTAAGATTTACTCTCTTAGCAGATTTTCAAACATGTAATATGGTATTATTCACTATAGCCACCATGCTATACATTACTACCTTTTGACCACCTTTACTCATTTCACTTACCCACCCTGTCTCTAATCTACAGAAGCAGTCTATTCTCTGTATCTATTAGTTTGTTTGTTTTTTTTAGATTCCACATATAAGTGAGTTCAGTTCAGTTCAGTTCAGTCGCTCAGTCGTGTCCGACTCTTTGCGACCCCGTGAATCGCAGCACGCCAGGCCTCCCTGTTCATCACCATCTCTCGGAGTTCACTCAGACTCACATCCATTGAGTCAGTGATGCCATCCAGCCATCTCATCCTCGGTCGTCCCCTTCTCCTCCTGCCCCCAATCCCTCCCAGCATCAGAGTCTTTTCCAATGAGTCAACTCTTCGCATGAGGTGGCCAAAGTACTGGAGTTTCAG